>JAKUAS010000015.1:0-397655 GCA_030566735.1 Australozyma touchengensis
TAACCGTTACGCTCGGCGTAGTCCAAGTCTCTCAACTTGGCGGCACCCTTTCTCAATCTGGTGTTGGCGGTGAAGATGGAGCCAGCACCCTTTCTCTGGTTACGAATAACTCTACCTACGATGTTAGTATGAAGCCTAATGAAGGTTGATGGAAATTGGAGTGCATCTATCGGATGTATCTGGAGTCAACAAGGAGCTGGCAGAACAAGGAAATCTGCTCTCGCGTGGTTTTGTGTCATAATCTTGTCGTTTGTAGGATCAAGGGTTTCGACTCTGCAATGAAAGTATATATCACGGGACCAGGACATCTTCTCTTTTTGGTGCGTCGAAGTAACTCGGAACGAACATCAATATTTCTGCATCTCTTGTGGTGGATTCACATACCCATTGTAAGTGATTGGTGATAGTTCCAATTTGAGAGAAGGGCTTTTTTCAGAGTGCGAAAGTTTTTTCGGGGTGGAGGGACGGCACACAGGGTCATCAGAGTTAGGGTCGGTACCCTACGAAGTCACGTGATCGATGCTTCACCGGGTCGATAAACAACGTTAATGAATTAGATTTAGTAATTTAAAGTTATGTGATTGCCGTTTATCTCGAGTCTACCATCCCGAACCTCTTCGGATGCGCACGCCTATGTATCTTGTAAATTCATCGAAGATCTTCTTGACATCTTCCTCTGAGGAAGCCAATAGTCTATCTTGGGCAGAGATTTTACCTTCTGCGTTGATCATTTTCAAAACCTCCTCCGGGGAAGTAGCTGATAAATCATTTTCGTTTGTTTCGGACTCGTCTACAAATAGGTCATAGAACTCGCATAGTTCAATAACCTCGATGGCCTTAAGATCTAGCAAATCTTGGACTGTGGCAGGGAAAATGCTTGGGGCCAGCTCTCCATCTTTACTAGGCAAGGGAGCGATCTTGGTCTCGACCGGGCTCAGGCTCAGGATATGTCCATTGTAGGTTCTTGCGACGTTTCTATCCTCGAGATAATCCAATTGGTTCAGGACTTCGAAAACAAGCTGAGCGATATCCTCGTTCGACGCAAAGTCTTCCGGATCAATGGCCGGTGCTTTTGTTTCCATGCCTGCCATCCTGTTCTTGACGTCCTTCAATTGCAATTCCATTAGTTGCTTTCCTGTTTGGGCCAACAATTTACTTTGCTTCTGCACCATTTCCTTGAGCTCGCTGAGCTGCTCTTCGAGGCCACGTGAAGACGTCATCCTTGAGTTATAATAGCCGATACTCTTGTACCAATTGGGAAATGGTCGAAGTACTTAGCTCCGATAAGCAGGGAATTGCCAGGGAAGTTCTTGTGTACAGGTTAGTGGGAGAACACACTTTCAAAAGAATTCGAGGCACATCATTCGTTAAGCTCAAAATAGAAGTTTTGCCCGTTTTCTAAGGTTCGTTTTCATCATTGCCCGCCTTATCTTGCACCAAAAATAGCCCCGTGTTGCAAAAGGGATCACAGGCCAAGAAAAGCTCGAAAAGCTCTTGTACGCCAAAGTAGACAACCGCTGGCACCTTGCTTTATTGTAGAGTCTGCGCCTACAAAATGATTAGGAACAATTCAAGCAAGTGGCCGATGCAATACGTCGACTTGCACCATTTACATCTGCCGGATCGATCCAAATAGATTCGGCTAAAGTGTTCGTTGACAGTATGTAGCGTTTGTCGTAAAATTGACGCGGGCTTCGTTGCAGACATGCCCGTATTTTTAGACATCTGTCAAGGTCAGCCAGCCTTTCGGTACTATGCAGGGGAGCTTCGCTGAGGAAAAAACCGAACAGGAACTGGCTCGCTGCGGTATGGGTCAAGGCTCCTACGAAGTGTATCTCAAACTCTCTTTGGTTTAGGCTTACTTCGAATATTGTGGCTGTCCTTTTTTCGGTTACTCTTCACAAGCTTTGTTGGTGTTTCGCCTTCATGGGGCTAAATGTGACGTGAGGCAGGGTATCCTAACCATTGGCGCGGTGCAGGTTTATCTTCTATCCCAATTAATTAGGAACACTATAAAGAGACGCCCAATTTCCCAACTCAAAGCTGGCAGTATCCTCATTCATTGTAACCTCTTTGCCGTAAATTCCTCGCACCACCATGTCTACTCTCAGCAACGTGATCAAGAGGGTGTTGTGTGTCATCCCTCTCATCTTCCTCCTTGGAACCATTGTTCTGTTGTTGTTGATCAATCTTAGTGGAGTTCCTAGTGCAGGTCTTACACAATTCTACTTCTCCGTCGCCGACGTCGATGGTGATGTTTTCTGGACCATGTATGGTCGTTGCGTCGCAAAAGGCTCCCAGTATGGATGCACGGTCCCTATGGCCGCATATCCCTATGCTCCCGCACTTGAAATTGTTGGCGATGTTCCTGATTCCTTCTTTCAGAATGTCAACTTTTACTTCTATGGCCTGCGTGTCGGGTACGCCATGTTGTTGATGTCCCTTGTGGTGTCTTTCGTGTGCTTGATTCCAATGGCTGAGTTGGCCTACTACTGCAGACTGAAGGGTTTGTTTGCACCCATTATTACCGCTTTCGGTCTTCTTTTCGTTATAGTTGGAGCCGTCATGGAAACCGTGGTCCACCTCAAGGGTGTTCATGCGTTCCAGGACAACAACCAAGATGCTCAATTGGGTGTGGCAACGTTCATTTGTATGTGGGTTTCGGTCTTGGGTTTCATGGTCGTTTTTGCTAGTGTCTTTGTGGGCAGAGCCCTTTACAAGAAGCAGAACTCGCCTGCCTTCTATGAGGACAAGAGTGGGGAGGAGTCTTTGGACGCCAAGTAGATTCTTTCACCAGTTCGAAATATATGATACTTTTTTAATACTGCTTTGTTCACACCATTATAGCTTGGTGTAGTGTCGCTCCAATACAGTTCTACTCGTAAGTCATATGCCTTATTGAAATTCATCAATACATGATGGCATGAAAACATTGTCTGCAGCTTAATGCCACGAACTAGTCACCTTATATAGTGTATCTGGTGAATTGATTTTTTTTGACCGTTCAGTTTTCTCGTGCGAAGCCGTGAATTCACTAGATATCAAATGAAGTCCTTGTTCACGTACAGTGTCAAGAACACGTCATGGCTCATTGTTGTCACAGAGAATGCGGCCCATTACTATTTCAATAAAGATAGCCGAGAAGCGGTGTGGCAGCTTGCCGAGACAGACATTGTGGGCCTCGAGTCGAAGGTGGATTTCAATGAGCTAGCCATACTATTTGGAAGAGCCAATGGATACAAGTTGCCCAGCCCTAAAGGTCAAGAACGAGACGATCTACATCGTACGAAGAAGCAGCGACAAGCGGAGATCACAGATGACCAGTCTGCCACGTCGGTTGTTCAGAACGAAGACACGCGTCCAACTGCTGAGGAAAGTCAACCAAGCGAAGACAAAGGATCCCAAGTTCCCCAGACGCTGCATGTTTCACAGAACTTAGAAGAAACAGCCTCTACGGGACTTGACTTAGGGTATAGTTCGTCCGACGACGAGAGTGCAGAGGAAGAAGCAGCAGAAACAAATATGATGCCTCTAGATGCTGATGCCTCTATTGATGCTGATTCCTCGGACAATGGCGTAAATTCAGGACTTGATTTGGGTCTCTCGTCAGACGAGGACGAGGGCAGCACTACCTCAGCAAACAGAGACACAGGTAGTCCATTTCTCGATTTGTTAGAAGAGTTTTCTGACCGGATTTCTGTTTTTGATCCATGGTCCGTAGTCCAAGAGGAACTTATGTCTGAGTTCGTTAAACGACCCGAGTACTTCGCTGTGAGCGATGACTTACGAGAGGAGATATACAACAAATGGAGCAGGCTTGCTAGCAAACGGCAGCTTTCCAAAGCAGAATCCAAACAAAATTCTAGTGATGAACAGCTGATCACAGAGGAGCACGAAGCACGAAGCACCGACCGCTCCGAATACCCAAACGCAACTTTACTCTTCTACAAATTTTTGCAAGATTTCAAAAAAGAAGTCAAGGAGCTATACTACCCCGAATTCAGGAGGCGTCACGGACCTGAGCTACAAGATCTACTATCGAGCGTCTCACTTCCTAATCCAGAAGATTCCTATCGAAAGCTCCGGGTGGTCCTTAACGATTACGCCAAACTCGAAAGAGAGTCCAAAAAGGGAAATGGTGGCAAATTCAAAGCGGACGGAATTGCATCTGGAACAAACTTTAAAGTGACGCAGGTGCGTACATTCTTAGCCAACTCCAGCGTGCCTCTGAGAATTGGCTTGGCATTAGATGGGACCAAATCGCATTTCGATCAGTGGATGCAAATATGCAATCACCACGAAATTCCGTCCAGAATAGTCAACCATCCTACAAATTTCATTCTAGGGGACGAGAAGAGGCTCCAATGCTACGTCGAGTACTTTGGATTGTAACATTCAGTATCGCCGGGGTGAACGGCCAGCCGGTCATCTAATCAAATGCCTACATGTTTTGGATCTGACCGCGATGCGGGTTAATTTGCCTAACGGCGAAAGATGCGTAATAACCGCTTAGCCAAGTCGATGAAATGAGCTCGAGAGCACTCGAATTCCGTCAGGAATTTGTCAAGACCTGAATGGGACCGACGGAATTGGATCTCATGGAATATTCCAACAATTGTTCCAACTTGCTCTCGATAAATTGTTTTTCGATTATCGTCGGGATTTTGCAACTTCCGCCATCTCCCCTCGATGCAGTACATTCTCACATGCTGCGAGAGGCGAGAAACATCAGAGAGAAGGAAACTCGCCTACGACATTATTTTCATTGCAGATCCTGAGACTTTAATAAAACAGAGCAAAGACGAGAAAAGACGAGAAAAGACGAGATACTGCGCCCTTCTTCAGTCTCCGATGGCGGAGATTGTCAGATATCAACCGTATGTGTGGGCCAGGGCTCAACTGCACGGTGGATTCTTCTTTAGGAGCCGCACCGTGCTTACATACCCATTAGTCTGGAGGCGGAACTGTCAACAGCCGACAAGTATATAAAAAGAGACACCGCCCATGGGTGGAATTGCTCTTTAACTAATTGTGTCATTGGGCTTTTGAATAATTTCAGTCCGCTTCTTATCTCTTTCATAGACAGGCCTAGGGAAACGCAACCGTGGTTGCAAATAATACGAATTCTCGAAATCAAAACAGACCAGGAACATTTCGGTCCACACGAAGTGGCTCTTCCTCTCTTATTCAAGCTTCATTGGGATCGAACATGACTCCGCAAATGGTCTGGAAGATGCCCCTGATTAGAAGAGCAAACTCTAAAATTGAAACGTCACCAAAACATCATACTACAAATTTCATTGTCCGACGTTGGAAATCGTTGTCTGGCATCCTTCGACCACAAGCAGACTCCTCTGAAAAGACGTCTGTCGTGAGCCGGGTTCAAGCCAAACAAACACACATTCTGTCGTCGCAGGCGATGACAGCTTCTTCTCCTCGTACAAGTTATGCCGCTGAGCGGCCCGTGATCTTTATTCCTCCTTATGGTGAACAGGGAAAGTCTGAACAAGGATACTTCGAGTATAAGAAGCCGACGGAAAGATCAAATAACCTTTTGACCCCGGAATACATGCTCGACATGTACGTTGTTCCTTCACGAGCTTCCTCGATTAGAACCAATACGTCAGAGGGTTCTCTTACTGGTTCATGACAATATGACAATGAGTGCCTTTTCAAATAGTATTTATTTCAATATGAGCTTCCTGTAAATAAACAAAACAGTAATACATTTGAAATGAACCACCTGTATTTAAACGACGAATGAATAAACAAAGAAACCTCACAAAAAGTAAGGTGTGAACTTTACTAAGTATCTTGTCAAATGCTAAATTGGGGGAAGCGCTGTACGACAGACTGGGCATTGAAGCTTCTGTACCATCCAGCCCTCTAGACATTCCAAGTGGAAAATATGATGACATGGAGTTACTAGAACTTTTCTCATTAAAGGATTGGCCACCTTATCCTTAGGGGAGTCGGACATAAGAATTGGAAGAGTAAGTGATGACATACAAATTGCACAATCTATTTCACAAAGCAGGAAGTCACCGTCGCGTTGTTCAGGTTTCATATGCGATAAAATTTCCGAAGAAAACCCGTTTTGTAAGTCGTTGAGTGTCAACGTCAGCTGGTAGTTGTATTGTTCTGGGAGCCACTTGCTGTTGACCCAGAACCGAGCGCCCAATTTACTTTGGCAGTATAATAATAAAAGTTGAACCAGCAACCAAGTTGTTATTACTGCTACTAAAACTGGGTCGTATGGGTGTCTAAACGGGTTAGATCTGTCGAAACAAAGGTAGCATAGCGGAATTAAACGAACCAAGGCTGTGCCAACGCTAAACTCCCACAGCAACGTTTGCAGTTTATTTTTGAGCGTATTTCTCAAGAACTGAGGCAAGAGGAAGGAGTTAAAAATAAGGAGAACACAATACTCAAATATGCGAAGAGCTCTCAAGCTCCATGATACAGCGTTGAACACTATTAATGTAACGCTGAAGGAAATGAAAAAGCTGATCATGAAATACTGCATCGGGCTGCTAGCGGCTGCTACAGTCATTGGCTGGTCTACTGTAGGTTGAGGAGTTTCAATAGGGCCCGGATTCGGAGGAGTTTCTATCTGAGCCTCCAAGTCTGTCTCTCTATTACTTAATGTGGACCCTCTTAGAAGTTCTCTCCAGGTGCTGCCTCGCTCGTTGGCTTGTGTGGCGCTAATGCTTAGCAAGTAACGTAGCTGGAATACGTAGAATAGTAGTATGTTGAATACAGCAAGACACGCACAAATCAAATATAACTCTGTCAACCACATGATCAGGGTCATTGCCATCGCGATCAACAGATCGTATCCACTAAGGAGGCCAATTGTTATCGTAGAAACATTAGATAAACTGGATGGAGTTCTACAATACTTCGTCTGCCTCATAAACAAACGAAGCTCTAATATAGCCAATAAAAACAAAAAACATAACGCTGTTCTGAATTGGCTGTACTTGACCTCCTGTCGGATACCAACAAATTCAGCGTCTGTTTTTCTTTCAAACATAATTCCACAGTCGGGAGAATAAAGAACGGAATGACTCACTTCTATCCTAGGGATCTTTTTGGGTAATGGTAAGCCTTGAGGGTTTTTGAGCTCGTCGTCTATAAACTTCAATTGTGTTTTGTCGAAAGACGTCTTTTCAAGCTGAATGAACGCGGCCAACTCGCATTTGGTTTGGGCGGCCTCAACCGAGCGTCCTAATTCATCTGTGGTGATATCATTGTCGACACTAGTGAGGTTAAGGAGTCTCGAGATGAGCTTGGTTGCTCTTTCAAAGTTACCAGTGCTCATAGTGAGGTGTGGCAAAGCATGAAGACCCATAAACTTGGCCGAGTGTGTTAGACCAATGATTGATCCTGTGTCTTGGAAGTATACCGCAAACATTTCGAAACTGTTTGTGTCCGTCCTTGGATAGTTCCGTAGTTCTACCAGCAATGTGACTAGCACTGCATCGTCGTAAAGATCAAAGTCCGAATCCTGGGTTTTTACTTCTGGTACTGACGATCCCAAAGACCGTATGCGCAAAATGAAGTCTCCGCTTGTGTACTCTGTGATGTTACCTACCTTGTCAACAAAGTCGCTTAGTTCCTGCGGGGGCTTGTTGTTGTCCGGGTCATCTTCGTACCGTTGTTTTTCTTCCTCGTACTTCTGGTTACGTAGAGACTCATAATAATCCTCCAATATGGTCGGAAGTTGGTTCTGATAAGGTTTCAACTGGGTGGCAGACTGCGAGATCTCAAATTCGCCGTAAACATCACCTGATATATTCAAAAGGTAAGAGTGCTCCCCTGGAAGAGCTCTGTTTTTTCCCCAAAATGTTTTAACTTGGTCGCTGACAACATTTGGAAGTATCGAGTCCTCCTGTGTTTCTGCCCAGGGGTGCTTGGGGGTATATTCGTGCAATGGCCACAGCAGCGCATTCTTATCATGTAGGTTATCGTCGTATGAGAGTTTGAAGCCAGTCAAATTGCCATACCCTAGCTCGTATTGCCCTTGTTGGAGGGCCTTCCGGCCAGTCTTTAGGATATCTTTATATTCGCCAAGAGCACGTTCACTTAGATCTGTAACTGGTAACTTGCCATTGTCTGAAAGCATGAAAAAAACGATCAAGACGACCAAGAAATAAAACGTATCTCTATTCATTGTGGACTCATTTAGTGGTTTAGAAGTGAGTTGTATGCGTACCAAGATAGCTCCAGTAGCGATCACGTGAAAAGGAATCTAGATGGGGAAATTTCTTGATTTGTACCAATTTAATCACAATTGAATTTGGGTTCAGAAAATATCACGACCAAATTTTATCTGTTTGATAGTGAGTTGTAGGGACGCTACTTCTTATTGGCCTCCTTGTAGTGGCAACTAAACGATCAAGATAGAGTTGACATTTCGATGTATTATCTATAGAAAATCTATTTTAATTTTATCGATACCTAAGGCATATATTGTACATGTTTATAAATCAGGCTCAGGGCGTTGTCGCTGAGGAGGTGAGTGTTGAAGACGTTATTTTCTGCAGTGTTAAACCTGTGGCAGTCGTTGACACCATCGAGCTCTGAATTGGGGTATTTGTGGACAGACTCAAAGCGGGTACGGATGGCGTCTTTGAGGATGAGGCAATTGAGACTGAGGAGCTGACTGATGATGCGATGGTAGAGGATTTCGAGGTAGCTGACGAAACTACGGCCAGTGAGACCGAACCAGTAGTTGCCGAGTTAGAAGAAGATGCTTTGGACGACGTTGTCATTACGTCGTCGTCGTCGCTGTCGTAAACACAATCGCTGAAGAAAGAACCGGGGACATTAGTTGACATAGTCTGGATCATCACAGACTGGAAGGACGATGTGACGGTGAATACTGTGGTAGCCTGAGTCACTTGGCCAGCGACTGTTGTTTTGTAAACAGACGTCGACTTTGATGTCACCA
This sequence comes from Australozyma touchengensis, assembly GCA_030566735.1. Lineage (NCBI taxonomy): Eukaryota > Fungi > Ascomycota > Pichiomycetes > Serinales > Metschnikowiaceae > Australozyma > Australozyma touchengensis. The sequence continues at coordinate 8,957 of JAKUAS010000015.1, forward strand.
AATACGTCGAAGTTTTGACAGGAGCCGGAGCTGTGCTTTCGTCGTCACTATCGTAGTAATCGTAATCCAGGTCACCACAATATATTGCGTCACAGTACGCTTGACATGCAGAGTCGTAAGCTCCCAGTGGAGAGCTTTGCCACCATGGTGCTTTAGTCGTCGTTGTTGCAGCTGCACCGTTTCCACCGCCATAAACGCCCTGGGTAGTGAAGACAACATTGCTATCTTCTTCACAGTACCATTCCTCAGCGGCAGAAGTAGTGGGATATATTGATTTGACCACGTACGTGACTTGCCCATTTGACGTAAAGGTTGACGTGTAAACACTTGCAACTGTCCCGCTGACGAGCTGGGAACTGATTGTAGGTGTCTGTGTTGGACCGGTCACTACAACAGTGGTAACTGTAGTGCTTCCCGCTGAATTTGTCATTGTAGATACGACAGATGATCTTGAGGCAGAAGCTGAAGTGGCAGCGCTGCTTGTAGTCGATGTCTTCTGGTTGAACCAGCCATCCCAAAAGGGCTTCTTAGATGTGGAAGATGCGGTCGCCGAGCTGCTTGTGGAAGAACCGCTAGTGGCCACTGCAGCAACTGAACTAGACAAACTTGAAGTGCCGGTCTGCGAAGAAACAGACGAGGTGGCACTGGAAGTGGCACTGGAAGCTGTGCTTTGTGTGCTCGTTTTGCTTCCGAATATGTTATCCCACCAGTTACCTTTTGTGGTTGTAGTTGAAGATGACCCAGCTGTAGCACCAGAGCTGGAGCTCGAGGCACCGGCAGATGCAGTAGCTGAGGCACCGGCGGATACACTTGCTGAAATAGAATTTGACCCTGTGGGAAGGCTGCTTGTGTTAACAGCATCGGTTCGAGTAGCTTGTTGGCTCGACAAACTGCTGAGCCAACCATCATCCCCATCGTCGTCATCAACACAGTCATCATCGCTCATGGAAGAACTGCTTGACAGGCTGGATCCAGTGCTGGAAACAGAACTCGAGCCTGAGGTCGTTGTGGGTTGGAAAAGGCCGAGAAATCCCCCTCGGGCGCTTCCTGTTGAACTCGAGCTTGAAAGCGAAAGGCTGCTTCCCAGAAGCGAAGTTGCAGAAGAAGAGGACGAAGTTCCACTGAAGAGAAAGAGTGGAATAGGCGAGGTGGAGGACAGAGAGACACTTGAGGAGGAAGTGGTCGAAGACGAGGTAGAGGACGAGGCAGAACCCAGTGGCCCCTGGAACCCAATTGAAGCTGATCCTTGCAAGGAACCACCGATGCTGGCGGAGCCTGCTCCAACCCCAACTCCACCGGCTACTTGGCCAGAGACCTGGCCGCCGGCGTTAGACCCACCAGTGCCTGACCCGCCGGATCCTGAACCCCCAAGAAATCCACTCAAAAAGCTTGCAATGTCTCTCTCGTCGATGTTTCCTTCAACAGCTTCTTTTGCAACTATGTTGTCACTCAAATCTTCAGCCCCGGCAGCCACCAAGTTGAGTAGAACGAACAGTATAGCGAGATTTTTCATCATTATGGTGTGCTTTCGAATTTTAGAAACAGTAAAACAAGTTTGAGCCTTTTAAGAAAGACTTCACCTTATTCTGGTACGCAACTGCGGCTACCCTATGCTCTATAAATCAAAGCTATGTCTTGTTCCTGAGAAGGCATTGCTGAATATGGTAATTCGCATTTGCAGCCACTTTACTCGAATAGGCAGAACCTCAATATGCATTCCTGTATACAGCGTCGGTTTAAACGAGACTAACCACTACTGAATATAGTAATAAATAATGATCTGATCCCGACTTTTCGAAGAATAAGCATATGATCATGGCCCTTATTCTTTTTTTGGCTGGAAACGATTTTCTTGGAAAAGGTGCAAGTTCGAAGATGTGCTCGTCAAATTGACTACCTCAATGAGTAACTTCAAATGGCTCGAACAATGCCTTGCTTTTAGTCAGAAAACTATTTATAAATTTTAAAAGAATAGTTGAAATCTCCAATACGATAAGAAGCCTACGTCTTTGCTAAGAATAAAACGAATATGTAAATTTTGTAGAAACTACTTAAGGAAAAAGTTCATAAGTCCCTCATTCAATTCTAGGTCGCCTGCGGCCAAGGATCTTTTCACTGATCTTTGCAATCTAGCCGTCAAAGCTCTCTTCATGGCTCTCTGTTTGATTCTGTTAGGCGAACAACAGCATGCTTTTGCCGAACTAAAGACGCTAGTAGGTTGTGCCAGAGGAGAAGAGCTTCCAGAGCTAGATCCACCTGACTTAGGCTTAAACAAACTTCCGATAAGAGCGCCAAGCGAAAATCCAGTTGCTGTGGAGCTTCCAGAGTTTGAGGACGAACCCAGAGAAGAGGAGGATGGCTTCTTGTATAGCGAGTCGAAGAGCGTAGCTAGGAGGCCCTTTCCAGACGATGTAGTTGAGGAAGAAGACGATGTCGATGTTGATGGTGATGAGGATGAGGAAGGCTTCGAGAACAAACGGCCGAGTAAGCGTGAAAAGAAGCCCCCAGAGCTCAGACCACTAGAAGATTGATTACTCAGAGTTGACTTTGGTTTGAAGAGCAATCCCAAAAGCGTCAGTAAAATCCCTTTAGAGGGACTTGAGCTCGTGCTTGATGAGCTATAGGGACTAGTGGAGGTTGATGAAGGTTTAGAAGAACTTGAGGAGCCCGAGGAAGATCCGTACAACGATGGGAAAAGCTTCAGTAAGAAGCCCCCAGAAGAAGAAGAGGAAGTGGCAGCAGCCGTGGACTTAGGTGCCGAATAGAGTGGGGTACTAGAAGAAGGGGTGTAAGAGTAAGGGCTTCCTGGGTTCTTGAAAGAGTTCGACAAGTCTGAGAGCAAACCACTAGAGCTTGATTTGTTAAGGTTGGAATACAAACCAGATCCAACTTCAACACCAGAGCTCAAAAGGCTAGCAAGAAACGACTTGTGAGTCGAATTGGATCCTTTGCCAAAGATCTCACCAATTAAAGAAGAAAGTTTCGAACCAGCAAAAAGACCTGCCAAGAGTCTCAAAATTGCAGAGAAGATTTTTTGAATCAATCCACTGTTTTTGATAGCTGTGAACAACTTTCCCCAATTGATACTGCGGAAGATTTTTCCAAATAGATTTATGGAATATTGAATAAGCGATTGATTTCCAATAATCGAGTGGACGATTTTTTGAACTAAGCCAGAGTTGGAAATAGCCTTAACGATCGAAAAGATCGTACTAGCCAAATCTCTCTTCGACATTCCATGAGCCTCCAAGAATCGATCTTCGTCAAACAAGCTTCTTCTCTTAGGGCTCATGGAATCTGAGTAAATGGTATGAATAAAAGGCTCGGTTTCCTCGAGCGAGTTTCTTGCAGCGTAGTCTCCTTCATTTTCGGTAGTTTGCAAGATGCTGTGCGCCGTATTGAAAAGCTCGTCGTTCAACTCCTCGCTGTTGAGGACAGAGTCAAAAAACATTCCGAGTTTTCCGCTCGCTCTCAAAGAGTTCATTAACAATGGCTCGTCAATCTGCCCTGACGAGATAATTTGTACCGTGCTATCTTCCAAGGCCTCCTGTAAATGAGGAGCGCTCGTGAGCTGGTCTACAAATTCGTCCATCAAGTTATGATTGTGAAACTCCATCATGAGTTGGTCTATGAACTCATCGTCATCACGCTTTTGGATGAAACTTCGTCCCCCTTTCGAGTATCTATCATTGATAGCCTGTATAGACTCTAGCACATATTCGAAATCTATGCTATCAACGCCATCTATACTTCTCTTAATGATACCGGAGGCTGAAGATCCTATAGTTGGTGCAGCCTCAGTCAACTGGTTGAGACACAAGGAACCCAAAGCAAGAATGGCTGACAACTTCATATCAAAGTGAAAAGTGCAGATTTAGAATATTTGGAGTTTTGGAAACTCAAAATCAGGCACAGATTCGTGTTTGTGACGGAGAGGGTCCTGGCTGTCTTATATTTCAACCCCAGTTTGCACCCATTCCGAATCAGGAAATTACCAAAAAGGGAAATATATTGTCCGACAGATCCTATGAATAAAAGGAACAAACCATATACCAGAAAGAGTAATTTATCTATTAGAATGAGTATCTTCCCCCAATCCGGTAAATTGAAATTTTCTTGGTATGTTCTTATTTTCGTTGTATCTTCCTCGTTTTCAATGGAGGCAGAACACCATAAAGTTAGTAATCTAATCTTCCCTGGTTTTTGCATCACCAACAGTTTGTTCTTTTGAACAAACTCTGGAAATATTTGCTTGACTTTGTGCTGTTTTCTTCCAAGAAAACAGAAGACCAAAGGATTCAACGAACGGAGGGCTGATACTTAAAAGACAAAGTGTAATTTTACGAGTTTGTGGTTGTTGTTTATTTAAAGTAAGAACTTATGTGATAAGTTTGAAGATGCAATTTTAATGCACTTTCTAATTCTTCGTTTTTGCTCTTTTATCCATACGTGGGTGAAAACAGGAACGACGGCACCTATTTTGGGACCATAAAGTTATCTTTGTACTAAACTAATACGAGAAACTATTCATGGAGCTTCATTTGTCAGCCGTTTAAACACAGCAATTTGTACTTGTGTTTTCTACGTCGGTTCTGAACACCTTGATTCCACGCAAAGAGATCTAACTTCAAAGGAATACTTTTTATTCTCTCAAGAAAAGAATATTCAATATTTTTCCATTCAAAAAAATGGGAAATCATATCGTCTCGGCGCTCTCTGAAGACACCACTTGTTCTCCCAAAAAGAGAACAAACAAGCGGCGGCCTAACTCCATCACTGAGTACTGGAACCTGAGCTTTAACTTAGATCAACGCAAATTCTTGGATTTAATAATTGATGAAATAATCCGTCTACTTGATTACTGTTCTCTAAGTTACTTTCCTGTAGACAGGATCCACCGACTATCAACTTATTCTTGAATAGTCTCACGTTGACTTATACCTATTATGAGACCAACGCTCACAAAGTTGATTCGCCAAAGACGCCCTGAGCGGGCAGCTGAACCTCTCCTACCGCCCTTAAGGCTTTACAGAGCTATTCTTAGGGCACACTGGCGGTCACTTCCTGCTGAACTCCGGTATTTGGGTGACGAGTATGTCAAGGCAGAGTTCAAGGCACACAAATCTACAGATAACCCTCTTTACATTGTCGGATTTTTGACTCAGTGGCAAGACTACCTAAGAAGCATCGATGGAGGGAGTTGGCAGGAGGGCAAGATGACGAAGAGTGAACTTGAGAAGATGTCCCCAGAACAGATCGGGCAGTTGTATGAGCTCATGCAAGAAACCCAAAGACTAGGAGAAGAAGCGCGGTGAGCAGTCTTGCCCGATGAAGTGAAGCCTTGTATATACCTAAGCACTGTAATGCTTGCAAATAGAAAGCATTCGAAAGCACCAGTAACATTAAAAGCGACCTGCATCGTAATCTCTACTCAGCATAAGTACTTGTCTGTTTATTCCTTTAAATCATGTCGTCTAATTGTGGATGTCAGTCAGACACTGTGTCCCTTACAAACCTTTGTCGTAGCTTCCCAGAGCAAAGAAATCCATGACAATAGCCACAATTTCCTCCAAAGCCTTCAACCACTTTGACAACTCCTCGTTGACCTTAGCCTGGTCTTCACCTAACTTCTCAAAGAAGTCCTTTCTATAAGGACAAGCCACCATGGCCATTTTGAAGATAGGCTTGATCATAAAGCTGTGGTACTTGGACAAGGTCTTATCGTAAGCAGAAGTGAAAGTGCTTTGTAACTCTTTGGAGGGATCATCAACCGTGTTTCTCATGGCCTGGGCAGTGAACTGCAAGCCTCTCACCAACCACAAAAGTCCTTGGGTAGCCTTCTTGTTCTTGGTGCCGGCCTCCGACAAGATCAAATCTTGCAAAGAAGCCGAATTAGCTGGGTCAGCCAAAAGCTTAGCGCGAACTTTCTCGATGTTACCAGTCATATCCTTTTGGACAACAGCGAAGGCAGTGGAGCCCAACAAGTCGAAGAGCTTGACCAAAGCCTCGGAGGCCTCGAGAAATTGCTCTGTGTTTACCTTAGAGTCCACCACTGGAACGTCGGCGAACGACTTTTTACCGTCGAAGAAAGTAGTCATGATGTCGAGCGAGTACTTTCTGAATCGTGTTGAAGATAAAACGCGAGTGGAGGTGTGTATATTATCTCTGACTCCACTACAGCCGTGTGAAGAAAAAGACGAATGGCTCTTTCGAAAATTTTAAGATGAGAAATAAAATACTTGGCTAAGAGTGCAGGGGCCAGGTGAATATTTCTTGATGCAGTGGTGGCATCGAAGTAGTTTCAAATTCGAACGACTTAATCTTCAAATTACAGATCGAAAGCTGATGAATGCATCGAAATATACGTCAACTTCCATCAAACCGAAGCTGAAAACACGCCTGTGATACTTTGTTCTCGAATTGCTACAGCCTAAAATACAAATCGTATATCTTAAAAGTACATAATTGTTTATAACTACCACTCGAGGTCATCCGCCCACCGCACCTTCTTGGTATCATTGAAAATTGTCATTTGCAGCCCTGCTTTGAGCTTAACCTCTTCGAACTCTCTTTTGGAGTAAAAGCCCACCTTCTCCGACTTTTGTTCCTTCTTCCATAAGCGCCTACTGTACACCGCCTTTATAATTGCCATTTTTGCAGGCGATGTGCCGGGCCCGGTGGCATTGGTAGGGATTTGAACGACTTCATTAATGTCGTCGGGAAGAGGAAACCCTTCGCAGTTAGACGAGTTCAATTCTGTTCCAAATTGCGTGGCATCGCTCACAGATCCGGTCAGTGAGTCGACTAAAAAGATACTACAATTCTTGCGGAACTTGATTGCAGGTTGCTTAGGCAGATTGACGCTCCGTGGGACACATATTCTATGAGGTGAGGTCTCCGGGACCTGTTTTGATGCAAGGTTGTGAATGGGGGGAATAGTGATACCGCTGACCATCGAGGCAGGTAAAATCCCATTGGCCGCAGAAGAGCTTGGAAGCGGTGGCGTTGAGCGTCGTTTCCGAAAGGAGATGTTTGTCCGTGAATCAATCAACTTGCGCTTAGAGGGCTTCACTAAGGACGACAAATTCTCCTTGTTCTCGTGGAAAAACAGGCTAGAGGGCGGTGATTTCGAGTTCTTTCGCCCGTTGGGATTCTGCAAGAAGTTGTCGAGATGAAGATCAAATGCATCGTATGGTTTTCTTTGAAATCTGTTTGTGACCACCCCAGAACGGACCTCGCTGTCCATCTCGTAGTCACCTTCGGTGTCGTCGCTTAACTGGTATAGAAGTTTTTCGATCTTATTGTTGCGCAAGCGCTCGTCAGACGTGTCGCTGACATCAGCACGGGCCGAGCGTCTGCTCTTCAGCGGTGAGGCATTGCTCGTGATATCGACCGTCTTGCCTTCTCGTAGATGCTGCGTGACCAGGAAGAGTTCGCTGGAAAACAGCCGCTGGCACGCCAAATCTGGAGTTGACTCCACGGAGAGAATCAGACAGGGGTTGAACTTCAGGGGTGTGGCATCTCTCTTTGTGGGACTGGGGCTGAACTCAGGGTCCAAGAAGTCAGAGCCGTCTAACGCATGCGAATTTAGTAGTTGCGAAGTGTCGAACGACACCTCAACAGAAGAAGAGCTCATAGTTGTAACACACTACTAGGAAGATGGTATTGCGGATGTAAATATGAATTCAAAGTGATTTGTGTGTTTACAAAGAGACCGCAATAGGAAATGGTTGGACGGTGTACAGGTGCGAGTGTCCTGACACCCAAATATCGTAGTATCGGGTGAAGTCGATCCTACAGCGCACAATTTTCGCGGCGATTCATTTTCATTTTTTTTTTATTGTGTTGTTTCAGGCTAGGGGGATTCGTCCTCTGTGCCGTACAACAGCTCAATAGACAGGACCAATTTTGACTGGTTTCAATTTAATCTACTGTTTGCAATTTGATGCGACGCTACAAATACGGACTCAGAAACATTAGTATTTATTTGATTTTACATGACCAGCACCTCATAGCAAACTACCTCATGCGCTGACGACAAAGACACCTTGTGAAGCCGACCTAACAGGTGTAAGTAGTCAACACGACGTACTGGAGAACAACAGGGGTGTTGTTCACTGTGGTGGTTGTAGTGGAGGTAGAAGTCACGTAGCTTCCGGGAGGAACAGCGAAAGGAGTTTGCGAAGGAGCAGTGGCACCAGTGGGACTGTCGGTGGCCGAAACGGAAGTTGCGACGGACGTGGCCGATGTGGAGGTGATGGAAGCAACAGCACTAGACAGCTGAGAGGTAGCTGTGACGGTAGAGGACGAGCCAGTCTGGTCCGTAGGAACAGAGGACGACAACACCGAGCTACTAGTGGTGGAAGGAGTGCTGGAAATGGTAGATGTGATGGAGCTAGTGCTTTGGCCTGTGGCGGTAGCGGGAATAAACGAGGTTCCTCCCGTGATCGCAACAGTGGTCAACTGCCCATTGGTCGTGAAGATGTACTCCGAAATGGTCACTAAAGCGATCACACTAGAGGTGACTGTGAGTGTTTGACTGTCTGCGACAGCGCACCCAAGAGATGCGAGAAGGACAACCAAAGTAGAGAGTCTTGTCATGTCCACTTGTGTTTTGTGGTTGAGCTTGGCTTAGTACGGCAAAAGGGTGCAGAGGTCTTTTATTCTATCACTGATTCTAAGGTTGATCAGAAGTTTTTAGTAATACAATTTGCAACGGAGCTCTGGTAAAGAAGTTGACAAGAAAAAAGGAAAGGACAAGTAAAATCGGGGCGAGGGAACCGTGTGTGAATATATACTCTACCACTGTGCCGCTGGTTTCCAGACTTTAAAGCCGCGATCCAAACACAACACGAGTGTCCTGCACATAAACCGTATTCACCTGAACCCTGTCCTGTTTCGGGAGACCCACCGACGGTAATAGCGAAAAACGGTGACACAAACTAAAACTTGGCCGTTATTCGGCTAGCAACCAGCAACGCAGGGTCCTTGCCGTTCTTTTTCAGGTACGCAATTCTCGAAACGTCCCGGTAGCCAGTAAACATGACTAGCCTGAGTATAAGGATTAGCTGGCGCATGGACGTTTTCAGAGGGTCCAAGCCCAAAAAGAGATGTGCCATGTCTGACGCACACTGTATACAGTCTCAGCAATGCATACAAAGTATATTTGCGAAATATTCGCACATTCTGCAGGAAACGAGCTTATTTCCCGAGCTAATGTACAGTCCAGATGCAAGCAAAGGCATAGTATTCTGGGCCATGTACCCCTGCGTAAGTCTGTGGTTGACGTGAATTTGAGAGCATGTTGTTTTGATTTAGGCAGACATTTTCATGCTCCTGTGGTTCAGTCTAGGTTGATGTTTCCAGGATACGTCAATGTAAAAGTCAGCTACCCTTACTCTAAAAATCTACTCTCAGTATTGCCTAGTTGATTTTGCGGATTCCAAGAATCCTGTCTTCGTTGGCCGTTATTTGCCGTTTTTGGCCACTTCGAACCTCTATAGGGTTGGCGGTGATTGAATGTTGATTTTCTGCTGGCTGACAGGCCAATATTGGGATCAATTGCGAAAGCAAGTTCGCATCTCTAAAAAAACGGAGCCACGCAGAAAAGTCTTTCAAATTACCGATGCACGAGTCTTTATTCTTGATGTAGTTTGGAATTTAGATGCTTTGTTATGTTGTCGTGAATATGTAAACACCCGTCAAACGGTCTCTATTGTGGACCCGACTAACATTACTCTCGGATGATCTCCAAAAATAATGTGCTACGATATGCATCTCTTAACCGGGCTGAAAAAGGCTCGACGGGGTCTTCAATATAGACTTTCTAGTCGACTTTGTTTCTACAGTTTTGAACAATGAGCTGTCTCCAGCTCAGATAAAAATCCATCGGAACCCATTCGGGATCACCTTGAGGATCGGCAAAAGGTATGCGAACATAGATGCGAGAGGCGGTCCTAACAAGAGAACGCTATGGAACGAAGCAAATTAGCGAGAGGCTACATCTATTGCGTGTTCTCTCATCTCAACTTATTATTGAACTCCACTCCATTTCTCGGGGACATTCAATGTAGCTCATATAGAGATACACTAGACAGCACTAAAACAACTGGTAATGTCGGCACCACAAGCCCCTTGCTCTAGTCCCCTCCAGTCTTTCGCTTGATGTCCTCTACACCTTTCTCTAGATTAGGAAATTCCTGGACTAGTTTTTCCCCTAAAACATCACGTAGCTTCTTGAAGGCCAACATCTTTCCTTTCAACTTGGCATTAGTCTTTGCTGTAACTTCCACAAACTCTCTCGTGTAGATATCGGGGTTCCTCCCGTCTTCGATGTAGCTAATGACATCTACGGGGATGGGAAACTGTTGTGCAAATGGGCTGTTTGTAAGCCCGGATAGTAAACTAACAACTTGATTGGTCTTATGGGTAAGTGCCGTGTGGGACTGAGGCGTGCCCTGAAAGTCATGGACCATCACCCCCAATTCTATTAGAGATTCAACGAGTGATTGGAGGTTCGAGGCAATCGCAGCCAACGGCTCATTTTCGGGGTTTGAAGAAAACTCAGAGGTCGTCATTGCGGAAATAGTCAAGTGGATTCAGATGCTTTCCAACCAAATTCCAACACGCTGATAATTCTCGAACTCTTGAGGGCACACAACGCTTAAATAGGATCACACAACCGCTAGTCTTCACTTCGATCCACACAAGGGAGATAGGCTTTCCTATTCTTTTGTCGAGCCGAACTTTCTTCAGCCGTACGGTTTTGTCTACTATCAACTGTGACTGGGATATACTCGAATACTATAGACTGCACAAATGATTTAAACTATAACTGATTTAAACCAAGTCGATTTCTCAGTAAATATGATTATCACGCATAAAAAATAATTTTATTTAAATTGAATACTTTGTCAATTTTAACTTTTTATTTCCGCATGGCTCTTTGTCTTTATGGAATTTACCTGCACGTAACCATCTCCTGCACACCAGTGCAATCTGTATTCAGTCGAGACAAAATCGACCTCTACTCACATTTATTCAGAGTTTCGTCACCTATTTATCCGATTTCACCTTTTTTTGAATCGCCGAGAAAGGTGCCGTTGTCCTCAACCCTCTTATACATTCTTCACCTATCTGTGATTATCCTGAATTTTTCAGTGTCGAAGAGTCCTCCACATTATTACAACAGAGCAGAGTAAAACACTCTGTTCGCTCCACAGACGCACCATTAATTTCCTGATAGTGATTTGTGGGCTCTGAGTTACCAAACCTCTTCCTAAAAATTTTCTAAAGCATTTGCACGAAGATGGATCAGGGTGTTGTAACAATCAAGTACAGTCCGGTGAAGTGGGCACAAGCCATGAATGGTGAAAACAAATTAGATCCCAACAATTCATTTTCTTTGAGTCCCGGACAAAGATCGACATCTCCCTCGAAGGGCTCTCACGGTCACATATACGCTAGACGCAAGTATCTTCGACCTTTGTCTTCTCTGAGCTTTCAAAAATCTGTCCAAGAGTCTATCGTGGCCATGAAAAATTACGCAAAGGACCCAGAGCTTACGACGCTGTCAACCGACACTCTAGAACAAAATTGGTACGGCGATTTGTTAAATGTGGGCCAAAGACTTAAGTTGTTGCGTGATGCTCATAAAGTAGTCCAGACAGTCCGGAAGAAAAAGGCTATGGGACTAAGGGTAGACTTCAAGCCTATTTTCGAAACGAGGTCGCTGCGGTATGGAAGTCCTGCTCACCTGGATGACGAATCAAGCCACCCAAGCCACCGAACCGAAGACGACGATGACCAAGATAAAGTGAAGGAATATCCACCTCCCGCTCGTAGAGGTAGGCCACGTAAAAAGCGCGGCAGAGAGCGGAAGGTTCCATTAGGACGGCCTCCAAATTCATCTAGAACAAGGCTTGCTCGTAAACAGCAAGAACATTCTCCTCTGCCCCAAGCAGCGACCCCAACAAGAGGCGAGCCAGAGAGTGAACATAGCTTAAACATTGCATCTTCTGCGCTGGCGTTGCCTCTTTCATTAGTAAAACCCGAGGCAAATCCCTTGGCTTTTGCTTCGAGCCCCATCCCGGGAACTAATTCCCCACAGTCATCAGATCAAACTACAATAAAAATTCAGAGACCGCCGGGTCTTTCTATACCACCTATAGCAAGAGTACCTGAACCCCAGGGTCCACCTTTGATGTACCTGCCTCCGATCTTGCCCAGTCAGCGACTACAACTCGTTCAAGGGATTCCACCGTATAGACATATGCGAGAGATCGAAGTTGGAGTAGATTTGGGTGTTTCGGCAAACAACGATCCCGCAAACGAAGCAATTGCCTCACATAAGCAAATGAGTACATTTGTACCCAAGGATTCGTCTACGAATATTCTTGAAACTCACATCGCTCCTCACACCACTTCCCAGCCGGACGAGACAAACGTCGGGCCAGAGGTTTCTGAAATTTCGGCTGTCTTTAGGCAATTAGCCGAAGATCAAGCAAATCTCCCAGCATCATCAAAAGAGGACATTTCGTATGCTAACATGAATCAGAGTTCGCAATTCGGTAATGCTCCACAACCGGCTACAAGTTCCAATACTTACCAAATTCCATTCAAGAATCCCATCTTGAATCCGTCGCACAGCTCAAATTTGTCAAGTCCAGCACCAAGCATACCGTCCGGCGCCCCCGTGGACTACGAACTACAACGCGTTGAATTGGAGCTAGCTGCTGCCCTAGAAGAAACTTCATACCCTGAGAAAGATAAAAATACCATCGATAAGGCACCGCTTCCGTCAGATCAGTCATTCATTAATCGACTTCTCAATTAGTTTATTTTACTATAAACTGGACATGAAAATTAGATTTTCGTGATGTATTCTTCTCTTTGTCTCGTTCCTCAACTGAGTTCGACTTTGTACGATCGGAGCCTTTGAGACTATTTTGTTTTGCTTGGTACACAACGAAATGTACGATTTTAACATCTAAATCTACTGCGATAATTTTGCGAGTAAGAAAAGTTGCCAGAGGATAAATTAATAAAATAACTGATAGTCCCCGACTTGTCTTATCTTTCAATTGGGTCTTCGATTAGTGTGACTATTGTGTACAAGACAAAGATGTAGTAAGAAAACATATCTCCACAAGCCCCAGTTTCGATTTTTAATTTTCAATTTTCAAGCGCCATTAATTTCATTCTTTTATTATAATTTATCTTATCTAATTGGAATCAGCATCCCTGCACGCAGTGTTCTCTAGTTTTATCTGACCAATATACAGTGTAGAAGCTTAATAGTTGATCAAGACACAGAACAAGAGCCATATTCTGACGATGACTGCCCCAAACTCCCAGATTTGGCAACATCCACACCAGGCGGCTTCTTCTCCTGCTTTCGCCGGGGAGCACGATGAAAGCATTGCTGGCAGGTTCGACTTGCGTAGGCTCCAGAGCTCCAGCGCCAACACAGGACTAAAACAGGCGAATGTGTTAATGGAGTCGCTCTCTAACAGGCTGAATGACGACTATCGACGAATCAGATTCACTCCAGATAAGAGCTCTCTGTTGTCGTATCAACAAAGAGTCTCCTTTGACACCATCAATATCGAATATAACGAAGACGATTCTGCTTTTGACTTTCTGGACGAAGAGATGTATCTTCTGGATCCAGGAAACCGAGCACGAAGACTCTCGGTTGAGGGCGACTACCGTGGCCGCGGTAGAGATAGAGACCTATTTGCAACTCGTTCTCCTAGCGCTTCCCCTACTCGAATGCTCTCTCCGCTTCGAGGTGTCGACATGGCCTTCCTATTTTCTCTCAATCAGATTCCGTACCCACTGAGACCCATCATCACTCGCAAAGGGTGCACAATTACAAAGATGCATAAGGACTTCGAGAACTTGTACCTTGGGAACCTTTTGAAGAAGGGCCTATGTCCGGTCCTTCCAGGTAGAGTCATTTTAGTGTACGTGAGTGGTCGAATGCACACGTGGGTGTCCATTGATTGGGTCCTCCGCTCATTTATCCAGCATGGAGATACAGTTGTTATTGTATCTTCACTTCCGCATTCATTGGCTGCACCAAGCACCAAGCTCTCGAAATACTCTTCTCCGTCGAAATACCCTCCCAAGACGGAACTTATGCGCATGCGCCAAAGGAGCCACCCAGAATACATCAAGCAAGTAGCCCTGAACATAATGAAGTATGCATTATCGGTGGTTAACCCGGATATCATTGCTAAGATAACGGTAGAAATTGCTGAGGGTAAGACGAAAGACGTTATTAGAGACATGTATAAGCTCTATGAACCCAATATAGTATCTACGGGTTCCAAAATAAACTCCAGGAAGAGCGCGCCTTTGAAGTCCTGGAATTCTTCGAGACTTAGCGATAGACTCGTTAAGAACTTTCCTCTCCCTGTGATTGTGGTCCCGGCTCTGAACATGTCTCACTATGAGAAAAAACTTTCTGCAAATTTACTGGGGATTGCGAATGACGAGAACGCCCAAGAAGAGACTAATGATTCTAAACCAACAAAACCACCACTTATAAAGGAGGGGACATCCAATAACCGCTCAGTCACTAGTTTAAGTAGTAGAAGTAGCGGAAGTCCTACCATCACACCTGGTAAAATGCCTATAGCTTACTTCTCGAATAACACACTTAATGACGCGCTCTACAGCAGCGACGATGAAGGCTCGTTCTCTGACGAGTCGGTGACTAGCGACGTGAGTGCCAATAGTGAATCTTCACTTGAATCAGCTTCATCGTTTCACGAAATTGCTGATCTTTACGAAGAGTATCAGCACGAAGTGCGGGACAATCTTAACAAACTAGCATGTGCCAAACTCGATGAAAATTATTTTTCAAATTTCATTAAGCTGATCTCAGACCTGTCTCTTCGATTCTGCGAAGATCTTCGGTCCGTCAATCCCAACTTCAAGGGTCAAGGTGCCAAACTTGCCAGAGTCATCACTGGATCCAACAGTTTTGGGGCGGTTCCTTACAAAACAAAATCTTTGCTTCCTCCCATTGAACCCGAGAAAACCGCGACTAATTCAACTACTGGTATCTCGATTACAGATCTTAAGAAGAGTCTAAAGATGAACGCCGAGCGCGCTCGAAAGAGTGAGGAGTACAAGGCACGGAGCTCTAGTCTCCCACAAATTGTCATCGATAGCGACGGCCTGACACCACCGCCCAGCCGTTCGCTAAAGTTCAAGGAGGATGACCGCAACTTGCGCCTGGGACTCAGTCGACCTCTTAAAAAGTTCTTGTCTCACGAAGATACTTCGGATTCTAAGTTCAAAATTGAGCCCTCAAAGTCACACCCAGATTTACGGACACTTGGTGTAGAGGAAGAAAAGAAAACCAAAAAGAAGAAGAAAAAGTTCTGGAAACTCTTTTCTTCGTAATAGCGTTCTTTTATAGATAGTTGTACTTATTGTTATCGTGTATACAAGCTCTTTCGACAATAATAAGCTCTCGGTAGTTTCAAACCAACAAGTGCATCCTTTGATTCTGGTCAAGTATCGAATCACCAAGCAGCCACCCTTAAGCGCTAATCATCTTTCTTGAAGGTTTTTTTCGATTGGTGTCAAAGAAGTGAAACAATCTGTACAGATATTGATGGAGTTTAGCTTTGATGAAGATTGCTCTTATCCAATACATAAGGTCACAGCAATTCATAATAATTTTCAAAATAATACGATCTCATAAAATATCTATTAACGTCGTTACGGGAGTGGGTTCTTGTATCCTGTCAAATATGTAGATCTGCACATAGCCGTAATGTCAATTGGAGATCACATACCCTTGTTATCAGTTGTGAGACACTCTGCAACTCATTTATTGGTCAAAGTTGGCAAGAACCGACTCAAAATCGTGTTCTGAACTTAAAAGGACACTACTTTCTCTTTCTCTTTCCCTCGCACAGTGGCCCAAGCGCCAACCATGAGATTCCAACTCCTAGCAGGGTCCTTGTCCCTAATTAAACTTGTCTGTGCTGCTGTTCATCCACCCGAATCTCATTTAAATTCACAATCCTCAGCGCAAGGACTCGAAATTATCGAGGACGGCCAAAGTGTTACGAATAGGATCTTCTCGGGTGAGATTCATAGCTATGTTTACATACCACAGCCAAGCAACGAGTCCTTTCCCTTGATGTATACAACTGGAAATTTAGCTCTGCAGCCTCCCATAGACACTACGTCCAATAACACAGACTTGCAAGTTTGCCTTTCGTGGCTCAAGCCATCGCTGAATGTGTTGGAGACAACAGAACAGGCATTCAACTGTTCCTCATTCTCATTGGGATACTACGGTAATTTGATAGTGGCCAACTCTACCGATACGATGTATATATCGCTAATTGCGCCATCGATCGCGAACTCTTCTGTCCCTTGGACGTATACGCTCGAACTTTCGAGCCAGTTTGCTGCATTTAACTGGGCGTCTCGCCCGTTCGTTGATGTTTTAGATACCGATTTTAATAGCGCTCTTTTGGTTACTGGCCCAATGGCAGGAAAACTTCTTAATTCAACCAGCGAGACCTTCTCCAACTTAACTTATACCTATGATTTGTATCTCTACCCTGTGAACTACACCGGACTTGAGAATTTAGAAAGGAGTTGGCAAGCAGTCGCCAACGGTCCTGCGCTTTATTCCACCAAAAACAAACCAATAGTGATGACTAATAGAGGAGGCGGATTACATCAACAGTTTTATATTACTGGGTTGAATTCCTCGACCGAGTACGCTGGCTATTTGACGGCGGCTGGGACAGAATTTGGAGCAAGAACGATAGTGTATGCTAAATTTATTTTTGAAACAATGGATAGTCAAGCGTGCAAGATCATCTATGACTTGGATTTCTGTGAAGGAGTAGCATACTCCGTCCCAGTGTCTTCACACATCAACTACAACAACACAGCGGCATTGAAACAGATTTACGATTCCAAAGTTGCAACTTTGTATTCGAATTTCTCCAAATCACTTCAGCAAGTTGCGTGTAACGCCTCAGACGAAAACCGGTACTCGCCAATCAATAACTGCACTAATTGTGTGAAGCAATACAAAACGTGGCTTTGCGCGGTTACAATCCCAAGATGTTCTACATACTTTGAGCCTGGCTATAGTTATCGTGAACATGGTGAATCTCGAAACGAATTTGTTAACGAAGTTATCGAACCTCCTTTGCCTTACTATGAGGTAATGCCTTGTATCGACTTGTGCAACGAAATGGTGAGAGACTGTCCGGCTCAGTTAAAACTAGCGTGCCCTACATCAAGCGCTGCTATAGAGCAATCTTATGGTGTATTTGAGCTCAATCTGACATACGATACATGCAATTTAATTAGTGAGGCATACTTCTTGCTAACGTGGGGATTACTTGACAGAGGTGGCAATACATAGAAGAATAGAATTTACTGAGTGCCTGCCAAAAAAAAAAAAATTAATATTTATTATAAATACAAAGGATTTCTGAGTTGGTATACAAAACTGACTCTATATATTCCTCTCAAATCTGGTTTGTTCGTACTATCCTCGTGGTAGTACATCTGTCAAATTTAACAATACAGAGAAGATTAGCATTGTCCTTGCATAAAGATGACACGCTATACAAAGAGATTTACCATTTTTTTTGACAATTTTCTAGAACCTATTTGGGAGAAAACGACTCTCAATTGAAATATCATTTGCATGAATATTATATCGCCAAATGTCTTTTTATTCCATTTTCCTTGAACTGACGCGTCACGGTTCGAAGCCTGCGAGAGGACGATCACGTGACCAAACTATACTCCTCAGTTAACACGATCCAACAGATCACGGCATTCACATTCAATTATGGCCGTTCCCGACAATCTTCCATGGTATGTTTGATTTCGTATATCATTTCGTGTTCAAGAATTAACCGATTAGGGTCGAGAAATATCGTCCATCCTCTCTCGAAGAGATTTATGGCCAAGAAGAAATCGTCAACACAGTTCGAAAATTTGTCCATGAAGGCAAACTACCCCATCTCCTCTTTTATGGCCCTCCCGGTACGGGAAAGACATCTACAATCACGGCGTTGGCAAAAGAAATATACGGAAAGAATTACAAGAACATGGTCCTTGAGTTGAATGCATCCGACGACAGAGGTATCGACGTGGTCAGAAACCAAATTAAAGATTTCGCAAGTACGATGCAGATATTCAGCCGAGGCTTCAAATTGATTATTTTGGATGAAGCAGATGCAATGACTGCAGTGGCACAGAACTCGCTTCGTAGAATCATCGAGAGATACACCAAAAACACGCGTTTTTGTATACTTGCCAACTACTCGCATAAGCTTAATCCAGCACTACTTTCTAGATGTACTCGTTTCCGCTTCCAACCTATCGCACAGGAAGCTATTAGAGACAGAGTACACAACGTTATTAAGAAGGAAAGCTTAAAACTCGCGCCAGACGCAGAAAATGCCCTTCTTTCGTTGTGCAAGGGTGACATGAGAAGGGCTCTCAACGTCCTTCAAGCTTGTAAAGCTGCTTTGGATAATGAAGATGACGTGATAGACTCGGATATGATTTATGAATGCATTGGTGCTCCACACCCCCAAGATATAGAGGTTGTGTTGGATCTGATACTCAAGGATGACTGGACCACGTGCTTTTTGACGTTCAATAGATACAAGGTCACAAAAGGGTTGGCGTTGGTTGATCTCATTCTGGGGTTCGTGGATTTATTAGCGAAGTACGACTTAAAGCCGCAGACCCGGATTGCCATTCTAAGAGGGTTGGCAGACATAGAGTATGGAATTTCGAAGGGTGGAAACGAGAAAATCCAAACCAGTGCTGCTATCGGTGTTATTAAGGCGGCCATGGAGGGCCAAGCATAGTTTGTAACTAAGTGATATAATGAGAGGCGAATAGGAAAACAGGTAGACAATTTTTCTTCCAATCGAAGAATTTTATATAAAGTCGAAAACTTTGAGATAGAGCTTCCTTTCAAAAGTATCATTCTTACATACAGTGCCAAAACGCTATCTGAAACTCTTCTGAAACAACCGCAACTATATAAACGCATCGCGACGCACTTTCGATCTTTTCACCAATGTGATGTCGGAGTTGTCAGATCTTGATGTTGTCTCTGACATATTTCCAACATATCCCAGGTCTGACCTAGCAGCTAGGCTCTTATGCTCCCAAAGCGTCGAGGTCCTCATTGAAGAGCTTATCTTGGAGCAGCAAAGCCGTCCCGAGAAATATGACGTGCAAGTATATCTGCTCAAAGACATGTTTCCAAATGAACCCCTAGATGTTTTGGCAGCGCTTCTCCAGCGGCAGAATGGGGATATACTGAAATGCATCGATGCTCTTGCAAAACCAGACTTGGCTCACCGATTGACCGAGATAACGGGCATCTCTTTACTCAAACTGCGCGAGAAAATAAGGGAGGTGGAACAGAGCATGGAAAACAGCACTGTTAAAGAAGCCAAATTAGCAATGGAGAATCGTATACTCTTAGTGGCGATGACGAATACCATTCTTGAGACCTCACGCTCGGTATGGGACTCCAAAAGTATTACTAACGATGGGCTCTCGAAGGAAGAACAAGAATTGAAACTGCATGTGTTGGCGGAGCCTCTGTTGCGGGTTTTGAACTACACGTTTTTGCGCCGGTCGCTTGTGTTCTTCAAATACGATGTCTTCAAAGTCTTAGAGGTTGCTAGTATGCTTACTGAGGCTGGACTACAAAGCTTGACCTTCGAATTAGATAAACCTAAGAAGGAACTTATAACGGTAACTACAGAATACGACTGCCAGCTTTGGCCGGCCAAAGCACGTCAAAAACCGTCCGGGAAGCTATCTACTTCTCCTCCAAAAGCTTATTCCGCGAATCAAATCGTTTCAATCCCCCGCGGTAACACCTTAGATCTCCATGGGTTTACCGTAGCACAGGCCATGTCACTAGTAGAATCCACCGCTCTTGCCTGGTGGAAAGAGGAACAGGAAATGAGAACCAACCATGGGAAATTAGATACCATGGGTGCGCAAGTCCAGTTTGTCGATTTTTTGATCATCATTACCGGACGAGGCTTGCATTCCACAAGCGGACCAAAAATACGAAAGTCTGTTGTAAGATGGCTCACGAAATTGGCATTTTTGTTTGAAGAGGATGTTGGCCGTGTTATCGTAAAGGGGAAGAAAAAACGGATGTAAATATGTGAACCCTCGTATAGGTAATCGTAGACGTACGCATTTCTAAACTTGTTCTACACTATGTGTTTCAATTTTAATGCGTAATACTAAATTTTTTAGGATTTCAAAACATAAAAACCAAAAGGAAAAAAAAGGAGCATATACTAAACAAAAAAATATGATTTCGCCCAGGATCGAACTGGGGACGTTCTGCGTGTTAAGCAGATGCCATAACCAACTAGACCACGAAACCACGTTGTAGAACTTAGCCTACTATTTTAAGTAAACGAACGTTTTGAACTTTTTTCTGAAAATGTTTGATACGTATCTGACAATTGCAAGTAGCTCTTCCAAATGCCTTTTAATACCAATTTCATGTTCGACCACACAAAGACAGACAGTGTGACTCAACGCCAACTGTGCTGCCAGGGTCGGCTACAATGAGACGTCTTACTATCGTTCATGCTTGTATTCTATCAATCTCTCCATTCAACGAAAACCTCATCCGTTCTGAATCTCTGTGTGCATACGGTATCCTTCAAATCGTTCGACTGTCCGGACCTGTAAGCTAGTAGGCCGGCATGGGCTATCATTATACCGTTATCGATGCAGAAACGTTCGTCTGTAGAATACACAGAGCCGTTTTTTCGATCTTTCACCATAAGCGCCATCATCTCTTGCAATCTCTCATTGGAGCCTACGCCGCCCACAATAAGAACCTGATTACTCTCGACATGAGCCATTGCCCTTTCGGTAATCTCCACGAGCATAGAAAAGAGAGTTTCTTGCAAGGAAAAACACAAATCTTCCGGGGTAATCGCCTCTCCAGTATCTTTGTCTATGAGTTTCTTTTGTTGGGGTCCAAACATTTCTTTCGCCACACCATCGATATATCCAAGAATGCCCGACATCGAGAGATCCATTCCTTTGACTGTGTAAGGCAAAGATACCAAATGCTTCCCCTTTTTTGCCATTTGCTCGATGTTGTAGCCCGGTGCGGGCTCGTTGGGAATCTTGAGTGTTCTAGCAAATCTGTCCAAACAATTGCCAATCGCTATATCCAACGTCTCTCCAAATATCCGGTAGCGCTGGTTGGAGTATGCAATGACTTGCGTGTTGCCGCCGCTGACGTACAAAACGATTGGATTCGACGCACCAGTGATTTCTCGTCCCATTTCGATATGTCCGACGCAATGATTGACCCCCACCAAAGGCAAGTTCCATAGTTGCGCAAGGGTTCTCGCAGCCATGACCACGCTTTGTAAGGGAGCACCCATTCCGGGGCCCTGAGTGAAACAGATGCAATCCAAATCTACACCGGCCACCCCCGCATCCACAAGCGCTTTCTTGGTGATCCGCACGACCCAGTTTCTGTGATGGCGAGCAGTGTCTCTGGGTAGGAAGCCTTCGCCTGGGGGAGTAATGTATGTGTCTCTTACGTTGGAGAGGATCTCTGCTCTGTTCGACTGCGAAAGCTCCCCCAAGGGATGTTTTATGACTCCGACTCCGAGTTTGTTGGCGGAGCCCTCGAGACCAAGGGCCAAGAAATGGTCTTTTCCTGGACGGGCGTATCTGTCCAAGTCGATGGGTGCCATGAGGAGTGTAGGTGTATACTGGGGATGAGCGATAACGAGGATCACATATTACGAACAAGAACCAAAAAAAAGATACAAGAATACAATAAATAATATTTAATTGATAAAATGATAGGCAATTTTTCTCAATTGTTTTCCGGTAAATGGAAGTATTGATGTGTCACAATGACCTAGCTACGGAGTTCATACTTAGACACCTAGACCTGAATGGCACTTGACAGATGTCAACCATTTACGAATCTGATGTGCGGGTATTGATGTATGACTAATCTACAATGCTACAGGGCTCTTTTTAATTCTCATGCATTAAACGTTTCCTTGCGGACTATTTAGTTGCAGTCGCACTTGGTACACTTGCAAGTGGTCTGCTTGGCTTGGCCACATTTGCATTCAGCACAAGAGCACTTCTCGCATTGGCAAGTGTTGCATTTACAGGTGGTACAGGTGCAGGCCATTTTTACTATTTGATTGAATTGTTGGAAGAATGTGAAGGTTGATGATGATGGATGCTATGTGGGATCTGTGTCCTTATATAGTACTGCGAGAATTGTGCGGAGAGATTTGTGCTGCGTGGTTTGTGCCAGACAGGAAGGATGACCGGCTGTGTGCAGGACAGAACATTGCAATACAGACTGATAGACGAATAGAGATGGTGCCAAACAAGCAGATCAATTTGAAAAACGTTTTCTTTCGAGATGAATTTGACTAGAGCAACGTCGTGTCTTGGCATGTTCCTCGAGCGAGCGAGAAGTCGCAGAAAGCACTCTCAACTTCAACAAACGACCAAAATGTCGTACAAAACGGTCAAATACAAGGCGAATATGCGGAACTGCGCGAAGATCGCCCTCATTGTCTAGTCTTCTGATTTGGCTGGTGTGGAAGCAAAAAAGACGCGATCAAGCTCGTCGGCGCCATAATTGCTCAATTAAATTTATTTGTTTGTTAAAAAAGCAAAATTTGAAAAACCAATTTGGCAACGACGCTTAATTGGGTCTGAATGGTCTTTTGGGTCTAGGGTTGATCCGATGACGCGCGATTGTTATCCAAACAACACGCACCATTGATCAGTAGACCAAACATACACTTGAACTGGACACCTTCTAAACATTCATTTGCACATTCAATTTTACACAAACTGTACATCTTCGTCTCATACTCTCAACAATGGAGGATACCATAGCGTCACTCCGATCTCTGTGTCAAGCCATCAATGATACCGAATTCTCCAGCCCTGGGATATTCACCAACGCGATGATCGCAAGACCCGAACTCACCACGCTTATTCGAGACGCTCTGCACTTGGAGCAGAAGCTCTACAAAATAGCACGAGTCCCTGGTTCGGCTACTGCCACTGTTCATGCTGACAACAGTGGCCGCCTCCATAATGTGACTTGTGAGGAAGATGCGTTCACAGATCTCCAGCCGCAACGTATAGACGGCCGTGCATCGTTCGTAAGAAGCCTGAGTAGTACACAAGCAAGAGCAACGGTTGTGGCTCCGCAGGTGGTTTCGATGGCTCAGAAAATCTCGGAGACCATGTCACTGCCTACAAAGCGAAGAATAGCGTCCCAATTCGATCTCATTCCTAGGCAAGCAGTCGAGTCTGATGACCCCATTGAAATGTGCAACGCCATACTTGCTCTCGATGATGCCTCGATACTGATCGGAGACGTATCGCTACTAAAGTCAAAGGCCAGCAAATTGAAAGCGGAACTCCAACTTCTATACAAAGAACTACAAGCACTCGGTCCAGAGGACGATGAGCCTGAGAGCAGCGAACAGATCTACGAGCTTCCAACCCACACTATCAATGAACTAATAGCCAAAGAGCACGCGGAGGTTGAGCGTCTTGAAAGGGAACTAGATTTCGTATAAACAAACAAAAGATTCAATAAATTACGTGAGTGTATGTTGTCGGCATGCATGTATTAAAACCTAGCGAAGGTAGGAACTTAGACAGCAGACAAAATGTCAGAGTCACCAGCGTCCAAAATGGCCATGGTACCAACTCTGAACAACTTACCGCAGACGGTACCCAACTCGTTGTTACCGCCTTGGAAGTAGTAGACCTGGGTCTTGGACAACATGGCGTAGTACTCCAACTCAGACTTTCTCAAGACTGGGGTGTTACCAGCAACGACAATCAACTTGGCCTTGCCGGATCTCAAAGCCTTAACGGTAGACTTGTAACCCAAGGAGTACTTACCGGATTTGATAACCAAACCCAACTTGGCGTTGACGTTCTCAGCAGTCTTGTTCTTTGGGGCCTGATGATGTTAGTATTCTTTAATAGTGATGCGAGAAGGTTCCAAGGGTCCTTCGAACTCTTCTCGTTGCGGCCCAATCAGCCACCAAAATGTATACTGACCATCTCTGTGATTTATCTTAACACTCCGGTCGATGAAGAGGAAGAGGACGTATGAAAATTTGAGATGGTCTTCGCGGTGCGAGGTGGAGGCCAGAGAGCAGTCAAGCCCAGTCACGTGCTCGAGGTATGAATTCAGGTCTAAGTCACGTGCGGCCTCCCCAATCGATCTCGATCAACAGAGTACATCGAGTACGGAGAAAATAGAGAGGCAATGGATGTATATAGCGTTTGCTTTCCCTTAGAGTCGATACAGCACTCGCTGCCC
Organism: Australozyma touchengensis; assembly: GCA_030566735.1. Classification (NCBI taxonomy): domain Eukaryota; kingdom Fungi; phylum Ascomycota; class Pichiomycetes; order Serinales; family Metschnikowiaceae; genus Australozyma; species Australozyma touchengensis. The sequence continues at coordinate 33,372 of JAKUAS010000015.1, forward strand.
CAATTTTAGTTGCAGCTGTGCCGCTTATTTACTTATTACACCCTGACTAGCCCATTTTGTATGTAGTAGGTGCTACACTCAGTACTGGTGGTGGACCTGCAGATAACCAGCGCACCTCCCTCCATTGAAAATTTTCTCGGAACTGAACTGTTTCTCCTTTCTAGCTAATCAAACTGGTATGTTCCCACAAAACAAAGATAGTGCAAGTGGTGGTAGAGTACTCAGAATCGATCACAAAGGGAGATGTCCGATATTAGCGCTATGATCCGTTGAAATTCCCATCGTCTACTGCTGTATAAAACCAGGTCTGACCTCCGTCGAAATTGTCTCTCTGAGACAGCAACCTATTGGAAATCGATCGCAATCTACAGACATGTTCGTCTCTTTGTCCTGGTACTTTCTATTGCAAACTCGTTGTATCATTGGCCCGCTACGGTCAGCTATCCTCAGAACGATACATGTGACCGACGAGTTGATTAGTTCTTTCCTCAGGTTTAAGACATAACTCGCTTGATATGATACCTTTCACTGTGATTAGTCTTGCTCGACTCTCAGTTCTTTCAACCCTCCATTGCGCTCTACTATCACCCAACTAGTACTAACCTTCCAGCACCATGAAGATTGAAATTGACTCCTTCTCCGGTTCTAAGATTTACCCAGGTAGAGGTACCTTGTTTGTCAGAGGTGACTCCAAGATCTTCAGATACCAATCTTCTAAGTCCGCTTCTTTGTTCCACCAAAGAAAGAACCCAAGAAGAGTCGCTTGGACTGTTTTGTACAGAAGACACCACAAGAAGGGTATCTCCGAGGAGACCACCAAGAAGAGATCCAGAAAGGCCGTCAAGCACCAAAGACCAATTTCTGGTGCTTCTTTGGAGTTCATCAGAGAAAAGAGAGCTCAAAAGCCAGCTGAGAGAAAGGCTACCAGAGAGGAGAGAATCAGAAAGGCTAAGGAGGACGCCAAGGCTAAGAAGGCTGAGAGAAAGGCTGAGCTTGCTAAGAACGGTGGTGTTGCTCCTAAGGGTTCCAAGATGGGCCAAAAGGGTGCTTTCCAAAAGGTCCACGCTACTTCCCGTTAATCTTCTTCCCTTTCATTGTATAGCGCTTCTGAGCAATTAATGAATGCAAACTGATAATTTATTGTAGTCTACGCGCCTCATTTATATAGGAGAAGGAATTGAAAAAGGACCGTTAAAATAGTTTTATAGATTGTATTGTCCGTGAAGGAAATGTCCGTTTTGGTTCTTCTTCCTACTCATAACAACCTCCAAGCCTTTTGGCAGATTAAATCCGAAGTAAAATGACTCTGTACTGTGACAAAAAACCAAGCGCGATACTTTTGGGGTGACAATAGTGCAAATGCTTCCAACGTACACCATTGGATTCCCATGTTTGTCAATTGCAGATAGATCATATTGCAGAGACTTTCGGAGGATTGTTTTCACCATGAATTCCCCCATATCATCTAAACTCTCTAGGGAGTTACTTAACGAGCCTGCTACAGCATCACTTATGTGCGCGGACAATCCCATTCTCGATATGTCGTCGCCATTGCCTGTGCACATTGTGAATACCTGAATCAGGTCTATACAACTATAGGCTATTGCAGCGCCTAATACACCAGCACAACTTATTCTTCCCGGGATTTTGAAGAAGTTTCCACCAGACGATGAAACCCCGGTCATGGCGTTTTCGGGCCCTATACCTAGCACGCCAATTGTGTCGTCTATCTTGGAGCGTGTCTCCAGATTCAAGAGATGGCCAACTTCTCCCGAGCTGTCGCCTGCATAAGCAGTTTCTACCTCTGTCTTTATTTCGTTTCGAAGAAGACGTCTCTTCTTCTCTGGCCGGTCGTGGCCATCGACAGGCGCCGCTGAGTTGCGTACTGTCCTTATATAGTCAGCAACCTTTTCATAAACTTTACGAGTGGACTCGCTAATAATGCTTTCATGGCTTGGACTCTTAAAACCCAGAAAGTCCAAAAACTTGCCGTAGTCGAGGCTCAATGGTCTCAGTAAGCCGAGCTGAGACGAGACAGAGTTGTCGCCGAACTCCGTGTCGAGCCAAGCTTTTGCTTCAAACAAAACATTCGTTGGGTTTGCGTCTGTGATATCGGTGATGGCTAGCGCACTCGCGACTTTGTTTGAGTGGATCCATAGACAAGTAGCGTCCAGTGAGGCAGCACCCGTTCGATCAACATTGGCTCCCCTGCCAGAGTTCGTGAGCCAGTTGCGTTCAACAATAGCGGCAGCTGATTGAACGGATTCCTGCTTCAACGCAGATTTGAGTAGGTTCTTGTATGATGGGTTGTTTTTAGGAGAATGATAGCCGGCACCAATGTGGACCACGATGGTGTTTTTCGACTCCATGGACCATATCAACGATCGGAGAGCCCCACCAAGGAAGAAGCAAGTAGTGGCAAAAAAGAAAAAGATGGTCCCTAGCAGGATCGAACTGCTGATCTTGGCGTTATTAGCACCACGCCTTAACCAACTGGGCCAAGGGACCTGTATTGTTTGAGTTGCGCACGCAGCCATATATAGTCCACCATCAACAATCATGAATTGAAACAGACGGTTTAAACAGAAATAAGCACAGCTGCGGTATTCACTTTCAAGAGCTCGGAGTTAGCCCTAATCGAATCGGACCACCATCAAACGAGCATCTGAAAATATAAATACAAGGGTTGCCCTCTATCATTCCTGTGCTTTGATTTCGAGCCATACAGATTCTATTTGCACGGCACCTTCTGCGGCTTTCAAATGCCGTCTGTCGTCACTCAAGCACATCCTCTTATGAGCCTCAAAAGCAGATGGAAGCACAAACTGATCCAAGCCTAGATCCGAAGTGCATTCAGCAGATCAACCCCGCCACTCGACCAATCGCACGTCTAAACGAGCCGCTTCTTGCCCTGCAGAACATGAGCGAAAGAGACACAACAACCCTCGGTTCTTTCCTAATATGCTCTTGATCGAACCTTCTTCCTGCTTCCCTGCCACTGTGACGTCTTCCTAAGCGTTTAGATGCAGTGAACCCGTTCAGGATTAATTAATGTCGCCATGCACTCCGCAACGGCTGTCGATGTCATCTTGTCACCCGTGCCACAGCCCAAGATCAGCCTCATTTGCTTACAATCAAGGCAAATTTTTCTGGGAATTAATTTGAGAGCATCGCTTCTTAACCGTTATTTTTAACTATTTTGTGCGGTTTACGTGCCCCGTACTTTGGTGCGGCTGCTGTGCTAATTATACGCAATCGGCATCGCAACGAACAACTTAAAAGCATCAGCATCGCCTCACCGATTCTGCGCCCCTCAGCGTGACAGCTACTCCTTCTCGACACGAACGGGCCATTTTTCAAAATCCAATAGTCTCTTGCGTTGTAACCTTCATAGAACCTGTCGTCGTATCTGTGCAAGATTTCAGATCTCCCATCCGATCAACACGTCGCTTATACTATACCGTATAGCTTGCTGCTGCTATCTACTCCAGCCTTAAGTACTGGTCACACCATATTATCTACTACAAAGTCGCATACATCGTCTTTACATGGGCAAGATTCTTTGGGGCAGAGGCATCCTCAACGACCTCCGAGCCCGAGGGCCATACTACTGGTCAGATATCAAAGATGCCTACAATTATCGAGTCATTCCCTCTGTCGTGTTCATCTTCTTCACTAATTTGCTACCCGCTATCGCCTTCGCACAAGATATGTTCGACAGAACCGACAACTCATACGGAGTCAATGAGGTGTTGATGAGTTCCGCCATGGCCGGCGTCGTCTTCGGCCTCTTCGCGGGCCAGCCTCTATGTATTGTTGGTGTCACTGGTCCTATTGCCATCTTCAGTTACACGGTCTTCGAAATCATGAAGCCGAGAGGAACCCCCTATTTCCCGTTTATGTGCTGGATCTACTTGTGGGGCATGCTAATGCACTTCATCATCGCATACTTCAATTGGGTCCTGTTCATGAAGATCATTTCTAACTTTTCCTGCGAAGTGTTTGGGTTCTTCATTTGTATTGTGTATTGCCACAAAGCAGTACAAATGCTTGTCCGCCAATTCAACACCGACGGCATCACATCAGGTTTCGCTTCGGTCATGATCGCGTTGCTAATGGTTATATTCGGACTAGGCTCAACGGTGTTTGGCGCTCAACTTCACTACTTCAAACCATGGATCCGTAAGATCTTCGTAGATTACGGAGTTCCTATGTCTGTGATTTTCTTCACAGGTTTCATTCACTTCGGCGGGTACCTTGGTGAGGTTCATTTGTCCCGATTAGCAACTACCAAAGCGTTTGAGCCCACCACCAACTCTGCAGCTGTAGGTAGGGCTCACGGGTGGTTCATCCACTTCTGGCCGGGAGAAAACATTTCGGTTGGCGACGTGTTTATAGCTGTTCCATTTGCACTTTTGTTGACGTTCTTGTTTTACTTTGACCACAACGTCTCTTCGCTTATGTGCCAGCTGAAAGAGTACCCATTGAAGAAGCCAGCCAGTTTCCACTGGGACTTCATGCTTCTAGGAATAACTACAGGAGTGGCGGGTATTCTTGGAATCCCTGCCCCTAATGGATTAATTCCACAGGCTCCTCTACATACTGCCTCCTTAGTGGTTCACGACCATAGTACCGGAAAGCCTATTGCAGTTGTGGAACAGCGTCTAACGAACACACTTCAAGGAGTTTTTACTTTTGTGTTGATGACAGGTCCTTTCTTGATTGTCTTGGGTTTGATCCCTCAGGCTGTCCTTTGTGGATTGTTCTTCATCATGGGAATAAATGGATTCCATGAAGGAGCCGTTGTCAACAAGATTAGATTTTTGTTTCTTGACAGAGATTACATTGAAAGCGACCCGGATGCCCTTCCGTTGTGGAAAGATTTGAGTCGCATTCCTAGAGAGAAGATGAAATACTTTTACATTTACCTTGCTTTACAGGTGGTTGCTGGTGTTGCTGAGTTTGCCATCACTTTGACCAGAGGTGCCGTGGGATTTCCGGGGGTTTTGTTATTCTTTGCATTCTGTGCGAAATGGCTCTGGCCATACATAATCCCCAGAGAAGATTTAGAGTATCTTGACGGCGCCGTGGCGGAACCCTTTATCATTAAAAGCTTGGAAGTTCACGATGTCAGCGCCGAGAAACGACTTTCTGATTCCAGTGACGAGAAAGATTTAGCATAATTATTATTATTCTTCAGCCAATTAATATTATATCTAAGACTGATGATCTTGTATTTGGCGGTAGGTAAGTATTAACAAATGAAGGGGATATGCCTATATGTGCCCTTGTTTTGACATAAAGCCTTATTACACAACCTTCAAGTGACCCCAATAGGGTTTTGAGGATTCGCGAATATAATTGAGCTGTGAACACTCAACCCTGTCAACAGAACTACTAACAACTACGCTCCGGAAATTTTGAATGTTTGTCAAGATTCCTGGAAACGCTGTATCAATCCAGTACTAAAGATTGTCAGGTAACAACCATTGCTCAAAGTTGTATTTCACTCTTAACTGCATCTCTGTGGCAGCTGCGTTATAGTCCTCCTTTCCATTCAAGTACCCAATTTCTAGGTTTTCACACTGTTGTACTGCTTGTACAATCGCCTTGTCCAACTTCTCCTCCTTGATCTTCTCGTCTGCATCTTCAATGGAGTTTCTAAGTCCATTGATGATGATCTCTACTCTCTTGAAATTCAAAATCAAATCCAAGTCTACCCATCCCTCAGTTCCCATATTTTTTCTCAAGAAGAGATCTCTTATCAAGTTCTCCAATGAAAAATAGTAGTCTATTTGCTGTGTTAACGCCTGTTGTGGGTTTTGTTTAGGGCTCAATGGAGGTGGAATCTGAATCGGCATGGGTGGGCCATAGGGTATTCCTCCAATCATTGGCTGTGGGTGGTGAGGTATGTAATGCATGGACCCTGGCATGGAACGAATGCTGGCCCCAGGAATGAATCCTCCCATGGCGATGTTGCCGTTGCTACCATTTCTTCCGTATGGATTAGACATGGACCGGTAATTTTTGTTGTTTCCTTGGTACTGCTGTGGGATCATGGGCTGGTAATAGCCGTTGCCTTGGTGGCGATGCATAGACATTTGAGGTTGTTGTGGTCCTGGCGCTCTACCGTTGTACGTCCCGTTTTGGTACTTTTTGTATCCCTTTTGGTTATTGTAGATGTTATTATTATGTTGTGGTCGTTGCTTAGTGTCGGCTCCATCTTGCGTCTGTCCCTCTGGACTACTAAGTTGCACTTCCGAATCGGAACTACCATCGGCGGGAACACTCTCACTTTCGGCATCCAGCTTGCTAGCTGCCGTGCTGTCGTCCTTCTTTGGTAAAGCCTCGCCATTAGATCCAGTGCCACTTGTCTTCTTGCGGGGAACTTTGCTCTTCCGCTTGCTCTTATGAGACGATCCATTTCCGCTGCTAGTTGGAGTGTTTCTGGGACTCGAAAATACGACCTTGGCGGTGATAGGTATCCACTTGTTGGATTTTCCAAACTTAGCGTTGTTTTTGGAGGCTGCTTGGGTATTTTGTGGAATCAGGTCAGGGGTAGGAAATTTCAGCTCGTCCACCATAGGCGTCACTGGCTTCGTAGTCGTAGATCCCCAAACCGACTTAACAGGGACTGGGGCTGGAGCCAATGTCTTGGTTGACTTCTGTGGTTTTTCCGTGTCCTTGGGCCTGCTGTCCTTTTGTTCAGGGGCAGAAGATGTAGTGTCTTGAACTGCGGTGGCAGACAAGACTGGTTGCTCCGAAGTCTCCTCGGACTTGGCGGCAATTTTAGTTGATGCAGCGTCAGCGTAAGAAACAGACATTTTGAAAAGGTATTAATGGGGTTCTTTCTATTTTGTGGACTTGAAAGTCGTTTTGATTCCCCTTGAACTGGATGCAACTAAGATTGAGGGAAAAGGAAGTGAATTGCTGAGTTGTCGACCCTCTTAAATACTAAGCAAGAAAGACTCGGAATTTTCTACTTTTACAGACCTGTACTCTTTGTCTCTTTGGCTGGTTTCAGTCAGATCGCTCTAGCGTGGGAGTCCAGTGCAGTCTTGAACTTCGACGAAAAGTAGTTCAGTGTGTTGCGAGATGTTTTCAGTGACTGCTTAAAGGAAACAATCTCAAATAACAAAGCTGAGGAAACTGGATCTGGCGATTAGGGTCGGAAGAAGGTGGGTGGAAAAAAAGACGAGTGAGAAAAAAGTTCAGGTAACGGAGACCTGCACCGATACCTGAGACTGATCGGCGTAGTCCAGGCATCTGGGAGAAAATTGGCGGAAAGATCGTATAGTTTTTATAATTCCTTTGAAAAGATAGGAATTTAAGGTATTTTAGTGTTGATTTCTTTCGATGTTGTTTCTTGTCCTCATGCCTCTAAGGGCTAAGGATCAGACGACAATAAGTCCCTTTATGAGTAAGGTCTCTGGAGAGGACAACAAGTATCTAGCAAATTCGTATGTAACTGAAATTCAATGTAGATTATCTTTGCGGAGACCTGATTGTCTCTCTGGCTTGACTCTTGTTCTGAAGTTGTCAAATCTATTGATCTAGCTAAGCAAACTCTTCCCCGCTAGTGGATCAGCTAGGGAGCAAAACATCTATTGTGACCAGAAGTTATTTCTGCTGTCATAGATCTGCCTGAAACAGTCCCCAGAACTCAACGTTTACGTGCTGTGTGTTGGCAAGAAGGTCAGGATAGGAAGAAAAGTTAAAAAATCTACATTCTACACTCAAATTACAGGCCCATATCACCCATTCTCCTAAAGAACATGTAGTTGTTCCAAACGAAACCAAAGTGACTACCAGACAAAGCGCTATCCATTCGATTCGTATATTTGGAAAATATGCATCGTGAAAAAGCCTTTCTCACGCAACCCAAATCAAAGCATCTAATCCTGTTTTTCAATTTATTCTATTCGTTTTTAATTTTACTCCCCAACAGCTACGAGCATATTTTGCAGTGAACTTGCAATACCTGGGTGCAATTAAAACCAAAATACACAACAAAACTTCAAAAATCACAGTGACCGGAAAAAAACCACATTTTCATAACGACATACCCCCTTTTCACAAAGAGCCTTTTCTTGGCTTCGAGTCGTCTTTTTCGGCAACTCGGTACCTGTTCTCCACATTATTAACTCCACATATTACTGAACCCATAACCTATCAACACACCATGTCGATTCTTGCCAACCCCGCGTATCGGCCCCTCCTCGAAATCATCCGCTCTTCGAGGAATGGTATAGTGTACGGAGGAAAAATCCGGTTTTCGCATGCGCTTGTCATCAATTTGTTATATCGCCTGGGCCCACTAAAGCCTCGATTGAAGCTGGTGCTCAAAGCGACCAAAGACCACTCCTTGGTCTTGGCTCTGTTTGCCATGATCTATAAAGTGGCGCTAAACGTATTGAGACAAGACTCATTTATAGGCTCGAATTCGAGCATTGTTAAGTTTATTGCTGGCGCCTTGGCTGGCTGGGTTGTGTACTCACAGCACTTCAATTTCTTCAACGCCGGCATCACACACCAAATCACTCTTTATTGCTTCTCTCGAGTGTTGATAGCTTCTGGGAAGATTCTTCTCGATAAGTATTTGCAATGCACGCAACCAGTGTTAAGAGTAAGAGGAGAGCTGGTCCGATACCATGACCTAACAGATATACACGCGCAGCGGTTCAAGAACAAACTCTACGGGAAGACGTGGAAGTACTTTGCTGTTCTAACATGGGCGCTAGTGATGATGATCTACGACTACCAACCTCAATACTTGCAGCTGTCTTTGCGGCATTCCATGTCGTACATCTATGACGTTGAGTTGGACACTTGGGGGACCTGGAGGGAGTTTTTAGGCATCTCTTAGGCTTTGTATAGACACGAGGGAGTACTTGACTTAAGTCTAAGTCGACGATATGAATGATTTAATAAACCGTGTTATCTAGAAATTTTCGCAAGATACAAGACTAATCAAGGCTTGTCAGCTACGATAAAAAAATCAAATTAATATAAGATCAATAATGAGGTTAAACTCATAAGTTTGATGAGAGCACGCACCTCTCAGTTCTCAGGAGTCTGCTTTAATTTCTCCTTCAAAGCAAGGTTCTCGCTTTTAAATAAGCCCAACTCAACTAGCAAGCTTTGCTTGTTGCTGAAGCTAATCATTTTCAAAAGCGCCTCGTTCTCGGCCTGCAACACTTTCATCTTGTTGGTAATACGATGGGCTAATTCCTGGGCGTCAAATGAACCATGGTCGGTTATGGTTTTATCCTTGCTCACGAGAGAACCAACGACCATCGCTTCTAATCTGGATTTGGTGTCCTCCAACTCCATAGTTCTTTCGTTTAAGGTCCGGGTAAGATCCTTGAATAAGTGGTGGAAGTTTGTAGGCATCATAAGTGAGTCGTTTGGGCCATTGTGAGGAGGCTTTAATTTCTCGTAGTTGGCCGTGAGCTCAGCCAATTTTACGTTCAAAGACTTGTTCACTTGGTCCTTGAACATGAGCTCCATCTTCATTGCTTCGACGCCATCATCTTCAGATTGCATCGAGGTCTGACTAGTATGGTATTGCAGCAGATGCGCAACATTTCCCCTGGAAACATTGCTTTGAGAAAGAGAACCCTGTGACATTGTCCCTTGCGATGAGATGCCAAAGCTGCCATGTGAAGGATTTCTAGGGTTGTATTGAGAGACAATTGGTTGCTGCTTAAAGTCGACAGCCCTGCTTCTGGTGTCATTAACTTGAGTATAGTTAACGGGGGCAAGGTTCATATATCTCTTCTTTGGTGCGTACTTAGACTCCAAATGGGTACCGTTGTCGTACGACAACTTGGGTTGGTACGGGTCGGAAGAGTGCTTCTCCCGGATCTCAGGAGTGAAGCGGTCAAAGGATTGATTGAAGTATTGATCTCCAATGCTGCCAGTCCCGGGCCGAGCGGTTTCACTTGACCCAGCGTTCATAGCCCTGATCACACTGCTCTGAACGCTTTGCTTTACAGGAAAGGGGTGGTACAAGTGGTTGTTCATGAAGCCCGGCAATTGGAACTGAGCATCACCAGAAGGCGAGGAGGGGGTGGAAGTATCATCGGTGGAGGCTTGCGTGGAGGCAGAGGCGTTCCACAACAGGCCCGATCCATACGAGGGTGGAAGCTGGGCGGGTACCTGCGACTGAGAATAGAAAGTCTTGGAGTCACTGTTTCCAAAGGATGGCAACATGATGACGGGTTGGATACGATTGGGTTGGTCGTGAAGGTCTTCAGAGCCGGTGTTCTGAGCGTCAGTATTGTTTGTAGCCATCATAGTGGAGCTCATGGAGTTCATGGGATTGGAGTGTCACTGATCCTATTGGTTGTCACGCGGAGAGAGGTGGTGCTTTGGAAGAAAAAAGCTACTGGCATTCTCAGACAGGCGGGAGGGCAGGGTGCTTAAATAGTTTGGATTTGGTTAGAATTTGCAGCCAACAGGTACTGTGCAGGTGATTACCCTTTCGATGAAATGGCTGCAAATTAGAAGGGGTGATTCGGCCTCTGGGGACCAAAACGAAAATAAACAAGTACGACATTATTACATATGAATGAAGCAACAATTTTACTAAAAGAAACCTTTCTTTCTTTAAACGAACTTTTAATCCTGTTCTTGGGCGGCACGGGTTCGCTAAGTTTAAACCGCTTCTAAGGGCCACCTGAAACGTGCCCTTTGCATCGCCTGAACTAAATCGGGCGTGTCAAGTCCCATTAAGGAACAATTCAGATTAAGCGAGAACTCGCTAATAAGCGAGTCGTAAAAGTGTGAAAATTTGTAGGTCCGTTCCATGTGAGGAATGGGCTACTTAGCAAACATTGGCCATCAACAGACAACACCATCGGTAGAAAAAGAGAGAGAAATTTGGAAATGGAAGAAAATGCTGGCTTAGACCAATTTGGTCGTCTGAAACAGACCGCATTTATCGGCAATTTCACAACAAATTATTGGGAAATTAAAAGGCACTGCTTTAGTCAAACGAAAAACAAAATCCTACAGACTTAATTTTTGGCTGCCTTGTATCTCGTTATGATCCGCTTTTGCTCGTACAACCTAAAGCGCGAAGCACCACCTGTTGCTATTTAGACTTAGTTGAAAATACAAGAATATCTACAATTACAGTAAATAGTCATGGATAAGATGATGGCATTATGTACAGATAGCGTCATGGACACTCCCAGCGCTTCATCTCGTCATTTAAGCTTTTATGTCTCGGGACAATTGTTATTAAGCGTTGGCAGACAAGTATTCGCTGATCTTGGAACTCAATACAGGGTCTTCCTTGATTCTTAACTGCATTTTAGTGGCCTCAGCAAAAGACGTGGCTTGCACCTTCTCCTCAAAAGTTCTAGCCAATTGCGATCCAACCTCGAACAATTCCACGGCCTCCTCAGGCTTATCGGTTTGCAACTTCACTTGAGCGAGCGAGATTCTTGCGATATCAGATTTAGGGTCCAATTCGCAAGCCTTGGTGAGCAATTCTTCGGCAGCTGGCAATTGGTCAAGTCCCTCTCTTGAAATCAAAGAAGCCTTGTTGATCAAAGGAATAGCGCCGACACTGTAGTTGGGCAAAGCATCTTGCAATCTGGCGGCAATCTCGTACTGCTTAATGGCGCCCTTGATGTTGTTGTGATCGGCCAAGATTTCTCCGTAGTAGTTCAAAATCTCTGGGGAAGTAGGGAACTTAAGACGAGCCTCAGTGAATGCCTTCTCGGCCTCATCGAAGTTGCCTTGCTTGTAAATAATACATGCTAGTTGGATGTAAGCATAAAGGTTCTCAGGGTTGTATTCCTTGGCCTTCTCGAAGTTCTTTCTTGCAGAGTCCAAGTCCGAAGTGAGGTAAAACATTTGACCCAAGTGGTAGTAAACGTCAGGGTTTTCTGGGTTCATGTCAAGAGCACGTTGGAAATCAGCAAGGGCTTCGGTGAAGGAAGATCTGTCAGCGTTAATCAAGGCTCTGGTAATGTAAGTTCTTGCTCTTGGCTTCAATGCAACGGCCTTCTCGATGAGCTCAGAAGCTTCATTTGGAAGGTTCTTCATGAACTGGAAGGCTGCAACGTATTCCAAAGCGATGGAGGCCTTGGGTGCCTCCGGAGAATCAGCAGTCAAAGAGTCAACGTTGTAAGCGGCAAGAGCTTGGTTCAACGAGGAATCAGCACGTTCATAGCCATCAGCAGTGTTTTCGTTAATGCTCTCCAAAGCGTCGTACAAGTATTTGTCGGGGATTTCGGACTCTGCAGAGATTCCTTCGGGCGTGGACTCGGAAACATAAGTACCGAAGAAAGAGCCAATGGTGGAAGCAGAGGGCAACTCTGGCACTCTATTCTTCATGTTTTCCTCTACGATTCTGATGGAGTGCTTTTGCAACACCTTCTCCAAAGACAGCTCGACGGATCTGGTGTTGAAGCCGCCGAAAATGGTCAACGCAGTCAAATCAAGCATGGCCTCAGGGTACATCTCCAAGGCCTCGTAGGAGTTCGCACGACGCAAGATGCACTTGGCGTAGTCGCGCTTGATTTCAATGGCGGCAGACGCATCCGCAATCACCTCCTTGTGCTTGTTCAAAGCTGCGTAACAAGCAGATCTGTTGGAGTAGAACACAGGGTCCTTTTTGATTTGCAAAGCGGCAGAGTAGAAAACGATGGCGTCCTCGAAAATCTGTGCCTTGTACTTCTCGTTACCGGCAGTCTTGAGCGCTTGAGCCCACTTCTCCTTTTCGTCAGCCAGAAGCTTCTCGATGACGTCTTCAGAGTAGGCTGGGAAGCCCTTTGCGTCAACAGGGTACGGAGGTTTGATGTCGACGGCCTTCTTCTGCTCTGGCTCGACAGAAGGGCTATCTGAGTCCTTGGCAGGCTTCTTCTTCTTCTTCTTGCTCTTCTTTGAGGATGGCTCCGTAGGAGGGGCCTGTGGGGTTTGCTGCGAATAGACGTAGTAGGCACCCGCAATACCGGCAACGGCCACCACCGTTCCTACAATGGCAGTCTTGTTTCTAGCGAAAAACGACGACTCAGACATGGTGAGAGTTGGTTTGCTTGAAGTGAGAAGTGGAAAATTATGGAATGTACAGTAGAGTGCGCCCCCAGATCTGTGAACATAGGAGGACGAATCACAGAGGCGGTGGCGGAAAGCAATTTCCTGTTGGTTCGTAAATGCCTTAATTTTTTTTTCTTTTGATTGGCTATTAAATTTTTTTTGGTGAAGGAGCGTTTTTAGATGATTTTCAAGGAAACTCCTGATCGTTGCACCATACAGGCGGTGAAAATTTCAACAGCACTGCTACAGGCCCATCCGGCAGCTCATACCGCAATTTGTCCCCTGATGACAATCGTCCCGTAGCTCCAGTCACCAATGATTCTGAGACGTACTTTCTCTGAAATCGAGCAGTATTCTGCGCAGCTCGCCGAGTTCTTGGCTGCTAAATTCGTGGACCACGCGTTGATCCAGGGCTTTGTCACGGTTCTCCAGGAAAAATTCAGAACCTGGATAATCGCTGACTTGAAGCTGTTCAGGTCCCTTTTCGATGCCGATTCTCCGGGCCAGATAGACACGAGTGCTGTTGTTCTGATCGATCTTCTACAACTCTTGTGGGCCAAGTTCCACCACCCAATAATAAAGCTCTACCAGAGACAACATGCGGAATTATTTGCGATTCTGGTGAATTCGTTGAAAACGGAAAACGAACAGAGTAACTCAAAGAAGCAGTCGGATAAGAAGAGATCGCCGCGGTTCAGGGTCGTTGAGATGAGGAAGCTAAACGAGGCATTCCAGAAGCTTGTTTCCGTAGCATCGTCGTTTTATTGCGGCATTATCCTCCATTTGACCGAGCTGTATCCAAACCCGCTCATACCGCAAGGGTTTTTGAGCGAGTTGGACCTTGCCAAAGTATGGCCAAACGCTTCAAAGAACTCGAACAATCAGCAATCGCTCGACGGCGCCCCGCCCTCAAATCTCAGCGATTTTCATTCTACTCTTTCATATACCGTTTTCTACTGTCTTCTCAATATGGGTAACTTGCTCAGACATTCAGCTCAGATACAATTGTCATACGTACAGCCGGGTAAATCTATTGCTGCATACTATAAACACTTAAAAGGGGACGGGATCGACATTGGCTTGGCTAACAAATTGTATTTTCTACCATTGCTACACTATTCCAAATGTATTGGAATCTTGCCTACGATGCACGAGCCTTACAATCACATCGGTGTAATCCATAATGCGATGGGTGAAAAATTCACAGCAGCAGTCTGGTTCTTGAGGTCCCAGACCACTCGTGATACGGCAACAACGGTGGGAAAATACAATTTGCACGCAGTCTTTTCGAAACCTTGGCTCGAAGAGCTGTACAAGGAAACCTTACAGAAACAGCGTGGCTCCCTCACACCTTCTGATGTCAACACTATTTTAATGAGAATCGTAGCTGACTATTTCTTCCCGAAAGCTTACGAGAAACCACTTTATGTGTGTAAAGTTGAAGCTGATTTCTTGGATATCATCTTTACAAGGCAAAAGAATATTGCCTTAATACCTTCATTAGTGACGGATCATATCACAGTCCTCATTTGCTTCCTTGCCATGGCTCAAGAAGACCAAAATACCAGTGTTTTTAACAAGTTCCTGCCCTTTTCTTTGAAGTTTTTTGAGAAATATCTTGTCTTCATAACTCAGACTCCAAGAGAACAACTTGAGCTTGAACTGACTTTAAGAAATATCCGATTGATGTTTGCGTTTTTGAGGAGAAATCAAAGTATTTTACGCACTAATCCGTCATTTTTGAGTGCATTAGCTGACGTACTAAACGTCATCGTTGATTTTGATGATGACGCCGAGAGAAGCAACGCGCTCGAATATTTTGTTAACGACAAAGCTCCCATCCGTTCACATTACTTTGCCGAGGATGTCAAGTTTAAAGACTTCACGCCTATTGGTTGTCAATTTAAGGACTTTAATGATGAGCACTTGTTTGCTAGTAACAATGTCGATCTCCTTTTCGGATCTTACTTCTACTCTGACGATATTCCCAGTTTTTTGGACAACAAGGCTATTCAAAGAATCAACAAGGATATCGAGCTTGGAAATGGTAGTGAGGAAGGGCGCAAGGAGGCGATTGCTCAAGAATGCACAAGATACGAAAATCTCATGCGAATTCGTGCGATCGTAGTCATGGCAAAGAAGTTAATTGGTCCACGAATATCTGCAAAGGACGATAAATTTGTCATTGAAAAAATTGAGGCTCCCATAACGCAAAGCAAAGCTTCACGAAAAAACAAAAAGAAGCTCAAAAAGAAACAAGATGCAAAATTGTCACAGGAGTCGATAGAACCAGAGAGGCTTCCATCTCAAATCTCCGAAGAAGAAGGACCGACACCAACGTCTTTCAAGGAGATTGAGCAGATGATTCTTGGCCATGCGGCAAAAATACTGAACAAGGAAGCAGTAAAAGACCTAGGGTCCGATCTGAGTTTGTTAGATATGGTTGATTCTATTGTATCCGAGGAAAATGAGAAAACCACGCAAAACGACGAATCCCAAGTTTTTGAACAAACAAACGAACCCGGGCACACAACTCAAGACTTGAAGTACGTTTCGAATTCAGGCACCAACGGCCAACCGAAGCCTATAGGCACACCAGCCACGATTGACTCAATGGGGAGTATGCAAATCTTGCAGCCTTTGCATATTTTGCACCCACCAGGTTGTGAAACACGTCCTGCACCTCCATACGAGAAAACGGGCGTGGAAACCTTTCTGCAAGACTTGCATCTGCAAGCATACGGTCCGAATTGGACAGAAAACGAACCCGGCCAACTTGGACCTTACGCGCATATGCAAATGCCCATGCAAGTTCCAATGCACTTGCAAATGCCCATGCAAGTACCTATGGGTTATTTTCCGCCAAGCTTTCCTCTAGCTTCCGGTCCTCCATTAGCCACTCCAATTGGTTGCCTTCCTGCCGAACATAGTGGGTCAATGGCGTTTGCAATGCCTCTGGCTTCCATTGGCCACATACACTCTCCTGTAAACCAGCCTTACTCGTATCCTCTCATGGTTCCAGGAACATACCTGACTCCAGTGAATCCCAATTACGGGGGCAACGGCGGTAGTCAGTCATCGACCAAAATGTCAGACTCGCGATCCAACGGCGCACATATCGGTGCAAACGGGAGCCCGTATGTCCAGTACCTGAAATAGTGTGAAATTTCATATCGCTTACAGATGCTAGGGATGCTAAGTCGCTGTGAGTATGCACCTTAAACATCATGCGCTTGCTCCTAACCCATGCAAGACAATAGCATAGAAGCAAAGGTTTTGTTGTTCGCGCTGGAACTTACAGTTGACGCGAAACTTCTAGCGGCGCCATGACATCGATGCATTTTTTTAAGTGCTGGCCTAGCCATCATGTAGAGTGAATTCGCATACGTCATAATGAAGTTTGCGAGCCATTTTTCTGTTCGCAAATTTCTTTTTCACTGCAAGGTACTTATGGTGAACCTATACCAAAGCCTGTAAATGAATAATGGAGCAGTTCTCGAGACAATTGATGACCTATAAAAACAGAATCTATATATCTCCTCTATTTGAATGAAAGCATTAAACGAAAACGAAGATGTTATAGGTGCTGTTTGAGTCTACTTCGAAAGTTGAATATATGAAAGTCGATGACAGTATCCTACCCTTTTCGCTGAAAAACGGCAGACTCAAAAATAACACAAGCCGTTTATCTATTTTCACGACTTCTCTCGCAGCTTTAAAGATTTACCACTCTTCGGTGGTGCGATACGGCTATGGTCAGACTTAGCCCCATCGCGTGTCCAAATATAAAAGATTCCTGCAGATAACCAACGGGACAGGGGATCTGATGTTAACGGCTTATACGTCAAATAACTGTTCAAGACCTTACCTCTATTTTCCCCTATGGCCGGAATCACACATCGTGTGTCTCAACAGACATATGAGATAGAAACTCCTCCTGCAGACGCTCCCATTGAGACGTTGAGTGAATACTACTGGACCAAGGAAGCAGAGCCTCATGCTGCCAGACGTAAGGCGATATTAGCGAAACATCCTGAAGTTAGGAAGTTGACGGGCCATGAGCCGTTGACCAAATGGCTTGTATGCATGGTGGTGGCTCTCCAGTTCTCGGCGGCGTACTACTTGAGGAACACAAGCCCCTTTTCAGCCAAGTTCTTCTTGGTGGCATACGTGATCGGCGCTACTGCCAACCAAGCGATCTTCCTCGCAATCCACGAGTTGTCGCACAACCTCTTGTTCAAGAAACCACTTGCAAACAAGCTCTTTGCCATTTTTACCAACTTTCCCATTGGAATCCCATACTCAGCCTCTTTTACACCCTACCATCAGTTACACCACAAGTTCCAAGGCGATGAGTACTTAGACACAGACTTGCCTACCAGATTCGAGAGCCTTGTGCTACTGAATGTGTTGGGCAAGGTTTTTTTTGCAACGTTCCAGATCTTTTTCTACGCCTTAAGACCAATGTTCATCACCAACATAAAGTTCACATACATTCATCTCTTTAATGTTGCGGCACAGTTGGCAATGGATGCAACGATGGTGAAATATTGGGGCTGGAACTCCTTCGCTTATTTCATAATGTCGTCTTTCCTCGCGGGCTCCTTACATCCTTGCGCCGGCCACTTCATTTCAGAGCACTACGTTTTGAACAAAAATAATGTTCCTCGCACGCAGTTAGTCAACGAGAAGTCAAACGTCCCTTCTGATCTTCTTCCGGCCGAGACGTACTCTTATTATGGCTCGTTAAACGTCGTAACCTGGAATGTTGGCTACCACAACGAACATCATGACTTCCCATTTATTGCGTGGACTAAATTGCCCGAGCTCAAACGGATCGCCAACGAATTTTATGATCCACTTCCAAAAGTGGACTCGTGGTGTCGTGTTTTGTGGGACTTTTGTTTCGAGGATGTGAACACTCTCTGGTGTAGAGTTAAAAGACCAGGGACTGAGCGAAACGGCTCAAACGTAAAAAACTTAGACAAAAATTCGTAATTTTGAATTGCAGCTAGATTGTTTTAGAATGAAACATTATGAGATTACTCGTGATTGTAAGAAAATCTTGACCTTTTAAAACACCATAGACCAGCAATAACTAAAAGACTCTTTTAAGCTTAACAGGCTCTACATTTCATGGTTTCTCTATTCGCATTATCTATTATTATTTATCTACAAGTTCTTGACCATTCTTGCAACAACATCTACACCGTCCTCGTGATAAGTGGATAACTGTTCCTTCACAAGATCAACAAAGTTATCAACCTCCACGAGATCACCATCAGTGCTGTCGTCACCACGGCCCAAGACCTTAACTCTGACCTTGCCAGTGGGGTACTCTTCCTTGCCCAAAATGACCGCGACCTTAGCACCAGACTTTTCGGCGGCTTCAAATTGTTTACGGGGGTTGGCCTTAGCCTTGTAAACATATTCTGCGTTGATTCCCGCGCTCCACAAAGCTTTGGTAATAGTCATTCTTTCCTTCAAGAAGCCAGTCCATCCTTCGCCACCACCAAAGGCCATCACAAAGACATCGGTGTGAGTTGGAGACAACTTGTCCCAATCCTTAGCGGAACGAGCTTTGACTATAGAAAATAAGCGCTCTACTCCGAAAGAAGTTCCAACACAAGGAACAGTCTTTCCGTTGGAGAACATACCGACCAAGTTGTCGTAACGGCCACCGGCGGCTACAGATCCAATACCTACGTACTCACTTGCGTCCTCAACTTCTTTGCCCTCGGCACGTTTCTTGAGCTCCTCAGCGTTGGAAGGAGGAGCGGAGCCTGCGGTGACAGCCTCGAAGATCATACCAGTGTAGTAGTCCAAACCACGAGCAAGCGATAAGTCGAAGGACAAGTGGGAGTCAATCGAAAAGGCCTCGGCGTACTCCACCAAGCTTTCCATATCCTTGATACCCTGTTGGGCAGACACAGAATCGCTTAAAAGGGTGGCAGACTTCAAGTAGCTTAATGTTTCTCTGAGGGTACCGGAGACCTTCACAAATTCACCAATCTTGTCAGCAACCTCGTCCAGTTGTCCCTTTTCTACAGTCATCTCCTTCTTCACAGCTTCCCATGGCAATTTGTCTAGCTTGTCGACGGCAGATGAGATCTTTCTTACGTCTTCCTCCTTAACTCCACACGCTTGGAAAATACCATCCAAGATCTTTCTGTGATTGACCTTGATCTTGAAATCATGGATACCCAAACCGGTTAAACCCTCGCACGTCACAGCCAACACCTCAGCATCAGGGATCATTGTGTCATAAGCACCAGCCACATCGAAGTCGCACTGGTAAAACTCTCTCATCCTACCTTTGGTCATAGCAGGCTGGTCTCTTCTGTACACTTTTGCGATGTGGTATCTCTTGATGTTCGAGATACTGTTTGTGGCCACGAAACGGGCAAAAGGAACTGTCAAATCATATCTCAAAGAAGTCAACTCTCCTCCTTGATCTTCTAAGTTATAGATCAACTTGGAGTCCTCACCATACTTGCCAGTCAAAAATTCACGGAGCTCGAATACAGGAGTGTCAATTGTGACACCTCCGTGTCTTTTGAAAACAGAAGATAGCGTGTTGAAAATTTCTTCACGGAGCACCATGTCCTTATCGGCCCAGTCTTTGGTTCCCTTAGGAGTCTTCAAGAGGTATTGCTCATTTTTCTTGGACTTTTTTTGTTTAGCGGATACATTAGCTGATTTAGAAGCACCCGCTTCAGTGACTGCCGTACCAAGTGCGTTGGTTGACATTTTTCTGGTGGAGTTGACGGTACTTCGAAGAAAAAGTCTGATCATGGAGTCATGAAAAAACTGAAGTTGATTTTATGGTGCACGGGTCTCAGATTGAGTCTTCGCATATACTTGCAGTGAATACCAAGAATGACAAATTGATTATTTGTAACAAATTATCAGATACGTTAGTCCCTATTCGAGTTTTTTAGTCAGAAATTTAAGATTCGATTATCTGTTTCTCGGATAGGGCGCTGGGACTATCGAAGACAAGGTACGAGAAAAGTCGTCATCAATTAAGATCATTTCAATTCACTTTACAATTCAATCACTCCAAAGCTAACAAAATTTTATGACTATTTAGGACATCTAATCCTCAGGACAAGAAATTGTCAAGATCTAGGATTTCAATGCATCCAGAAGTCCAACCAATAATAACTACCAATATAATAAATACGCCATAAATATACAGATCCCGAAGTATGATTGTGGCCACAAGAAATGAAATTAAAGAAGAGTGTCCCTTGGGCCTAATCCTCGTTAATACCGTTTGGTTTCGAGTAGTTAAGGCGCATAACGCCATCACTGAGAATTCTTTTACCCCAATTACCTGCAGCAGGGTCTCCAGTTTCATCTCTGCACTGCTTCAAGAAAGGAAGCAAGGAGGTGCCACCGGTGCCTCTTTCTTGTGCACCGTTCTCCTTCTTCTTGGCCAATCCGGATCTTAAAGTCAGCAGCGATCCCATTGAAGGAGCCCTCTTTGCCTGGAGGACTACATACCTTGTGACAAGCTGAATATGCTTGTCTCTGAACAGCTTTAGCATGGCTAAACATGCGTCGTAGCTAAGCGTAAGTTCCCCGTTTTTTTTGTTGGCCATGACTACGTCACGAATCGTCGAGTTCTCATCGACCATTTGCAAAAAGTCACGGTGTTCACGAGGCATATACTTCCGCATTTCATAGAGGTATTCATTCTTGGGGCTCAGCTTTTTGAAATCTTCAAAGCTCTCCGAGGCAGAGTTAGCCTGATGTGGGACTGGGCGCTGACCGGTTGAAAAGTGGTGTACGCTAAGAACAGAATCTAAGAACTGAATCAAAGATGATTGCGCATTCAGTCCTCCAGCATACGATCTACGCTTCGACTCCGTTCCATACAAAATACCGTCTTTGTCCAAGCCAACTTCGGTCATGTTCAGCCAACCTGCCAAGTAAGGTCTAATTCTGAAGTAAAACACGTATGGGTCGCACATTTCTTCCATCTTCAACAAAAGCGAACCCAAGTAGTCTACGCTTTGAGCCAATTGTTCTAAGGAACCAATTAATTTGGCGATGTCGTTGTTCTTTGCAGCTTCCATTGCGTTCATGCCGTATTTCACTGTTTTGGCACCGGCCAACTCGAAGAAAACACTCACAAGGTAAAACCAGGACTCGTCAATAGAGCCCGTGAAGGTCATGATGGTGGTGATATTGTCGAAGTCCATCTCGGAAACCTTGCATCCAGAGGGCATAATCTCTTTGAAGTTCCAGAGGCAAAAGCTGGCATACGTCCCTAAGGGGGGAAGCCCCAAGATGTCAGCAGTTTCGACCAAGGGCTTGGCGATCAGCTCGGGAAGATAGCTAACAGGCTCGTTAGTTCCCCAAACGTATGCATGTGCCAAATACCCCAAGATCTGATAAGCCCGGCGGATATCTGGAACAGATTTCAAGCGCTCCGTACTCAAAAGGGGTAATTTGTCGACCAAAGAACGAATGTTTCTTGCTAATAAAATCGCAGGCAAGTTGGCTGCCAAACTTTCCCAAGGTTGGTAGTATTTGTCATCGATGGTAGTCACTGGGAACTCGGTAGGGAGGAACCCCGTATCTGGGTTCACGTCGAACAGCTTTATATCAAGCATTTCGAGATTCTTGCTTATTCTCTGATGAGGATTTGGAGGGGTGTCGTTCAGGTTGGGGATAGATAGCCTTATATTTGAAAAATTAGTCTAAGTCCGAGGTGCTGGTCACCTGACTATTGTAGATGCCTTCAGATCCGAGATGTATGCGATTACACCCCACTGGAGTTAAGGAAGTAAAAAAGGAAGTGATTGGAAATTCAGTACAAATATTTTTAAGCTATATTTTTAAGCTTTGGCTACTCCTGGAAGTGATACCTGAAATTGTGTATAATCGGGTGTGGGTATGGAGATCTCCGTATCTTGCAGGCTCTGAAGCAAATGATCAGCTTAAATACATTTTGGGTTATGAGGGGATGTGTCCGTTTCAGTTGATTCCGTGGACCCTTCAGTGGGTTGACAGCTCTCAGCTTACTCTTTCGGCAGTCTAGAAGAATCAATTGAGCCATGCGCCACAGTTCATTAAATGCAATCCATCCAACCGTTACAAGTTTTTTCTTTTACAATTTTTTGTTTTGGACATTATAATTCTATAAATCTTTGCGTTGGGATACCGAGGACCCGTTTGAAGGAACCAAAGGACGAACGTGTCGTTCCGTTGTAAATTCCATAGAAGAAGAGATCAAAACTACCAAGAAGGCTTCTCCAATTGAGTGCTCGGTACTTTGATTCCATTTCTCCTAGTAAACTGACCTACTCTCACAGGACGGAGCTTCTTCAGCTTCACCACCTTGCCTTTCGCTGGTACTTTAAAAGTTCCTTTGGGCACACTAAGGCTCTGAAGCATAGCGCTGGTTCCTCGTTGATAGTCGTTTTGGATACTGCGCATCACCAGCACCTTACGCTTGATTACGTGTTCCAAGCGATTAACCTCGAAGTTCATACGTTCGTACCTTGCTAGAAGCCAAGTAATATATACCCAAATCTCATTTATCGTTGAAGAAACGAGTAGCAAGTCAAAAATTGTAGCGCTTCTTTGAACATGGCGTGCCGCCGACAAGACCAATTCTACTGGGTGAACTGACCAAGAGAGCGGCAACAAAAGAAGCACGAACGCAAATTCAAGACCGGCAAGAATTTCATCAACAAGGAGTTGTACCAAAAAAGCAAGCTTAAGTGCTTTCCGGGTATATCTGTGCATATCGAATATTTTTCTGTAGTATAAGAAATGCGAGTGAGAGGCTGTTCAGCCCAACAGCGAAACGAAAGACGGCGAAAACAATTGCAAGATCACGAGAAAAATCAAACGAGATGGAGTAAACCACTTTCGTCACGGACCCGGTTTTTGGTGATCTTGCACGAACTTCCATAACCAGAACGACTGCTACAGAAAGAAAGGAAGCATCAATCACTTGAGCTTTTCTGAAAAAGAATCCTGGAATTAGCGCACTAAATTCCCCTTTCTATTTATAGCCACACAAACCAAGTGAAATATTGAAGTGCTAGGTTGTTAGACTCGAATTGTGGTACCTTCCCCAGAGCACTCTATCTTTGTCTACACATTGCTCAAATCAAAGCTGCTTAAAAAGATCATTTCTGAAGTTCTATCAATTCGCATTATGGCTGTTATCCACAAAAATGGTCCATGTGTTCAGAGCATAATAGGAGGGTCAGTTTGTCCTGCACGCGAACGCCTCTATCATCCAACTACCACCAAGCCACCTTCACCTGCCCAATTTAGAGATCGAGTTTCCCCTGAAGAAACAAATAAACTACACCAATCCTCTTAGACCCAGTCAAAACCCCCAAACACTCTGGATTGACTGCTGACTCGATTGACCGAGCTCCGTCCCGCCTTACATTCGTAGCAAAGTCATAGCCCAAAATGTCATTTAAAGGAATCAAGAAATCGATTGTGCGTGCTCCCCAGTCATTGCGCCAGAAGATGAACATGGGAGAGGTGACGCATGATGCCGTTTACATGGACGCCGAACGTAGATTCAAGGAGTTGGAGACCGAGACAAAAAAACTCAGTGACGAATCCAAGCGGTACTTCACTGCTGTCAATGGCATGTTGGAGTACCAAATCGACTTCTCGAAAGCCATTGAGGAGATTTACAAACCGATTAGTGGCCGTCTCTCGGACCCAAATGCAGCCGTCCCTGAGGATAACCCCGAAGGTATCAAGGCTGCCGAACAGTACAGAGAAGTTGTAAAAGAGTTGAAAGAAACTTTAAAGCCTGATCTCGAGCTCATTGAAAAACGTATTGTGGACCCGGCTCAAGAGTTGTTGAAGGTCATCAACTCCATCAGAAAGATGGCCACGAAAAGAGACCACAAACAGGTCGATTTGGACCGTCACAAACGTACCCACAAAAAGTACGAGGAAAAAAAGGAAAGAACAGTAAAGGACGAAGAGAAAATGTATGCCGCAGAGGCCGAGGTGCAAATTGCCCAACAAGAGTACGATTACTACAACGACTTGTTGAAGCAGGAGTTGCCAGTTTTGTTTCAGATGCAGCTGGACTTCATTAAGCCCTTGTTTGTTTCATTTTACTACATGCAGCTCAACATCTTTTATACTTTGTATACTCGCATGGAAGAGTTGAAGATCCCCTACTTTGACCTCAATCTGGATGTCGTGGAGGCCTACATCGCCAAGAAGGGAAACATCGAAGACTTGACCGACGAAATTGGCATCACCCATTTCAAGGTTGGCCATGCGAAAAACAAGCTAGAGGCCGTCAAGAGAAAACATCAAATGATGGGGGGCCCTGGGTCTGCGCCTGGATCTGCCAATTCCGGCGGGTCTCTTCCCTCATACTATCAGGCTCCAGACTCTTCCCAATACGCACAATATGGAGCCGGAAACGAGAAGCAGGGCTACCCAAATGAGAAGCAAGGTTATGGGTACCCAGGGCCCACTTCCCCAGCGACCACTGGATATGGAGCTCAGTACCCTCCGGCTCAAGGTGTCCTGCAAGGAATGCCTCAAAGCAGCCCTTACACGCCTGTAGTGGGCAATCAGGTGCCTACAGGAGCGCTGGTGCCTCCTCCCTATCAAAACAATGCAGTCTTGACGTGTACAGCCTTGTATGATTATACTGCACAGGCTCAAGGAGACTTGACTTTCCCAGCAGGAGCAGTGATTGAAGTTGTAGAGAAAAGCGACCCCAACGCATGGTGGACGGGTCGGTATAATGGACAAACAGGCTCTTTCCCAGGAAATTACGTTCAGTTGAACTAGTGAGCTGCGCGGCGGTTCTTTGAGACAGGCTTCTATACTTGATCTGGATTGGGCATGGTCACTTACGGACCATGCATGCTTGCAAGTCTTGGAGTCAATTTGTATTTCGCTGATCTCAAAACATCTAGACTCGACTCCTTCCCGCGGAATTAACGGTCCTTTGGTTTTTTTGCTCGAAATGCATAGTCGCGCAATTGCCATAGCCGTCGTCTTTAGGTATCTTGACTTGTTTGTTTACCTTATTTTGTGAATACATATTACGAACAATCACTTACGAACAATCGACCTTAAAGCAGGAGTGGTTTCAAGAAATACAGGACTTAAGGCCACTTCTGCCTTCCATTCATGCATTAATTTAATGGCCACTATTGGGGACTTTTGCCTAACGCACGGCACCCAAATCAAGATCACGGATTTCGTTAGTCTTATTGCCAATTACGGACTAGTCTTGACCTAGACGTAAAACCGCAGCGTGAAGGAACAAGGTATTGAGACGAATGCAGGTTCCGTATTGAGTGCAATCCCCATTGACGGGCAACGAAGCACAGCGCTTACTGATAAGAGGGCCCATTGGTGAAATTGACGAGTGGATTTGGAGCTCTGTGCTTCGTTTTGAGTTGACGTTGACAGCCTTTTCGAGACACTGCAGTGTGGCGGACCTCGTAGATAAAGAATAGCTTATTTCGATTTGCGCTATGGAATCGAACGATCAAAGTACAGTCTCACCAAAATACAAACAAGGGATCGCTTCGATGTCCCGCACGCATTTTGACATTTGAAAGCGAACAGACGAGTGGGTATGAATCACAAGCAGAAATGGAAATGGTGGGGAATTCCCAAAATATCGATTTCAAAGACACATGATGGTTTTCATTGTTTGGAGTCTGCTGAAATTGGCTGGCTAGAATATGCATAGAATGAAACGCCTTCCCAAAGAGGAAGCGTGCTTAAGCCTCGCCAAAACGAAACTAGGCACATGTGAATCTTTCTAAAACCAACCTAATTCATTTTGCCGAGATACGGATTTTGATTGTGGGGGCATCGGCAGCCGGACTTCCTCATATGGACAGTGTTGACACAAGTAGGGAAATTTCTCAATCTATCACCTGATTCTGATTGTTCGGAAGCCTGGATGCTCAATTGACAGGTTGATAAACCGCAAACCGCGTATGGAACACGTCGAGAACTCGCTTCTGGATCAAAACATGGCACATAACCAACTGAAACTGTGCTAAGCGTGGCCGGTCTGGGCCGATTTCAAGTGCGTTTCTATTTTGGATATACGAGGTTTTGAAATCACGGAGCCATGCCTATGTTTCGTAGAATTAGGCGTCAGGCTTTATTTTGCTCATTACTTTGCCATGTTTAATTAAAGGTCGGATTACGAATTGCCTTACAATGTGGACGGTATAAAGCAACGGTTGCCGAATCGTGCACAACGAACACCAATAGTCGGTTCGAAAATGGGGTGAGGACTGCAGGAAGGGCCGTCCTTGTGAATTCCAATGTCTTGAAATATGCAAACTAAGGCTGCAGAGGGTACCAGACCAGCCCCATTGGGAGATGTGCCAGATATGCCTTCGCGGTCCCAATTGTCTCGAAACAAATGCATGGACAATGGGCCGACGTAGCTCGGGCAGATGCGAGTTCAAGGCGGACTAAACAGTTTAAGTTCTTGCATACGACGCTAAAACAGCTTCCATACAGTACCAGACCTGCAGATAACCCACGCACCGAGGCGGAACTCTGCTGCAACTGGCAACCGTAAATGTAAGAGCCCCATACAGTACACACATGGCGGCTATGCACAATGTGCAGGGCGATTTGTCATGTTGATTTGGCGGGCTTTTATTTACACCGCATGATAACGTCTTTAACCTAGTTTAGGTGTCGGACCGACATATCAGTTCGCACCATGGCCAGATTGAGACATCGACAGCCTTGCCTACAAAGCAGAAGCAATCGTTCTAAACCTGTTACCCCATCAAATCTGCAGTTGATGGGCGCTGAACATTAGGAGTCTCCGTTCCCCTTAGTCCACGTATTTTTTAGTGAACATGCATAGTCGTTAGCAAGAATGGCGGGGGTAGGTTAAGCGCTAAGCATACTGTTTTTAAGCATTCCATTTCTGCAGATGCGCGTTTTATGTGCGTAGTTCCATGAGTGATAAAGATAAGGCCGTTGTTCTGTTGCATCGTTGCCACTTACATCTGTAGGCTAGCACCAAGCTACTATCCTTGTATGGCAGGTGCTTCCATGAAACGTGCAGTCCTTTGAACGAAGACAGACGTTTCGCAATTATTCAAAAGCAGCGTTTTCTCAAATGAGCAATTTGAAGTTCAGTGCTTAGCGAGGTTTGTCAGACAAATGGGCGAGAGCAAGAACCAAAGGTTCACTTGTCCAATCGTTTTGTTCATTGCAGTGCTAGTTTTCGTTTACGTCGACCGTTTACGCAGGCAGACACTTTAGTTGACTTACTAAAAAGTTTACGACGGTAATGTGGGGGTGGTTCCTAGCAACACACGTCGTCTATTAGAGAGAGATGATAGGTTCAGAAGGCGCAGGCGGGGCTCCTGGATCTCTGTGGGATGACCTACTGACCCAATCTGGAATCGTAATTAGAGGCGAAGCGGAAGCAAGAATACGAAGCCTACTTGCGTACGGACTCGAGTAGGTTTCGGTACAAGAGGCCTTCGTTATGTGCCGGCCCGTGGATGTAAAGGCGGAACTTTGTTGCTTATGCATCGTAACCTAAACAGACTTGATAGATTTCTGACCAATATGTATGGAAGGTGTCGAAACTGATACATATTTTGTCGTACAGCACACTCGGCCAAGCGCCATTCATTGTAGAGGTAGGCTAGAGCAAGGCACTTGAGCCGCTCTTCGCGTACAACCAAAACGGACGATGTATTGAATGATGACCAGCTTCGTTTCGAGGTTCCTTGAAGGGGGACAATAAGGGGAGTGGTTCGACCTGCACAGGGTTGCACGCTGCAACTAAGGGCGCCCATTGTTACGTGCCAAGGTACAGGACATAGCACTTCGTTTGGGTCAGCGCGGCCTGTGTATAGGTGCCATTTAGGAGTTGCGTACGCGTCGTGCGTCTAGGCTTCACTACTTACGTAATTAGCCCAGCTACATACGAAGCCATTTCATGCATGATGGTCACTAACCTAGTTCAACGCTCGTAACACTCCGTAAGCCCCGTAAGGACTGAAAGTGCCTTAATGGGAAATGGACCATTAGCTTCGTAGATTGCATACACCCTGATTCTGCAGTATCATACATGGAATAGAGTCGCATTAATTGTGCATGTCAGTGTTTCATCAGATTCGGTCTTAGGCTCAGAATAGCCACTGTTCATATGCATGTCGCTATTCCAGCCCGTAGTCTTAAATACCAGGGTTCTGCCCATCCACTTCAAGTTAGCAATTTTCTTACGGATAACCAAAATTATTTCCTCGACTACTATTTGTTGGTCCCAACACATTCGTTGTATCATACACTTTTAGCATCGTAGTCGACATATTCACACCTCACCGACATATAACATGGATAGGAAAGAGAAGCTTTCTCACAAGCTGTTGTCGACCAAAGTCAAGTCGATTCGACCATACAAATCACGTTCGAGCAGGCCTTGTGATTTCTGCCGTAAAAGAAAGACATGCTGCATTATCAAGGATCTGATTCCTTGCATGGCTTGCGTTGGTTTCAACAAGGGCAGATGTACATTCTTGGAAGGGCCAATCAAGAGAACCAAGAAGGTGGAGGCTTGCGAAAAGGGTGTCAAGCTTTCTGACAGTTACAAAGCATCAGTGGATGACATCTACCAAAGCATTCCTGCCAATGTTTCGAACGGTCAAGTGGAAGTCTCAAGGGTGAAGCAGCCTAGACTGAAGAACCCTATCAAGAAGCCCGTTTCTTCTCTTGTTTCAAACTCGAACATGGCTATCATGCCCAGCATCGCATCTTCTAGCAGCATGAGCTCTTCAGGGTCTCACCTGTACCCGATGACCAACTCTGCTTTCCAGTACATGGGCTACAATTCACCACAGTCCATGTACTCGAGCAATACTTCGCCCGCCATTCCAAATGCCGGAAACATTTCTAACAGCTCGGTATTTTTTGGCCAAGCTATTCCGCAGCCACGGTTGCAAGACGAGGATCCACAAGATTCGTTTGACCAATCTCAATACAGCTTGGCTACTTCAGAGTACCCACCTCTGCCTAGTGTGTCGATTCAGTCTGAGATTGGCGCCTTACCTCAAAACAGGTTCCGCCCCCAGTCCGCACAAGCACAAACTATTCATACCCAAGTGGCATCACATGCTAGCACCTCTTATGGAACCGCCATAGAGCGTCCCACACGCGAGCAATTATTACGAGGTTGTGCTCAATCTGCGCCCTGCGACGCTTCTTTTGTTGACGGGTATTTCGAGCAACCTTCACCTTTCGTTTCACAAGGCAATGTGGCTAACAATACGAACGCTCCTACACACAAGGGATCCCAGTATTCTACGAATGTCTCTTACGACACTTCATCCACTAGCAACGCCTTTCCTTCGTATTCGCATCACAACACTTCCAAGTTTCAAGGTAACCCTGACTGGTCATTTCAATCACAGCCTGCCCAAAAGTTCACACCCGAGCTTTTGAACACAAGCAGCTTCAACCAACAACCAACGCCCATGAGCGCTGCTTCGAATATGCGGTCCTTGCATACAAGTTTCAACGAAGACATCTTTGCAATGGACGACGGCAATATCGGAGAGCAGAGACCTCAAGGCGACTCATTTCACCAAAAGAACCACCAACAATATCAAGATCGCATTCACCAATCCGAGTCTTTGTTTCACCCTGAATACTACGACTCCTTTGGTATCACCGCAGCACAAGAGCCCGACAATTTTGTCAATGTTGCCAAATATCTAGAGATACCTAACAACATGGCCTCGTCAAAGCAAACCCCAACATCCGCTCAGAATGGTGCCAGTCGCCAGCTTCTCGCCCCATTGTACAGTCAGCTCTTCCTGCCCTTGGACCACGCGATTCCAGAGCCTTTGTATCTGGTGGACTAGTCACGGTGTGCTAACTCTAGACCCTCATACGAGCTATGATATTTCTTCGCATGCAATTTACATCACTACGCACAGGACACCACGAAACCTTCATTTCTAGTTCTACTTCATGAATATTTTATAGATTAATCGAATAATATGACCCGATCGAAAGCCCTGTAGCCTTATTTGATATCACTGCACAGAGAAAGCGTGTATTCTGGGCCATTGTTCTCTTCCAACAATTGTTGGCCATACTATCCTACACAGGACTGTGATAACAGCCTCGGACAGTCCTCAATAATTGGCTACGCGTCCCCTCAAAAGACTCTCATTTATTCGAACGCCCACTAGACCTCGCACTTCCACGGAGTGAAAACTGAGGCGGTCACTTAATGCATTGCGTGTATTGTTGGTGTCAATTCTATGGCCCAGTGCACATAACCCCGTCCATGTGTGGCGCCTAAACTGTTCCGAAGTTTATTCAGGCAATACAGATACGCAGTTTAAATATAGGCGCCATACATAGAGAGGTTGCACCATGTGACCCTCTGAAGAACCTTGTCAACGAATGAGATCACCTCCAAAACAGCATTGAATCAAGGTCGTTCTATGTTTTTTGATACAAACGGTTGAGCTTTGCAGAAGTCCAACTCTGTCGACAACGTAATTACCCTGCATACTTAATCATTTCAACCCGCGACACTTACCACGCTACACTTGTCACAGGTGTGAGGGGTTTTGATCCTACTTTAAAATTGGGCGCCAGTGACAGATGCGTATCCGAGGTTCTCGTAATTATTGAATTAAATGACCCCAGTGAGCGTGCTAGTTATTTCCGTATTCGTACGTGCGTTGTATGGCTGATTTTGACTTGATGGTTGCCGGCTATACCTACGCTCAAGAATTGAAGGTGGCTGGGAAACGGGCAAGAAAATGGGGAGACGAAACTGTGGAAGTGTACGTGGATATTGTATAATAGCAGCATTGTCCCGATCCAGTACAGCGTTCCAGTCTAAATGTAAAATCGTTAGACATGGCCGAAACATAAACCCACAAAAAGCATTCGAGACCCTAAACTCTATCGTTTCATGACCATCCTCTGCTTCGTGCTACATATATAGGAAAACAGGGCCATTATTGGCTTCGAATTAAACGTCAATCTCAGCCGTATTATCCGTTGCAATGTGCAACGATTGACAGCTCTCTGCGCTATCAGACATCATCTTATCTAAAGCTAGGGGTATGCGTCGAACCAGTCGCTAATGGCGCTTGCTACGGCTTGCGGCTCCTCTCGATGCATAAAATGGCCAGCGTTTTCGATCAATTGGACTTTGACGTTTGGCTCGTTCTTCAAGAGTTCCTTCTCTAGCTCGAATAATTGAGACAGCATGCATCCGTCCTGCGTTCCTCCAATGATGAGCGTGGGGACAGAGTCAAACGGAACGTTCCATCTAAATTGCCTCCAATTTTTGGGGATCACAACGCATCGATAGTACGCGGTGGCGCCGTCAAGAACCTCAGGATCACTAAGAACGGCAGAAACTTCTGCCAATTGCCGCTGCGAAAAATCCCAAGTAGGAGACCAAAACCTCCATAGATCGGACAAGTATGAGCCTCGAAATTTTGCTTGGTAGAACATGCGTATTTGCATAACCGCCATGTAACTCAGGAGCCACACTTGCCTGAGTAAGATGAGGGGAGAAGAGAAAAGTAGGCCAAGAATAGACAAATTGGTCAAATACGGAATGGCCAACGTTGCCATCAGGGTAACTAGGTCAGGATACATTTGTGCTGTCTTGTATGCCACAATCGCTCCCCAGTCATGGCCCACTATGTGAACCGGCGCCTGTGAAGCACCCTTCACGAGAAGAATCCATTCTTTAATGTCGGAAGCCACCTCATAGATGCAGTAGTCGTACTTGCCGCCCAACGAGCTTTTTTCGTAACCTCTCAAAGCTGGAGCCACAAACAAGGCATCCTTGTACTTTTGTTTCAAAAGAGGGTAGAGCTCGGCATACGTTTGGTTGGTGTCAGGAAACCCATGCAAGAGAACGAAAATTCTTTGGAATTTCCTCGCCGCAATGTCCTCACGAGGAAGCGACGACTTTGCCGTCAATGTAAGTGGTCCCTTTGTTAGAGAAAGCTGGTAATTCATAACGATACGTCACTAAAACAGAGCGAATCAACCTAAATTTGTGATGCAAGGAACGAAAAATCTGATTTATAAAATAACTTTAAAGACTTGCCTTGCTTCACATGCTTCCATGTGAGATCAGAACAAGTCCGTTAGTAACTCACAATTGACGATGTAGGCGAGTTTCAACCCCTCTTCTGTAGCTCTGCATTTAATAATGGCCCGAAGCGGAATTATTGTGCCTGTGGCCTAATGCGTGCATAAGCTGGTTGTGAACCTAACCCCTATTTGCATAACTTGGATGGATGCTGCAAACTTCTGAGCCATGAAAAGCCATTCAACGCAGATGTTCTGCACTTGGCTTGAGCCATTACGCGCCGACGAAATTCTTATTTTGGCGGATTTAGCATGTTAAACTTTCTTTTTTACCCAGACTGCATATACATTCGCAATACGCACGGTCTCTTTTATCGCTCGCAAAGGTACATGGCCATGTGCAAGGAGTTAAATACGAACGTCAAGTTTAAGTGCAGGATACGCATAAAGTACGATGACATGTTCGTACAAGGCTCCAATCCAAGCTCTGTTCGTCGTGGATTTTGCGCTCAGTGAATTATACGTAGTTTAGTCTGCATCGACAAGCATCTTGGCCCAATAGCTTAAGTTTATTCTATTTTTGGACTGTCCCAGGCTGGGCGAAGCATGGAAGGCACGAAAGCTAAAATTTTAAGATTGGTTTTCGTCTTGTCATAATCGCTATGTATATGAGCTGATCTAACACAAGAAATTGTTAGAAGAGTATGCAAAACTTACAGAACCTGGGCGCATCTATTCAAACAGATTTAAACTTTTACTTCCCTTTTTAGCATCATCAAAGATCGTGAGTGCGCTATGTGATGGTAGTGTGGGTCCGTTAAAACTAGAAAGCTACAAGTTGCTTCTAAAGCTTCTTAGCTCAAACGTATACAGTCTTGCTGAAAAATACAGTTCGTAGGCAGGTTTTCTCTGCGTTTCTCTCCGAACCTAAGAGATGTGTTGATTGGCGCTTTATTACCCTCCACACATAACGCACAGAAGGAGCGTCATACGTAATTCCACATAATGTAATCCATTCGAGGAAAGTACAGTATAAAGAAAAGGCACTTCTGACATCACTGCATGGTATCTCAGGTACGAACTGGGAATTTTACGTGAATGGCTTTCGAATTTCGACGTGGACTCATCGCCAACCGATTTGACAGGTTAGCTGAAATGAGACATTTTCAAGACACTGACGAAAAGGGTTGCAGGCATGGTTTTTTCTATTTATTTGTTTTATTTCGCAGCGCAATCAAGCGTTCCGGTCTTAGCACAAGCTATTCACATGTTCGGAGCCCGGACCAGAAAAGGTACACAAAAGGTGCCATAGAATAAGTACATGAGAGGTACCAAACATTAACCAAAAAAGAAACAGAAAAAGAAGCCGCACCTACACAACAACGAACAAATACTCAGGAATCACGCGCCGCCGGTTGTTGACTTTAGACCTGTTGGTTTTATTATCGAGCGTTGAGTTGAAATGAACCCTATGCTGAACGAACTGCCTAAAACGGGAATCTGCTATGGTTCGATCGATGTGCTTGCATCCAACAAATTATACGAACCATCAAGTGTTAGGCAACGGTTTCGGGCTTGCCTGCATCAAATTGAGACAAAAACTTTACAACGTTGCACAGCTTGCATAAATCTTGGGTGAGCAACTTTTGCCATAAGACGCCACAGACTGGACATCGAACCCCACGATGTTCTGTCTCTGAGTAGGTCACCTGTGATGCATGGGTTCGCAAGCTGCACGGAACATTAGAACATCAGCCAACAACGTTTTACGTCATAGTGCAATCACCTCAATTTTCACAGGCATGGTAAAATTTTTCGAAGTACATTTCGTCGTTGCGATATAACACACTATATCCTCTGTCTTCCGCGCCCGCCGAGTACATTCGTTTTTTTCTATCAGCCATTAGTCTCAGCGCGAGCCAGAGACAATGCTAAAATCAGGAAAAAGCTGCCATAATCTGAACACCTGAAGGTATTGTGTAAGAAGGCCAGAATGTATTTTTCATCCAAGATCGTCTATCAATGAATCTTCCAAGTTCCTATGCAGCCTGCTTTAACTGACTATTTCAGCTCAATCAGCCCTGAAGCCAGAAGCTCAAGCACTCAAGACCCCAGTCCAATTCAATCTCCAATCAGACTCATTGGCTGCAAATGGGTCGAACCGGTTATTCGTCTTATTGACTATCTGGAAAGTACCCATGGAAACCTCTGCCCTTTCCGTCACTCAATACAAACAGAACCGGCACACAACGCAGCCATTCCTCCACCCAGCTAATAAATCCTGCAGACAAGCACAATGATGGCATACAAACCCGTACACCTACACACAGACGCCTGTGTGCCGGACCCGGAACCCTATCATGTTGTTGAACTTTCCGAATGAGGATCGTGCCGGGCCGAAAATTAAATGTCGCACTCCAATAAATACTGCCTGCCCTGCTCCATCCTGCCCTCCCCTCGAACGCTGTCTTTTCTCAACTTCAGTATCTTACCTCTTCATACCCCATAATGCTTCCAGCTGGTGTTATTGTTGTTTTCGTCTTGGTCGGCTTGGCTGCCATTGCCATCATTGCTCTTCAAATCAACAAGAGATTGAAGGCCAAGAAGTCTAACCAGAGATTCTAAGGACCCAACGAGGTCTAGCTGCATCATGGAGACTGCGAGGAACATGGCACGAGTGGCTGTTTTCTCGGAGCCTGCTATGGTCTGGCACGTTCGGCAGACAGAGGGCCGAACTCCCAAATGTTGTACGGATCGTTGGAGGTGCAGCGTTGGAGAGAGGCGAATCATTATCAGAGCTTTTTTTTGTATGTAAAGACGGGAATCTTTAATAAAAGTGATGGGAATCAGTACCGTGTAGGTTGTAGACGATACAGTTCGGAGCCGTTTTCGTTACAGTTCATTGGACGATGGAGCCATTGACTACCGGCCGGCATTGGCTCGAACCTGGCGTTGACATGGGTTTCATTTTCAGTACTCTTCGTTGGCGAGCCTGGCGTTGACATGGGTTTCATTTTCAGTACTTTTCGTTGGCGAGCCACATTGGTTTAGGGCTACATGAAGATACCCTCTATTCACTTCATGCCGTAACTATCAATTCAGTCTGCTTTTTACCCTCGTTCCTTTTGCGGAGACAGACTTAGAAAACATGATGTATTGATGATATATACATACTGAGTAAGGATTCTAAGGAACTGAATCTAGATAATCTATCGTTGGTCTTTCTATGAAGGACGGCCGTGCTTATCCGAAACTAAGCAAATTACTCATCCATGCTTTCGGAGCGCTCCTGGAGATCTTCGTCGTACTCATCAATCTTGAGAGCTACGGCGAGCCCGATCAAAGATAACACACAAAGAATGTTCCATGGAACCTGTGCGAGCGATCTGGCATCAAAAAACGATGTTAGCGCGCCCCACGCTAAAGGAGCAATAAACCTGGCCAACGAGTTGGCGCTCATCGTGGTTGCGTTAACTAGTGCACGATACTCCGGTTTGGTGGCTCTGAACACTAGAATAGTTATCTGTGGAAATGCTAGTGAATTACCAAAAGTGGCCAATACAGAACAGGCATAGATAGTGACGTTGTGCAACCTGCTCGGTAAGCTCGGGTCATACTCCTTCGTAAGGAATATGTTATATGGCAACCACAAATATGCAATCGGAAACAAGAAGCACGCAAAACGAAATCCATTTATCGTGCGCACATGTCTGTCTAAATATGGGAACACAAAGAGGACCAGAAAACATCCAACAAGACCAATCGAAGACAACATCGTTCCGATCTGTTCTGTGGTCCATTCCATACCTCCCTTGACATGCCATGGGAAGCTGAGCTTGTCAACTTCAAATTTCGCTGCGAGAAACACTGGAACGAACTCTGAATACACAAGGGCATGGAACGCTATGGAAAAGTAGCACAACATCGTTCCGATGACTTTATAGGTGAAAATATTGCGGTCGCTAAAAGCGGCGAAAAGCCCAGACACCTTCTGGGGGCTTGAGGCACCGGAGAGCCTCAGGTTTACGGGTTGAAGCAGGTACGCTTCAGAGTACCGCCGTGCAACAGCCTCGGACGACCTTCTGGACAAGTATCCACGAACTTCGTCACCATTAGCTTCAAGATCTTGCGAGTCAGGAAGATACGAGTCAATCTGGCTGTTTAACAAAGCAGTTTGCTCCGTCGCGTCTGAAGATACACTTGCGGTATAAGAGTCACCTTCGTCTTCAACCACGGCCTCTTCAGGAACAGCTTCACTGATAGGAGGGGAAAGTTGCTTTTCCCACGGCCTAAGAGGAACATCAAAGCCAAGTCTACGTCTTATCGCATCACCTAGGGATAAGCCAAAGTCGAATCGTTTACGGTTCTGGGCCTGTGTCTCCTCCAAAAACAAAAATCCGGTTGTAGCACTTAGAAGAAGAAAAGAGGCCACAACAACGTTGGAGAGCGCGTAGGGATGCTCGTTCAAAAACCTATCGTGAAGCAGCGCCAAGTCCAGCCCTCCAATTGTCTCTATGTCTTTTTGTGGGCGAGTTAAGTACTTAGACCCTCCGACCAAGGGCCCGATAACACTTCCTACGTTCCACAAAAGAGGAAGTGTGGCAAATGCAATGCTCTGGTGCCTTCTTTCGGTTACCAGCTCTCCCACTATTGTCTGTAAGACGGCTATGTTACCGTTCAATGCGCCCGCGCAAGTTCTCGCTGCCAAAGCTGTGTAGAAGGACTTCGAAAACCCAAATATCAAAATGGTGACAGCCAGTCCGATGAGGCCAATCAATAGAACTGGTTTCCGGCCGATACGATCGCTTAGCCTTCCCCAATGGATGCAGCATAGAAACTGTGAAAACGCGAATGACGAGGCCAAAATTCCAGTATATCGCGATATCTCCGAGGGGTCCTTGGCGATGCCAAAATCTCGAATCATAAAATAGACATATGGGAACAAGGACGTGAAAGTGATGGGCTCTGAGAAGCGAATTATGGAGATGACAGTCATCTGCCATAGGGGAAAGCCTTTGAGGAACTCTCTCATGGCGATGCTATGTTTGATGAATAATGGGTCAGACGTGACTCTGCTTGGATCTGCTCCTAGAGTAGTATATTTATATAAATACAAGTGGACTAAACAAACAAGTGCTACATATGAGTCAAACTATGACAAGGACCTGCCCGCTAGGGGTCATTAGATGCAGGTCAACTGTGGACTGCACTGCACACAAGACGCAATTTGCAGCCATCCGTTCGAAAGGAAAATTCAGCTTCTGTCCCGTAATGTTAGTCATCTTCGTCGCTCATGAAAAACGTCTGGACAAACCCTGCAAACGCCAAGAGTGCCATGACCCACCATGACAACCACGCGACTTGGTATTTGTCTCCGATGGTCATGAGGTATCCAAAGGCTATTGGTCCTAGGCAGCGGGAAAGCGCCACCATGGATAGCGTAAGCGAGTTAACGTAGGCACGGTGCGGCTTTGCGGCGGCACGATGGGTTAGTATCATGACTTGGGGCAGTCCAGTGGATTGCGCCAACGTCTTGAGCGAAGTCAATAAGTACAAGCAAAAGACAGTCACCCAGTTGGGGATGTGGGGGTTGTATTGATGTAGCGTGAAAACAGCCATTGGGACAAGTAGATACACAAGAGGAAAGATGGAGAGCGAGAAGCGGTACCCCTGGAGTGTGCCCAAGTTTCTATCAATCCACGGGAATATGAAGAAGATTATGAGCATCCCCATGATTCCCGTCGTGGAGAAAAGGGTGCCGATCGTGGAGGTGGGGAACGAAAAGCCTCCTTCGATTTTGAACGGAAAGCTAAGAACGTCCTTGTGGAGCGGTGCTGCCAAGAACACCGGGAGGAACTCGTTGTAGGAAACGTTATGGAGAGAAATGATACAGTTGGAGATGATGGACATGCACACGCGCGCAGTGAGCTTGCCGCCCTTAATCGTGACGGATGAGGATTGCGAATAGCGTCTCACGATAGCCAGCGACATCGTCTTGTTGTAGGGCCCGACGGACTCCACGTCTTCCTCGGAGTTGTCGGGCGAGTCGTATCCCGCAGACTTTGCCAGGTCATTGTCAGCTGTTCCAGCAGCCGAAGCGCCCTCCACGTTGATAAGCGGCGTTTCTTCATCCGTTCTCGACACATTCCAACTTCTCGCAGGCATCTTGAACCCACAAAGCAGCAAAAGAAAATCGCCAATATCCAACCCGATGTCTCTCCGATCTTTGAACTTTTCGTTGGTCTCCTCCAAAAATAGGAATCCCAAGAGAACACTGCACCATAGGACAACAGTCACAAAGATGTTGGAGAGGGCGTACGGATGCTTCTCGCGGAACGCCGCCAAAAAGTCGGATGGACCTCCCAACAGGGCCGCGCCGTCTTTGTCGTATGGGCTCTTGTGAGGAGGTGCAGTGAACCAGGGGCTTCCTCCGATCAAAGGGCCTAGCACCGCGCCGAGGTTAAATAGTAGGGGGAGCGTGCTGAAGCCCAACGCCTGGTGGCGTTTTTCGTGGCAAATCTCTCCAATGGTTGTTCTCAACACCGCCACATTCCCGTTTAGTGCACCTGCTATCGCCCTGGCTGCAAACGCGGTGTAGTAGTTCTTGCTGAACCCAAAGACCAAGAGGCACGCCGAGGTGCCAAGAAGGCCAAAGATAAGGACGGGCTTTCGTCCAATGCGGTCGGAGGTTTTCCCCCAATGCATGGCAAATAGAAACTGGCAGAATGCAAACGACGACGCCATGTACCCCGAGTATTTGGAGATGTCGGCCTCGGTGGGCGCGATTTGGAAGTCTCTGATCATGAAATAGAGGTAGGGAAAAAGCGACGTGAATGCCAACGGTTCTGAGAACCGCATGATTGACACCACCGCCATTTGCCAGAGGGGAAACCCGTCAAACTGTTCTTTGAACGACATCGTGCACCGCAGAAGAGAGGAAGAGCGATACAATAGACGCACCAGAAAAAGGCCGATTGGGGTCGCTCCAAGACAAAAAACAGCACGAAATGCTCCCTTTTAAGTACATCTGGTTTCGTATGCATAGGGCCTTAAGTTACGCGGACTGCACGAGAATCTCCATTTGCAGATCGAGCCTGAAGGGGTTCATTTGCAAACGGATGACCGATATGACACAGAAGAAGGGACTGTTGCCATAAGACTCAGCGGCCAAATCGACAGAAACGTTGCTTCGAGTGATTCTTGCAATTGTCGGCGGCACTCCCTAACAAAAACCAACACCAGGCGTTCGCTTAGGCGCGTGGCATCTTGGTCGTTGCCTTCGTGGTCCACATTGGGTTCTGCAGTTCGTTGCATATCAAGAGATTACGAATCCTATCCGTGAAGGGGTCAAATGGGCCTGATTTGTCAGTACGCACGCCACGAGACAACGTCAAACAACGAGAGAATGAAAAGAGAGATACTCGCGACTCGCCAACGCTAACACCTCTGCATTGCACTCTGAATTTTTCTGTAGGGTTCTTGGAGACGTCGATGTCCATCGCTTAAATCAGCGCTGGTAGGCACTATCCCTTCAGATCGGTGGTATGTCCACTCCGCGCCCGGGCTCCTGATCATACTGGGTTCAAGGAACGAAAACTGCGGCAATTGCTGCAGGGTTTTCGATCAGATGATTACGGTTTTTGTGGCGGAGCAGAAACCAACGAGGTTCGACTTTCTCGACTTGGCACGATGCAGCGTGCTGCCACAAACGGAGCGGTGAGGCTCCGATTTAGATGTGTCAAGCACCTCGCACTATAGTCGTTAAGGTTGCATGTCTACGTTTTAGAGTCGCCGTTATTTGACATTAACTACAAGATTCGTAAGTGAAACGCTAAGTCCGAATATTCCACCTGCCTCTTAGCAATATGCTCGAAAAGCGCCCAGGTGCACGTTGGTTTCTTCAGTCCGTAGTAAACCGCCGTAACGTGCGACTCATAACCGGGGTAAGGGGGAGGACGTCATGGACGAGTAGAGGCAGACAAGAAAGCAAAGAAGGCACAGAGGAACAAATGTCATGGTTCAGGTGGAATTCCTGTCTGATGGTGGCTTGCATGCCAGCATTTCTGCTTCGAAGCCTGCGTGGGACGGAACTGTGTCCATATAAGCTTCGTTAACTGATGCGCTTGCCTGCAGACAAGTGCTTCAACTAGCCTCCTGATATGAGTCTCGTTCGGGCCGAAGCCTTGCTAACGGGTCGAGGGATGAACCTGAAAAGTCAACGTAGTTGCCGGCTGGAACGCGGAGGCAATGCCGAACGTTCCGCTGTCCGCTGGGTTTGTTGTTGTTCGAACTATTTTTGGACGTGGTCACGTGAACCATCACTACTCGATATGAGAATTTTGACACAACAGTCCGCATTCATTTACGAAGCTAACAACATTGTTTGTTCAGGCTTACTCATACACTCGCTACGCTTGCTACGCCTGTTCCTGAACCTCTTTGATTGGCTGATCCGCGACCAACACTTGTGCCTCCCATCTCGTTCGAACTCACCATTTCCATTCATTCGTCAAACGCTCTTTCTATCAAGATGATCGGACCCAGCCTCGTCTCTGCCTCATCTGCCCTTTTGTCCCTCGTTCTCTTACAGTCCTTGGCCACGTTGCCCCGTGAAGTGCGTGCTGATGGCGAACAAGACAGCATGAACACGGACACGGCATCGTCACTTGTGCAGTTGGTTGCACGAGCGGACGGAAACTCGCTGAGCATCGCCAGTTTCAGTTCAAACGCAGCTCTGTTTTCGACGCTGTCGTCTTCGACACCGTCCTTCTTTAGTTCGTCCTCGCCTCTGTTTTCGTCTAGTCTGTCGGCTTCCACATCCAGCAGTGCCTTCACATTTAGCTCAAGCGCCCTGGTTTCGCCCTCTAGCTTTACATTCCCTTCCGCCACGACGACGACAATCACGGCCAGCCAAGATACGTCCACCTCTTCGACACAACCGGCGTCAACACCGACGACCTCTACTTCTCCGACCGAGACGCCTTCCAGCAGCTCCACTCTTTTGACCACATTTGCCTCCGTCGAGAGCGGAAAAACTGTGATTGTCACCCAGACTTCCGTGGTGACCCAGTCCAGCTCGACGCCCTCGTCGTCGACGACATCCAACCCACAGCCCTCGTCCGGGTTGAGCTCCAGCAACAAAATTGTGGTGGGTGTCTGCGTCGGCGTTGGCGGTGCTTTGCTCATTGCGTTTGCAGCCACTTTCTTCTGGTTCAAGAGAAACAGCAACAAGGGCCACCAAAGCGGGTGGACGTTCTGGAGAAAGAGCGAGAAGGGCGGCGACGATCTTTTCAATGGAGAGTTGGGTGTGCGCGATCGTAACATCAACCAAGGTCTGAACTTTTAGACGCTGTTTTCCCTTTTAGAATAGACATAATAAATTCAAACGCATTAACGAAGCAGGTTTTGTATCAACAAGGAGGTCAAATGACATGGCCGCCAGTAGTTGTATGAGATCAAATGCCAAAGTGTGGAACGTAGACCCTAGTCTAAATCAAGGAGCATATACGTGCGCTTTGGGTACCTCGAATGAATCTGGCCGCCGCAAGTCACTTCCTTTTCAGCATGTTTCAAACAGCACAATTGTATCCTGTTCCGATCCGAATCAGCCGTTTGAATAAGAACCCTATCCAGTCTGCATGAACGCTCTAAGGCAACGTGGGATCAGACGCGAAGCAAATTCCAGCCAAATAACGTTTAGGGGAAATATGGTGGCCAGTCCAAAATTGGTAGGCCTAACGTCCCGATCTGATAGATTGGCGCCTCAAACGTGGAGCGCCTAAACTGCATTCCTGCACGTTCGCATGTCCAGACTTGGGGCGAATACGTGGCTGGTGCGTGGTAGCACGGCAAATTCGAGACCAAAAATCGGTGCCACCGGCCAATCATACGGCGAAGAAGGCGCCGAAACGAGTCCTTAGAATGCACATTACGACCTTGGCGGTTATTGTACACCGTGTTCACACTTAGACGTTACTTGTCGTCTCAGTTAAAGTTGATGTGGCACGTTCTCCTGCAGCTGCACCAGAGAATGTTGAAACAGCATGTAACCCTTCGATGGATCCGTGGCACAAACCAAGCGCACGGCAACAACTGCTAGCGTGGCCAAGCCCTGGACACAACCGCATCCCACTGAAGTTCAAGCCACTTTTGAACTGCATCAGAGGTGGGTAGGTTGCTGCATTAAAACGACGTTCCGAAGCCTAGTTTGTATCCAGTCCCACCGTTTCGTGTCGTCGTAAATAAGGGCTAACTACCATGCGACCAACTCTACTACTCCGTCACCTGAAACAGCCTTGTCGCTGTCAAACTGCTGGTTAGGCAGCGCGGATGTCGCAGACCTTCTGGTTGTAGTTATCACGTCTGCTCAATGAGGAGAATGTTTGACATCAAACGGGATTATGAGTCTTGAGTCCTGCGCCGTATTCGAGCCGTATGTCAGATGCGTCCTGTATAGACCGGTACAGGGCTCGCAACGCAGTGGACTCAGCCACTCCACCAAAGCAAGCTCAACGGCGCTTGGAAGAGTCCACAGCCTGCAACTCTGGGAACCATAGTATGTGATTAGTGGAGCCTGTCTTGCATTGCAGCCTCCTACTTGCCTCAAGTATCAGCCACCTTCGCGCTACATTCCTACCTTTGGAGAGCCAAGACGCATGGGGGTCACACTATATTGCTTGCCCTTCATTTGCCTGACCTGCGCCACACGCCTCGTAGCTAACGTGGACCAATGTGAGCGACGGACGTCATGGGCGTGGCGCCTGTCTGCAGTACACACGTCCAAGTAGTGCATATGGAGGGATCGGCGGTCCTACTTGGCAGTGGTCCCGTCATGCAGTGCGGGCAAGTCATGCCGGTTGACCGTGAAACTGGAACACTTAAGCTTCGGTACAATGTGGCACAGGCGCACCTAGCCTCACACTTCGTGGAGCATGACCCAGATCGTGCCGCTGCTCGCTGGTGCACAAAGACGGCGGTTCAACGGGCGCTTAAAGTGGCCATCAACAGAAGGTGAGACATCGAGCCTGCACACAGGCGCGCGTGATGCATACAGTCTATCTGAGACAGAGGTGCATAACTCTTGTCACCCCCGCGAGAAATCCGCATTTTGAAGCTGAAGAGAATTAAATCTGGGGAAAACAGCCGGCGGTTTTGAAGCTGTCCTGGCACAGATCGGTCAAGTGCTTTTTTTTCATTTTTCCTCTTCGCAGGACAGCCTTGACTGGCCTTGTGGTGTGTCCGCCTCACATTTAACGTTGACAATGGCCAGCCCCTTGCATGAAGTGCGGCTTATGCTTCTATATATCCACCCATTCCCGACCTCGAAAATTCTGGACTACTTTTTTGACACCAGAGCTACTCGAACGACCACTACCCATCTTCTTTCGCAACTACATAGCATCTGCCCACCTGAAGCACCTGTGTCTCACCTGTCAGTGTCTCACTCGCCACGTTTATACTGTTGCCTCATTTCTCTGCAACCTCACTCGACACTCGTTTAGAAGCAAAATTCCATTGTGTGTCCATCGTTTAGAAGCAGATATTCTTCATTGTGTGTTCTAGGCTTACGTCTCTTACCGTGAGCTCACTGGGGTCTACGCTACCCGACAAACTCGGTAGTTCATCGAGAACAATCTAGCGCAAGAGTCTCATCGGACGCTTTGCTGCGGACCTCTACTCTATAGATTGCGCTATCCAATCGGTCCACTCAGCCTACTCAAACAGACTACCCACACAAGCTTGCATTTACTTCAGTCTCAGCACATTCCAGCACCGTTCAATTGACTCCAGTTTAACATAATGCTAGGCATTCCTGATCTCCTAAACCTGGACAGTGTAGACATGCCCGGGTCACTCCCCTTTCCAAGACCCAACCAAGAGTTCCAATCAAACCGTCCTGCTCCTGTTTATGAGGATCCTCGCCCATCTCGAATGTTGTGCTCGAAAATACATCCCCGCGTATTGAGGGGTCACAAGTTGGTCAACATCGCGCTACGTAGAAAGTCCACGAACAAGCGCTCTGCGAACCCAGACTCGTTCGGGCTGAAGCTCCACCTCAAACTGTTAGAGGCTGGACTACGAGTCAGACTCCTATTGTGCCCGTCGGTGTACGAGGTTTACAACCAGTTGGTCCCAATCACTCTACAAAATTCCCACCTTTACAGACTAGTTTACAACGGCTCTCTTGGGCACTTGCAGGCCGAGGATGTCACCGGAGAGTTGTACGCTATTCGCAAAAGACCAGCAGTATCTTTTTTGGAGACGGGTCTCCAGCGAGCTGCTGAATTGAAGGGAAAATATCTACGTCACGGCCCAGCGTCGGTGGGCAATCACGCAGAAGACTATCTGAACTGCCCCGTCACTGAAGCAGGCCGCGCGCTCTTGACTCCAGGCAAATGCATCTCTAGACGGGTTCGTTTAATCGACAACAATTTGGTCGATTTGGCTGGTGTTAGCACGAAGGTCCTCAAAACCTTGACCTATGACGGGAACTATTCTTCCCTGTCGAAAAATGGAGGCGACTACGATGGAGCCTCCCCAAACGAGATAGTCACCACGTTCAACGTTTTAGACACCGCTATCCTGTCATTATTTAAGGTGCAAAAGTATGCCTTGGTCCGAGTGACCAAATCGGCATCGTCGAACTCGGAGGGCCTGGCCCTTGTCAAATTGGAAACCGCAAAACCAGGAGACCCCTTGCTTATCGACGACAAAGATTTTGTGGAAGACATGATTGCTTCCTTGGGGAGACCCAACCAGGTTCCAAACAACTTATTTATCAAAAAAATCGTCGCCAGACCTAGGTACAAAGTCGACATGAAACTA
Organism: Australozyma touchengensis; assembly: GCA_030566735.1. Lineage (NCBI taxonomy): Eukaryota > Fungi > Ascomycota > Pichiomycetes > Serinales > Metschnikowiaceae > Australozyma > Australozyma touchengensis. The sequence continues at coordinate 78,351 of JAKUAS010000015.1, forward strand.
TTTGTTGCAAGCTGTGATCGGTCACTTCTGTTGTACGTCGATCCAAGAGTGTTCGAACGTGATCTCATCAATGGCGTGATCGACATGGAGCTGCCATTGGATAGAGACGTGTACACCACTTTCTTCCCTGGTAGCATCTTAGACAAAGTGCATGGCATGCTAATGGAGAGTGCCAGCATGTCCGGAAACGATAGTGAGCTGTCAGTACCTAATCATATGGTCGACGACATAAACAACTACTTGGATAGATCAATTTATAGCTTGAAACGCGAGGGTTCTATTGAATCGTCCTCGAATTCGCTGTCCCCGCTGATTTTTTCTCCTCCGGCGCTGTCGGTGGCCTCCTCGTCTTCTTCCTCGTCAACTGGCCTTGCGAAAGAAGAATCATAATATGACTGCACTTCATGTGTTTCTTTTTAAATAGTTTTCTCTGATGCAAATACATATATCTTGAGAAGAAATTACGCTTAGATGCAACAGTTTGACGACGTTTGGTGTTTTTGCAAATCAAACCTCATAAAATGAAGAATGATTCAGTGCTTGGTGGCTCAATCACTCATAATTGGAGTTGAATAACATCATACAGAAGCGCCAAGAGTATCTCGGTCAATGGGTTAGACCCTATTGATTCCGCCTCCTTCATCTCTATCAGCGATTAAACTCTATTCATCGATCACTGCATTTATTGCGTCATTATATATTGTTACTGGGGATCCTAGCACCATTACTATTCTTAAACGCTCAAAGACACGTTTTCGGCAGTAATCATGCTCTTGAATGGAGCCAAAGCCTGAGCAACGTCCTTGTTGACAAACTTTTCGGTCTGCTGTGGAGCTCTTCCGACGAAAGTGCTTGGGTCCAAAAGAGAGTCCAAGTCGGCCCAAATAGGCTTGAAGTATTCAGTCTTCTTCACTCTTTCAATCAAGTCATTGTCGCCACCCTCCTGCTTAACGACATCAGAAGCCTGGTGCGACAAAACTCTGATTTCCTCGTGGCAGTCTTGTCTAGATGCACCCTTCTCAACCATGGCCATAATGATGTTTTCGGTAGCCATGAATGGCAACTCAGCGTTGATTCTTCTGCTGATGACCTTAGGGTAGACAACCAAACCGGAGGTGATGTTGATCATAGTAGACAACAAGATGTCAGCGGTCAAGAAAGCCGATGGAAGCGAGATTCTTCTGATGGCGGAGTCGTCCAAAGTTCTCTCGAACCATTGAACAGAAGCAGTTTGAATGGCGTCATTCAACAAGCCACCCAAGTGTCTGGACAAGGAGCAAACTCTCTCACTTCTCATTGGGTTTCTCTTGTAGGCCATAGCACTGGACCCAATTTGGGACTTTTCGAATGGCTCTTCGATTTCCTTAAGGTTTGCCAACAAACGGATATCGGTTGCGAACTTGTGCGTGGTAGCGCCCAAAGAGGCCAATGGGCTCAACACATCAATGTCGATCTTTCTGGAGTAAGTTTGGCCGGTTACTGGGTATACGTGCTCAAAACCTAACAAGTTCACCACGGTCTGGTCCAATTCCTCGACCTTGTCGTGGTCACCGTGGAAAAGAGACAAGAAAGAGGCCTGAGTACCGGTGGTACCCTTGACGCCTCTCAAGCCCAAGTCGTTTCTGGCTCTGACCATGTTACGCAAATCCCACAACAACTCTTGGATCCACAAGGTAGCTCTCTTACCGACAGTTGTCAATTGAGCGGGTTGGAAGTGGGTCCAGCCCAAGACGGGCAAGTCCTTGTATTGCAAAGCGAACTTAGACAATCTGTCGATGACGTTGACCAACTTAGGAATCAAGACATCGTAGGCGTCTCTCAAGAAAATCAAGTCGGCGTTGTCGGTGACGTAACAGGAGGTAGCACCCAAATGAATGATACCAGCAGCAGCAGGACAGGTCTCGCCAAAAACGTGAACGTGAGCCATGACGTCGTGTCTGACCTTAGCTTCTTCAACGGAAGCAGCAGCGATTTCCTCATCTGTGATCTCCAAGTGCTGCTTCATTTGCTCAATAGCCTCATCGGTGATCATTGACAAACCCACCTTCTGCTCTGCGATGGCCAAGTTCAACCACAACTTTCTCCAGGTGGAGAATCTGTTTCTCAAGGAGAAGATCTTGGACATTTCCTCGGACGCATAACGCGAGGACAATGGGGTGGAGTACTTGTCGTTTGACATTTTTGAAGAATGAGGTTAATTGGGTGGTGAGATGGGGGTGGTGAGGTCCTATCAAAGATGCTCTTCACTAATTAATTATTGACTCCGATGCGTGCGAAGCACCACCTTAGTACATACAAAGTGAGATTGAGTGAACTGCAAGAAATGAGATATATTCTTTAAAAATGAGGATCAAAAATTTCCCATTTTTGCGGTTCTGAGCTTTCATTATTCATTCGTGAGAGAGATGTGATTCTGTTAAATACCTGTTTACACAAACACAGACAGTGATTCAGAACGGTGACAGTAATTACCATACCATACTAGATGCTTCAGGATTTGGGCAGCGCTTCTATTAGCGACTTGGCAATGGTGGTGGACATTCGAGACTGGGTCGCACAGTTATGACCAGAGTAAAGTCAAAGATCGGCGAGTACTTGTCAACTATCGTCAAGCAGCGCCAGATACGTATAGCAATAGATGCCCACATGTCGGGCAATGCCTGCAACGATCGTTATTTCTCATAAGCATTCTTCATCGATCAACGTGGAATCATCGACCATCGTGCTTCTCTTCGCTCTGTAATAACAACGAGTAGACGGCTGTTCGAAATAGCGTATAGACCAAGCCCATCTTTCTTTCTAGGCCCCTCATGTTAGTCAAAAGTGCGTCAGCTTTGACGTTCGGATCGTTTGAACGCATGTCTGTTATCGTCCTATTCATTGTACTTAGCTCTTCGGAGAGGGTATATAGTTTGATGGCTAGCTGCTGGTATTGGGCAAGAACCTGCTGTTCTAGAGTCAGTAGGTCGAAATCTCTAGAAAAGTCTTTTTCCAACAAATTACGAGACATTGGAGAAGGTTTGACGGAGAAGAAGAACGAGTGGGCAGGCCAGAATAGTGGCGAAGCAGTCAAAGGTGAGATTATGGATATGGTCTGGCCGGGTAATGCAACGGTTGCAGAATTGAGTCACTATGAGACAGCAGAATGAACAGAATGCGGTTTGTTTCAGTTGTACGTTTGACTATGGAGCGCGTTGCTTTGAGTTATAATAACCAACGGTCATCAAAAAAGCACATTGCCGAAAATCGCCCAAATGTTCTTCTCAAACGGCACTGCATCATTTCGGACTCTGAAATAATTGCTAATTTTTTTCTGTCAAGGACTACTCCTCCACGATCATTTTGTATGCGAAGGGCAAGCAGAAGTAGACCGACCAAATTCCTCTTAGCCTCTAATCTCTGTGAAAATTAGTAGCCAATCAGGCAGGAGGTCTTTCTTTATAAGGAATGCTCGGAGATGATCATGGTTGTTTTCCGAAGAAGATACTTAAGCCTGCTAATTCTGCATTCAAATGACACGACAAATGTCTTTAAATACCTCGACGAGCCTTTCACTTCAATTCAAAAATTCTTTTCATAGGAGATCGACTACTTTTCTATCTCGTGCATTATTCGTCCCATCACTATAAATGGTTCTATCCTGCAGAATGAGGTCAAGCAACCTGATCCATTGTTCATACACTTGATTCTCTGCTTACAACAAATAATTGTCTTTAAACCTTCCCCAAAGCTTCACTATCCTTAGATAAGAAGTCTTACACCATGTCCTCTGCGTCGCAAGCGGACGTACAAGAATCCTCGCCAGTGGTACCTGAGGAGAACAACCACCAAGAGTCTACTCCCACAAAAGATGCTCCAGTAGAGCCCACAAACGAAGTGGTGCCTAGCGAACAGCGCAGAAAGAAGCTTGTTCGCAAGAACGCTGGACCACTGCCTATCAAATACGGCTTATGGTTCGGCGGTCATGTCTCTTCTATAGTGTTTGGGATAGTCGCAATAGTATGGCAGGCCCTGCTCTTAAACAACTGCTACTATTTGAAGTCGATTTCTTACAGGCTATCACTAATGGGTGCGGTCGTGGCGTTGGTAGTGACGATGACTCGGAGATTTGGATTGTCAAACCGTCCAAGGTTCTCATTGATGCTCGTCCAAAAAAACTTCCAGTATGCCCTCTTGCTGACTGTTTGGATATTCACGTTTCCTTCGATATTCAAGATTCTTCCCACAGTTCTCGTATCAATTTTGCAGTTGGCTGAAAATAAGCAGGTGTCGGCAGTTCTCAAACTAGGCGACACATTTGGAACCATCATCGCTTTCAACGAGATAATCTTGCTCTTTTACTTATTTCTTAGAACAGTCGTCATGTTGAAGACGTCGGGATATCAATTCATGTTGATGATGACTCTTTTGTGGTTACGTGTGATGTTTGACCGAAAGACTGCGGAGATGTTCGCATATGTTGTCGATCTCTTAGATGGCAAAGTCTCTAGCACAAAGAATAAGAAGGTGAAGAGGGCCTGGAACAAGTTTAGAGCCTTCCTCAAGGAGAAGACCAAAGTGTAAGGAAGTAGCTAAACAATAGCTAAACAATAGCTAAACAATAGCTAAACAGTTTATCCAAGGAATATGATATCAAGATTTTGCTGGATCAAGAGCATCTTGAGATTGTCAGCTATTGTCTAGTCTTTTTTGGAGTATAAATACGTGGAGCAAGCCCCTTCGAAATCTTAAAGCTGTCTCGAAAAGGGAGAATACCGACAAAGAATCCAGAATAAATTATAATTGGAACAATTTTTCAATAGTCGTAAAGGTATCCTCGACACTTCTTGTAATGTTATCTGAGGTACGGATGCGTTACCACTCCTAATCCCCAGAATCAACGCCTTTGACTTCCACCTTACTCCTATCAATTTCCGTCAATCATAGTAGAGAGAACTCCTGTGATTACTACGAAGCAAGATCCAAACAATGTCGCCAATCGTATATCAATTGGGCCACAAACCCATCAAAGACCATTGCTACTCGCCAAACTTCGATGTTTTGGCAGTAACAAAAGACAACACCATTGAATTGTACCTGACTCTGCCTAATTCCACCGCAAAACCAAAATTGATTACTACATTGGAAGGACACGACAAAACTGTCACTTCTGTTGATTTCTCGCCCGACGGATCGAAAATCTTGACCTGTTCTCAAGATAGAAATGCATTGGTCTGGGAGTATAACACCGAGGCAGGCAAATACAAACCAACTTTGGTACTTTTGAGAATCAACAGAGCAGCCACGGTTTGTAAATGGTCTCCTAAAGGTGACAAGTTCGCTGTTGGATCTGCAGACAGAGTTATTGCTGTCTGTTACTACGAGGCCGACAACGACTGGTGGGTTTCGAAGCATTTGAAAAAGCCCTTGAAATCTACAATCACCAGCTTGTCTTGGCATCCAAATAACGTGTTATTGGCCGCCGGTTCCACGGACGGCCACGCTCGTGTTTTTTCTGCTTTCATCAAGGGCTTGGATGAAAAGCCTGAGCCTAGTGTATGGGGCTCCAAATTGCCATTCCAAACCTTGGTTGGAGACTACACCAACGTTTCAGGATCGTGGATTCATGATGTGGCTTTCAACGAAGACGGAGAGGCCAACTCTTTGGCATTTGTCAGTCACGATGGAACTCTCTCTGTTGTGTACCCGGAAGGCGAAGGTCTTGCGCCTACTTTCGTAAATGTGAAAACCAGCTATTTGCCTTTTAAATCGCTTCTTTTCTTGGCCGATTCAGTCATTGCTGGCGGCTACAATTGTAACCTAGTGGTTTTCGAAGGTGACAAGAATGGATGGAAAGAGTCGTATGTTGTGGAAAAACAAAAAGATTTAATTCACGATGCTCCTCCTGTTGATGATGACGATCATGAGATTTCAAGCCACCAAGCGCTCAACATGTTTAAGCAAATGGACCTCAAGGGTAGAGTGAACAACAGAGCGCTGAGCGGATCAGGGGCGGTTTTGAGTACTGCTCACCAAAACACAATAAGCAGTTTGCAGTGGTATGGCGAAGGCAAAGTTTCCACATCTGGAATTGACGGCAAGATCGTTATTTTTGATCTTTAGACTTCCTAGAGTCTTAGGAAATAGCAGTAGACAACAAGCAGAACAATGAACTTACAAGCAAAACAATTAGATTTTCTTTAGGGTTAATAGTCCATGCAATCTTTTACAGTCGTTGAATGGTTAAAATCATCTAGACTTTAGACACTGAACGACACTTTAAAACGCATCAAATCGCGAAAAGCACAGTAGCCTGTGTTTCTACCACGGTTGGAACAGTACTTGAAGGAACACATTAACTCACAGGAAGAAAGATTCATCAGAAATTGAGCTTTGGTATTGGTTTATCTTCAGAAAAGTTTTGGTTCAGAAGCAGAACTGAAAAGTTTGTTTTTCATCAGAGAATCTTTCTTCCACTATTCGTCAATCTGATCAGTCAAGACACTGCTGGTTCCTCCAGGAACCAACAACCTCTTTACGACCGTAAATACAGCTAGTCAGCAGACTTTGCATGTTAGTACAAAAACAACAAGAGAATTGCGTTCAGTTGGTGATGCATGTTTTTCCAAGCTCAGGAATCGCTAGAAAATGTTGTGAAAACAATCATCCTCACAATTGTAGATGTCACATACACTAAGCTGTTAGTAGAAGGTCATCACGTATCCAAATTCCAGATCATAAACGAAGAATTCCTTAATTATTTTTGTCCTGCATTTACATCCTCAGTAGTGAAAGTTACATCTTTGCTTTTAATCATTTGGAACTTGGGATGCATCAACATACTAGTAAAAGAGATGTGGTAGAGAGTAGGTGAGGAAGACGAAAAATTGAGAGGTAGTGATGTAGGAGGCGGGTAAGTCCTAGGGGTGTGTGCAGAACCTCACATAGGGCTGAAGCAAAACGAATTGCACAAACAACGATTCTGTATATTTTTGCCGATTAGGTACTGTTCGGAAAGGCTCCGGAGTACTGGTTAATTTGACACTGTATCGTCTCACGAACGGTCCAGCTGTTCTACTCCCAGACTGATCTAAACACTATCTATGTATTTCTAAAGATGCTCCATATATATCCTATGTATCCTATATATTTACTGTGTATTTCCTATATATTCCTATGTATTTCCTATATATTCCTATGTATTTTTTGAGTATGTTCATAGCTCTCTGTCCTAATTGTCCTATTAGAGTCTGTTCTATTACCAAATATGTCCTTTGGCGCTGGCGTCCCAACCTCCACGAGTCCTTATTGGTCCCTTGTTATCCCCATTGCCATAATTTATTCCAAAATAACGTATATATAAAGCCGATGCCTCCAGAGTTGGGAAGTTCACAGTTTCCAGTGGTCCCTTATCCTATACAAAGGGACTTCATCAGCAAAACCGGTTCGATATCATACCAAATAAATAAATATTCATTATTATTGATTTGCGCCAACTTTCCTCATAGGTCAAGGCGGCTTTCATCTCGTCCTGCACACAACGCCCCCATTGTTGCAGCCATCTGAAACACATTCCGTGAAACGACGAACCAGTACGAACCTCGAAGATTCGAAATCCCAACCTCAGCTTCGGTCGCTTCTCGTTTGCTCCTCTTTTTGTCTTTCTGCCGGATTTCAAGTTCCAGTTCTCCATGTGTCTGTCCACATGCAGTGCTGAACATAGCCCCTCTAATCTTTACTTAAGGGCGAGGTTTTATTGCAAAAAAGTTAGTGCAAAAATTCCACTCCTATTCTTCAAGGACTCTACTTTGGACTAGGTTCTATTCATTCTTGTCTGGTAGCAGCCATTGCTCCATCCTTTCCCAGTAGTTAAGTGCCTTAATAGGAGTCCAAGCTGTCAAGTAGCTAATGGGATTGCCAGGTAACTCGCAGCAAAATGTCCGACAATCGCTCACCTTCGCTCCCCAACTTAAATAGGAAGCCCTATCCTTCAGAAAACCTGCCATTGTTGAGCAGACAGCCGTTGTTCAAGGATCTGACCCGCCTACATCAAAACCCATACAGCGCTGGCGGCCATGGACACACTGAAGAAGATGACGAAGACGAAATGCGCCGCAACTCTATTTCCATTTTGGAACTCAACAGGCACAACTACAACGGGCCGCAGAACCAACCGAACCAGCCGTTCTACAAGAAGCTCTTCTCATCGCTGTTTTCTGTGCTGAACCCCAACTCTTCGCTGCACGATCTTCCCAACGGTCTCTCTTTGGCCAACGACGGCTACTCCATAAACGGCCCCAGTGACCATGAAGCCGACCACCCTACCAGAGGCGACATTTTGACCGCATTGCGGCCAGAGAGGCTCATCGGGCATTACGAGGTGTTGGCCGACTGGAACAGTTGCTTAAACGAAAACGTCGATGCCATCCCAAAGAAGTCCGTGCGCAGCTACTACGAAGATCAGAACTACTTGATTGAAAGATACTCGGAGATCGACCAGTTTTTGGATAACGGCCAGATGCACTTGAACATGTTATCGACGTACACCAATTGCGGGTGCGACGAAATTAAGGGTCGCCAGCCAAACACAGAAGAAGAAAATGTGGGCGTGGCTATGGCCAAGAGTAACTCCAGATCCAGACACAACGAGTTGCCCGGAAACATTCGGGAAGGCGGTCATTTCTTAGGTGTTGATAGCGAACACGACTCTCAAGTCTACGTCGCGATTATGGTCAATTTCTTCATCAACTTCCTCTTGCTTATCGGAAAGATAGTCATTGCATTGTTGACAAACTCGTTGTCTGTTATTGCCTCGTTAGTCGACTCGATCCTAGATTTTCTTTCTACCTTTATTATCTTTATTGCCAACCGTCTCTCAACAACGAAAAACTGGAAAACAGAAATCGCTTTCCCTATCGGCCGCACGAAATTGGAACCTTTAGGTATCTTAGTCTTCTCTGTCATCATCATCATTTCCTTTTTCCAAGTGGGTCTCGAGTCGTTCAAGAAGTTGTTCCTCGATCCAACCCCTAATAAAGTTGCCGTGGAGATTGGCTGGGATGCAGTTCTTATAATGTTGACAACGATTTTGGCAAAGGTGGGCTGCTGGGTGTGGTGTGCCTCAAGTAAATCGAGTTCCGTTCAAGCACTTGCACAAGATGCAATGACAGATATAGTTTTCAACACCATTTCGTTAGTTATGCCTGCGACAGGTTATGCCCTTGGAATATGGTGGCTCGACCCGGCAGGCGCCCTCCTTCTTTCGTTCTACGTGATTGTAAGTTGGAGTACGACTGCGTTTGAACACATTGAAAATTTGGCGGGCGCTGTAGCTGATCCTAAAGATTACAAAGTGGTTTTGTACATGGCGTATAGATTTGCTGAGTGCATCAAGCTGATCACTGCTTTGAAAGTGTACCATGCGGGAGACAACTTGAATGTTGAGATCGATATCGTATTTGACACGGAGAATTTCAATCTTAGTTTCAGGGATGCTCATGACATTGCAGAGGCACTTCAGTACGCCATCGAAACGTTACCAATGGTCGAAAGAGCATTTGTTCACATTGACTATATGGAAGGCAACTTCAAAGGTCATTTGACGTAATTTAGAGACGATGTATCGTAAAACTAATATTTAATAAAGAACTAAGCGAAATTTGGAAAGTTCTCGTGAAGGCATTTAGTGATCCCCTTCCTATACTGCGTAATGATGTCGAACGAATTCATATTGGCAACTCTTCCAAATTTCTCAATAACAAGTCTCACTGGTGTTAAGACGCCTTTCCAGTCCTTCTCGTCAAAGGATTCGTCTATATCATTAAGACAATACATCTTTTCGTGGTCCAATGCATACCTTGTGGTCTTGACGAGCACAATAGCGCCAAAGTAAAAGAAAAAGAATATTTGATCGGAAAGATAAGCAAAGTACGAGTCGTCTTCCACTAGCAAAACAAAGCTGACTAGATGAAATGCATGATGTATGATTTTGGTTAGCGTTTCGTCATTGGAGTGGTTGAAAAGAACTTGGAGTATATCAATTTTATCGAAATTTGTATAGTCTGGGTTGTGACGCGACGTAAGCTTGGATGCAATCAGAATTTTGGCATGGAGATACGATAATAGGATATGCACGTTACAAAAGTTATAGCAGAATTCCACAAACTGAAGCGCAGGTTGTCTAAACAAGTATTCCCATTGCTCATACCAGCCTTCAACGTCTTGTTTCACGCCCACTAGATTTTCTTCGACATCTGAGAGTGTCTTAACTGCGTCTGTATTTAAATTGAGCTGAATGTAGTTGTAAGTGATGAGAAGAATGCCAATTTCACTCACCATGCGCCCGTCAAAATTGGTTGCACTATGAAGACCAAGCGAGAGATTACAGTACCGCAAGCGAATTTCATCAACTACGCACATGCGCCCGGTAAGGATACAGCTCACGAGATGTATCAATATAAGGTGGTTGTACGTTCTGAAAACTGTGATTTTTTGTGTTTCATCGGTCTCGAAAGATGGGTAGACGTTCGCCAGCGAGTCTACATTTAAATCTTTAGACCTAAGTAAGTTTCCGAAACAAGAATTAGAGATGAAGCTTGAGAGGGCAAGACCAGAAAGATTCCAGGGGTCCATCTTTATGTTCCGCAACTCAGATAACTCTCCACTAATACGGTCTGATTTGGCTAAACCTGCTCCAATTGTTGAAAGAGAGAACAGATAAATACATATTATAACCATTGCTTGTAGAAACTCAATATCGCTCTCAAAACCCTCGTTTCCAATAGTGTATCTAAGAATAGCTTTTTTCAAGTCTTTTGACAAATGACAAATTGCTTTACCGAATGTTAGTGCTTCCGTCGCTGAAGCGTCTTCAGGTTTGTTGTTGAGCAGATATCTTAAAGAAATCGTGCAACAAGTTGTGAGCAAAAGCGGTGACTTCATCCGTAGTTGCCGAATAAGTTCATCCGTAAACATTTGGAGCGGAAACAGGACCCATCTACCGTAGTTACTTCGAAAGTCCTTCATGAGATCCACGACTTGCGATTCAGTAAGAATTCCAGACCCAATGATGTCGCGATATGATGTATCCTTATTTCGAACTGGATTGTTGGAATATGTGATTAGATTTAGGATTGGCGAAGGGACGTCGGAAATTAGCTTAGATACAATACAAAAAGGGGAAACCTGGAACGATTTTGACGCGGAACATAAACATGAAGGGTCCGCATCCAGATCGGGCTCAATGATGTTTGGGCTTTCGAAGAATTTTTCTGGCTCGGTAGAGTTGATAGAGGATACATTTCCACCATTCTCCCCATCAAACACAGGCTGGTAGTTGCTGCTGCTAGAAGACAAGGAATGGCCCATTTCAAGATTAGAAGAGATGGATGATGCATGTTTACCCATATTTGTAGCGGCTAGTAGTTCTTTCATGTCTTCTTTCAAAGCGAGAGCTCCCTCGCTCTTGACTACGGATAGTAGTTCTGCAATCCCCAGGTAGATGAGATCGATTCTATTGCGGATGTCTTGCTGGAATTGATGTTGGTTTTGTAAATAGACCGGTTGGAAGGAATTAGGCATTCCATCTTTAAATGGGCCCGAAGATACTGGATGAATTCGCGGTTTTCCATCAACTACGGGTATATTTGGATTCTTTTGTTTGAAATCAATCTCAAACGAACAAGTCCGATTCATATTGAGGCATCGGCTGCAACTCACAGCATGCTGCGTTCCCTTGTAACATTTGGACTTCAGTTTCCGACACGCCTCGCATGCCTTGTGTGTTCGATTTACGATCTTGGCGACTTTACTGGGAGGTCCATTATCACCATTCATACTCGGACGCTTCTCTGAAGCGACGGAATCTGACGTGTCAGTGCCCATAGTCGTTATTTGCCGAACCACAATAAACAGATCGAAAATTTCTGGCGATAAGGCCTGTGTGCAGTCCTGATTGAAAATTGAATGTGATAACATCTAAAAATGAGCGTCGAGCGATAACGAAATTTCGAGCAGACCGTTGTCGATAATCGATGGATTCGAAAGAAGCATTGGAGGAAGAAAAGAAAAAGAGGTTTGCTTTGGACAAAAGCGTCTTGGGTCAGCGATAAGATGCAAATATAAAACAGATAAAGTGCTTGGTTCACAACTTGATACAAAATTCTATTTACAAAACTGCGTGAAACTTTCATGAAACTTTGTAAAGGATGATTTCCCCTTCCTCAACGGTCTTCAAGTGCAAGGATGTCACACAGAATCCTCCATTGATTCCAAGATGTGCAAAGTCAATGACTCCACTATACAAGATTGAGCCCAAACTATTCCCAGACTTATCGTACAACTGAAATGAGCCTCTTAGGACAATATTGTAGTCCCGATCACCGCACCGTTTCGTACCTTTACATGAGCTGCAGGCTTTTGGGACAGGAACAACGTCAATGGGCCTGGTGTCGCCAGCAACACCTGAGCTCTCCTCCCGTACCATTGGATCTAAGTGCGATTCTATATCTGCGATCATTCCGTCTATCTCTCCGAACCAGTCAATCGACTTTATTTGCCAATCAATCAAAAATTGAACATGACCGTCATGCTTCCCAACACCGATATCGAGTCCATGGAAGGTAGGGTATTTGGGTTCAATCCAAATAGAATGCGAGTTGTTTTCTTCAAATTGTAAGGCGAGGGGAATGCCGTACTTGTTCCTGATCAAGTTCAGTCTGAACAAACAATTGAGGATCTGACATGGAACACCCTCCTTAACCAATTCTTTGAGAAATTCCGGTTTCCGTAAGATGGTTTCATAATAATCTTTGTCTACGTACTTCAAGTGTTCTGGAAACGGGTAGGTTCTTTGAGTTGGCCAGTCCATACTAAACCATAGAGGGAAAAACACATGGTGCGCGTCCACTTCCAAATCATCTTCTGTATAAACAGAATAACAGTGATAGCCAAGATATCCAATGGCAATTGATGCTACTGCTGAAAGAGAAAATGCGATTTTAGTCCAGATCAGATTGCTGGACCCGTTAATGTGGGGTGACAGTTTTGAAACAGGGCGCCATTGCTTGACAATCTGAGAAGGAACCACGGATGTGTGAAAACTTAGACAGCTTTGATAAGCGTGTTTGGTGGATATGTGGTTTTGGGGCCATTTCGATAGAAGGCTGGGTTTAGATCGTTGTAAGGAGTTCCATTGGCGCAAAGATAAGCGCCAAGTTTTCAAGGCAAGACGCGAATTGGGCCATTTACGAAGCAGATTCAAATAGACCCCGGACATTCTCGTGAGGAAGTGCTAAGCCATTCGAAATTGTAGTTTGTTAGAAAAAAGCTGTGGTTCTGATTGCATGTACATACTCCTGTTCCGTGTGATCGTAGAAGTAGATGTCACAAGGAATTATTTTAAGACTTACGATTTTTTAACCAAAGTAATTGGCTAACCTATGGATTATTTGGATATTTTTGGATGTCTGTTTTTCACATTTCGTTATACATTCGATATCTACGGTAGGAGAAAAGGTACGACTACTTATGCATTATATTCATCTTAATGTTCGATTTAAATCGCTAATAATAATGCAAACTTGGAGTGCTGGATGCTACTGTTGGCTTCTCAAAGAGGTAGCCCTTGGACTAGAACGTTAAGTATCACGAACGTCTGTGCATTGTCTTGATTGAGGAGACTTCTCAACATGCCGATATCGCCATTCGGTCTAGTCGTCCTCGAGATCTGCCCAATTTGTCGATTTATCAGACATCTTGTCGAACATTGCCTGGACCTCGGCTTTAATGGCTTCATCTACCTGATCCATCTCTCTTTTGGGCAGGGCATCGCTCGGGTGGGTCCGTTGGGCCTCTTTCGCTCGTTGTGATTTGTGTGACTTGTCTTTGTTTGCTGGAACTCCAATACGCATGGCAAGAGCCCTAGCGCCGGCGGTCACTGGCCCCCTATCATCGTTAGAATCTTCCTTTGAACCTTTTCGGTGATCATCGGGGGATTTCTTCTTACCGCGATCACTTTGTCTCCTATGATCGTCACCCAGATGCGGTTGGCTTTCGTGGCCCCTCCGAGGGTTGCCGTGACCATCCTTTGCAGGCGCTAGCTTTTGCTTCTGTCTAAGGGAGCCATCGTGTTTGCTCTTTGGCTGGGATGGCGTTTGAACGGTGTCCTTCTTGGGATCTGGAGTGTCTTTGTCTTTGCGATGCTGTGGACCCAAGCGCTTTCCAAAATCCAAAGCCGCAAGCTTTGCTTCTATTGCAGATTTTGTCTCTAGGCTGGGTTCTTGAGAGCCGTTAGTTCCCGCAGATGGAGGTGGACTGGGTATGCCTTTGGTAGGCGTTGCCCACTTGGAAACAAGGGTAGCAGGACTGGCAGTTTGGGGTTCGGCAGTTTGGGGTGATGTGGTGGGTTCAGGTGTCTTTGAGTCAGCAGGCGAGTCTTTCTGTGCCCACTTCGATTGGAGGGACATGTTGACTGGCACTAGAACCCTGGGAAGGACAGATTGGGATGGTCAAGATCGAGAGTTTGATTGTCGAGTTTCTGGGACCATCTGGATCGTGCCAGACGCAATTTTTTATTTTTATTTTATTGTATGCTGATTGAAATTATGTAGTCCAGTTCGCTCGTTTTCGCTATCTTTTGAACATTGGATAGTAAACTGCATTGAAGATAATGAAGAAACGGTGAACAGTTTGAACTGAACCTCACTGTTAAGGCATCAGTACATTAGCACCCGTTGATGTCTAGCTGTAACGAGGACATAAATCTACTAAGCATGGTTAGGTTCGACTTGTTCTAGTTCGCAATCAAGGCACAACAAGCATGAACCCGCTAGATCAAGTACGTGGTAGGCGCAGCATCACTCAGAAGAATAAAACCATCAAGGTAACGTTCAATACGTTGACACTCCAGCGCACTTGACCATTATTCAATAATACGGTCCGTCTTACTGTGCCAATGTCTAATTTATGACATCTAACGGTTACCCTAATAGCATATGCGCGATCTGATTATGCAGCAACAGGGCCAGGCATCTGGACAAAAACCAAACCAGCCTAAAACGACTAGCATATAATAAATAAAATAAAAGAAGTCAAAAAAAATCAAGGAAAATCTCTCTCTTTTATATTGCAAAAGTCTCACTTCCTTTTCTTGCCTCACCTGACAGGACCAGTGTGCACCGACCCCGGATCCCTAGAAGAATAGATCCACTCCTCTGTCCTAGGTACAATCCACTTGCGTGCTGTCAACTTCTGCCAACTACTCAAAAACGGTTCCTGATCCTTGATCTGCCATCACGTAAAACTCAATTGCAAACCACTAGCTAAAACCACCTGCCATGTCCGCACAATCTTCGTTCAACTTGTCCACGGAGTTGCCCGCCTGGAAACAACTCGAGACCACGTACGAGTCTGTGGGCAAGACCCTTAAGGTCACAGATGAATTCTCTGCCGACTCTGACAGATTCGCCAAGTTCTCCGAGACCTTCACCAACTACGACGGTTCCAAGATCTTGTTCGACTTCTCCAAGAACATCATCAACGACAAAATCAAGGCCGAGTTGGTCGAGTTGGCCAAGGAGGCTGGCGTCGAGAAGTTGAGAGATGCCATGTTCAGCGGTGCCAAGATCAACGAGACCGAGGGAAGAGCCGTTTACCACGTGGCTTTGAGAAACCGTGCTTTGAAGAAGATGGAGGTCGACGGCAAGGACACTGCTCCCGAAGTTGACGCTGTCTTGCAGCACATGCGCGAGTTCTCTGAAGAGGTCCGCTCCGGCCGTTGGACCGGCTACACGGGCAAACAAATCACTGATGTGGTCAACATTGGTATCGGTGGTTCTGACTTGGGTCCAGTCATGGTCACCGAGGCGTTGAAGTCGTACGCCCAGCCAAACTTGAACGTCCATTTTGTCTCCAACATTGACGGCACTCATTTGGCCGAGGCATTGAAGGGATTGAACCCCGAAACCACTTTGTTCTTGATTGCCTCCAAGACTTTCACCACCGCCGAGACCATCACCAACGCCAACTCCGCTAAGGCTTGGTTCTTGAGCGCTGTCCAGGACGAGGCCCACATTGCCAAGCACTTTGCCGCTTTGTCTACCAACGCGGAAGAGGTGTCCAAGTTTGGAATCGACACCAAGAACATGTTTGGTTTCAACGACTGGGTTGGTGGAAGATACTCTGTTTGGTCCGCCATCGGTTTGTCCGTGGCCATCTACATTGGCTTCGACAATTTCGAGGCTTTCTTGAAGGGTGCTGAAGCATTTGACGCTCACTTCACCTCCGCTCCTTTGGAGCACAACATCGCAGCCATCGGTGGTTTGTTGTCTGTGTGGTACAACAACTTCTTTGGTGCACAAACCCACTTGGTTGCCCCATTCGACCAGTACTTGCACCGCTTCCCCGCTTACTTGCAGCAGTTGTCCATGGAGTCCAACGGTAAGTCTGTCACCAGAGGCAACTCTTTTACTAACTACCAAACAGGAACCATTTTGTTTGGAGAGCCAGCTACGAACGCACAGCACTCTTTCTTCCAGTTGGTGCACCAAGGTACCAAGTTGATTCCCTCCGACTTTATTCTTGCTGCTCAATCTCACAACCCAATTGAGAACAACTTGCACCAAAGAATGTTGGCATCCAACTTCTTCGCTCAAGCTGAGGCTTTGATGGTGGGTAAGAGCGCCGAGCAAGTCGAGCTGGAAGGTGCCAAGGGCGGTTTGATTCCTCACAAGGTATTCTCTGGTAACAGACCAACCACCTCGATCTTGGCTCAAAAGATCACCCCAGCCACCTTGGGTGCCTTGATTGCTTACTACGAGCAAGTTACTTTCGTTGAGGGTGCTGTTTGGAACATTAACTCGTTTGACCAATGGGGTGTGGAATTGGGCAAAGTTTTGGCCAAGGCCATTGGCAAGGAGTTGGATGTTTCCGGCGGCGTCTCTTCGCACGACCCTTCTACCAACGGATTGATTAACCAGTTCAAGGAATGGAGCCAATGACTTTCTGTTTCAGAGAAGTTATAATAACACTCAGTAACGAATAAAAATGGAATGTAACAAGGAGTAGAGTTAATGCAATGGATTATACATCATGTTGTTTCAATGGGAAAAAGCTCAGTTTTGATTTAACTGTTAGACTTGTATTGTTTCATTTTATCACCTTCATTTGATTCCAAAATCTCTCACTTACAATTGCGCAGAGTTAAACGATTTATGTGCTCAAAAATAAAAAAAATGTTTCGTCTTAAATTACAGAGCGTTTCTCAAACATCGTTAAAGCTTCTTTCATTTCGTCAATTCATTCCTCATCTTATCTTCCTCATCTCATCCTACATGCACATCGGACTAATAGAACAAGGATCGACTTCTTCCCATCATCACCATGACTGAGGCTGTCGATATCCCGCAGCATGAATCTCACGGTGAAGGTGAAGGCTTAGACAATCCCTTGCGTGCCATTGTCGTGGTGAACCTGCCTGAGGCACCAGAGGGTGAAATGCAAGAACGCATGCTAGATGCCATTCAGGCGTTCGATGAGGTGGAAGCCTTTTTTGATCAGTTTGACGAGGCAGTGGCCATTCCAAATGAAAACCACATCAAGTACGAGGTTGGAAGCGACGGTCTTGTTATTTTCGTTGTGGACTCGTTGGAATTGCAGGCCACTGTTTTGAAGTACATCGATGAGTTCTCCAAACACGTTGACGACGATGTCTCTGAAAGCGGCCAGAAAGAGGACGAGGAAGAGAATGGCCAAGCTAAGAAGAAGACCAAATCGTCTTAGATCGAACGACGCCCTGTCCTTATGTCGTTCTCAGAAAATCGCATTCACTCCCTCACATGAGCACGCACAAAGACGATCAGCTAAGATTTTGCTCAAGTATTCACTGGCCTGTCTGTATACTAGAGTTGACGCTATGAACGGGGTTCAGCCTCTCAATTCACGACCTCCATCTATGGCCATTTGCAACCCATCTTGAACTTTGCATGTTTCAGTCTTCGGAAATAACCTTGGCTCATCTGTTCAAATCCTGCGAGTTCTATACTAAATTCTCTTTTGTTAAATGCTATTAAAGTAAATCTTCATTCACTATATACATAATAACCTGGCCAATGTATTCTACTACCGGAAAAAGAAATCGCAAAAACAAAAATTTAGGCTGCTCGTGCTATTATCGAACTTCTGATCCTTTATTATCCATTCTTCGGCGCCATCTCATCTGCATTAATTTGGTGCCTCTCCTAATCATAATCCTACATACGCTGTCCAAACGTACTCCTCTAGCATACCTTGAAACAACAAAATGGACGACTGGAGAAGAATTGACATTGACGCCTTGGAGCCGGACAATCACTTATGCAAGCTGGACTTGATCCCTCAATTGGACCCGGTGTCCCACGAAGAGGTAGCAGCCACAGCCAGAGTCGTTAAGCAGAACCTATCTCTGGGCCAATTCTTGGATGCGTTACGAGCAGTGTTGGACAATCCACCATACGTCAGCGACGACGCTACCAAAGCCCTTCACTGCGAGACCGTCTTTGAGGTTCTTGCTTCCATCAAGAATAACCATAACACCTCAGAGTATGGCAAGTTCGTAGAACAATTGACCGCAGAACAACAGGACGCATTGATCAAATACATTTACAAGATTATGGAATTGCCCTTTGGAGCCAAGCATGGCGCATTGATGTTGGGCTGGTTCGAGAAGACCGTTGATGTCACGGGTATGGGTCCTGTTGTGCGTTTCTTCTCCGACAGGCGAACTGTTTAGAAATATAGGCTCCTTCATTGCTAGCAGATAACGGAAGCCACTCACTGAAGGCTAAATGACCGCCGAAGCTTACATCTGAGGTTCTAGAGAACTGATTGCTTGGTTCGCCTTCACTCACGAGGCTCGAGATATTCGCAGCAATCATAAATACAGAAAATGCATTCGGCATCAACTTTGATAGTATTGTATGTATAAACGTATAAACATTTGGTACTACGGAGCCGGCACTAACAATGACAAAGTGTTCCAAGTTCTTATTTTCCGAAATGATTCGAGCTATATTAATACTAATAAAAAAGAAATGAAATTGTACTCTACCGCTTTGGAGCGCGATATTCACTGCTGATTTTCGATATCCTCCCACGACCGAAGATCTTTTCTGATAGGAGAGCTAGCTAATTTTCCAATGGGAGGCGCGTTGAATCTTATATTAGACTGGCGGAGAACACCGTTGGGACTCGATGCAATACCAGACAATGGCTTCTTCAATATGCTTGGGAATTCGATTTGTGAAAGTTGCTCAAATCCAGTGATGGGAGAAAACGTTGACGTGATGTTGCCAAAGTCCACATCGGGGTATCCGAAAATCTTTGAAACATCATCATTGGCAGAGCCCAAGGGAACTTGATCGCTCAGACGCAGTTGGCGCAGAATCTGTGCTTTTGTATCTTGTAGTTCTTTCCGAAGCAGGATATTGGCTAATTCAAGCTCTTGCGCTTTGGCTTTGTACTTTAAAAGACTATCGAATTCTTGGCATTTGGAGTCATAGCACTTTTTAAGAGAGCTGATTCCAGCCTCGAGAGATCGTTGTCTCTCCTTGTGCAAGTTCTCATTTTCCTTCATCTCACTAACTGTTGAAGCAAGGTAACCCTTTTCTTCTTTAAGTTTCTGAAAATCGCTTTGCAAGGAAACTGAACTTTCTACCTGCGTTTTGAGTTTGGTGAGTTCGTCTTGGAGAGACTTTTCTGAGTTTAATAGAATTTGGTATTTGGCCGCAATAGAAAGCTTTTCGTGTTCGAGAGATTCCATTTGTTTACCTATCTGAGAAGCTTTATCCTCGGCAGCTCTGAGATCTAATTCAGCTTTGCTTTTAGCGCTTAGAGTCTCGGACAATTCGTTGATGTGTTTTTCCGACTCGTTTTTCCAAAGGCGCCTTTCTGCTTCAAACAGCGTAAGTAAGTTGTCCTTCTCTTGACTCAATTGTATAACATCATTCTGTAAGCTTTCCAACTTCCGATTATCTGCTTGTTCTACAGTGGCGATTACTTCTTTTGCAGTTGAAAGGCTAGAGAGGATAGCATTCTGGCAAGCTCTTAGCTCTGAAGTTTCGGTTCTCAACTTCAAAATGTTGAGATTGTATTGCTTCTTAATGTTTTCAACCTGTTTACCCTTCGCAGCCAGCCCCTTGATATTTTGCATTACTTTATCGGAAGCGCCCAGTACAAGCTTCTGAATTTTAGAAGCTTTTTTCAAAGTCTTTGAAACTTGATATATCGAGGCATTCTTTGCTTTTGGAGCGGCCGAAGACTTGGTTGGTCTGGCATAACTTGGGGCGGCAGCGCTGACTATAGGACTTCTAGATTTAGTCCCATCAGGAGTCCCCGTAGTGGAAGCTCCTTTATGAATGTTTCCAAAGATTCTTAATAAAGCGCCGATACTTGCTTTATCACCACTCTGATTGAGATGCAAGTAGTATCTTGGATTGGACATGGGGACAAGGTCAAGAATGAAACCTGCTAACAAGTTATTTGAATTTCCAGCTACAGAGAAATCGTTCAAACGACAAAAAGTGTTTAGCGTTTCGGTACCTGCTAAATCTAAGATCGTGAGGGCATGTGAGTTATGATAAATGGTTATGACGGAGCACGTTCTTTGTCTAGGCAGATCCAGGTGAGTACCCAGGCTGTTCACACGAGGATTCAAAATCCGTTCTGCGGCTTCTAGGTCCATTCTGACCCTCTTAGCAAGTCTGGTCAACGGCATTTGTCTGATAAACTTGCGGCTGTGATCTGCACTGAATGCATCCACATAGCTTCTATTCTTGCTAACATTTACAAAAGAGACGAATGCTTGATCAAGAGAGCATCCAAAGTTGAGGACGTCCTGGAGGGTTGGATCAGCTGCTTGGCAAGAGTCTCCTAGTAAGATCATAGTAGAAGAACAGGACAAGAGCTTTTGAAGCGTCGTCTCAGAAAGAGAATTGCTCGTTATCGAACTGAACGTAAACTGATCTTTTGCAAACTTAATCTGGTTCTCAAATGTCGAGAATTGGGGCTCTCCGTCACTTGAGTTTACCCTCACGGTTAATGGCACAGCTCTCATTGCGGACGCAAGGTATACCGGGAAAAAGCACGTATATGAGTTTGGAAATTAATTAGAAAGTGCTAGTCACCTCAATGAATTATTTATTTGCCTTGTTCAAATGAGAGCACTAAGAAGTAAGTGGTTGTTGTTGTTGTTTACATGAGGCGCCTGCAGGATATCACTCTTGGAAGAAACACGACGAGTTGCAATTAAAGTGTCGAAATTGAATCAAATAAAAGGTTCTTTCGGCTAGGTTCTGAAAATTTGTCTAGAATTGGAAATCTTTTGAAAAGATTTATTTTGGCGAAAATATGTGTTTTCCAATTTTACCAGTTGATGCCAATATCTGTCTATATAAGATTGATCCGTGTCTCTAAAAGTAAAAACGAAAATTCGACTGACTTGCTATTTGACTGCGTTCAAGTCTTTCGATTTATTCGTCTTGCAGGCTATGGCCCATGACGTAAGGTTCCCTATTTGAATTAATGAACGTTCACAGAGATGCTCACCAAGAAAGAAAGAAATGAAATTTTCCGAATCGGATAAAGTGCCAATAGGAGAAACTACTGCCATTGACAATTTCTCCGGTAATGCACCGGCGCCGAACAGTTTCGGGTGATTTACCCGATTGGGAATGCTCTCCACCACAGACCAGACGCAACACATTTCAGTCCTCCTGAGATTGATTGCCCCCACCACAAACTGAGGGGTATAAATACTTGGCCAATTCCTCAATTCTCAAAAATATCAACCCCACGAAAAATGTCTACCATCAAATTGAACACGGGCTACGAAATGCCTCAGGTTGGCTTCGGCTGCTGGAAAGTCGACAAGGCCACCTGTGCTGACACCATCTACAACGCCATTAAGGTCGGATACAGATTGTTTGACGGCGCTGAGGATTACGGTAACGAGAAGGAGGTCGGTGATGGTATCAAGCTTGCTCTTGACGAGGGCTTGGTTGCCCGTGACGAGCTCTTCATTGTCTCGAAGCTCTGGAACAACTTCCACCACCCCGACAACGTCGAGATTGCTTTGGACAGAACCTTGGCCGACTTGCAGGTCGACTACTTGGACTTGTTCTTGATCCACTTCCCAATAGCTTTCAAATACGTTCCTCATGACGAAAAATACCCTCCTGGTTTCTACTGTGGGGACGGCGATAAGTTCCACTACGAAAACGTGCCATTGCTTGACACCTGGAAGGCTTTGGAAAAAATGGTCAAGAAAGGTAAGATCAGATCCATTGGTATCTCCAACTTCAATGGTGGCTTGATTCTCGACTTGCTTAGAGGCGCCGAGATTCCTCCTGCCGTTTTGCAAATTGAGCACCACCCATACTTGCAACAACCTAAATTGATCAAGTGGGTTCAATCCAAGAACATTGCCATCACTGCCTACTCTTCTTTCGGCCCTCAATCTTTTGTTGAGTTGGACCACCCTAAGGTGAAGGACTGTGTCGCTTTGTTTGGCCACGAGGACATCAAGGCTATTGCTGATTCTCATAACAGAAGCACTGCCCAGGTTTTGTTGAGATGGGCAACGCAAAGAGGTCTTGCTGTCATTCCTAAATCTAACAAGACCGAGCGTTTGTTGGCTAACTTGACTGTTAACGACTTCGACCTTACCGAGGAGGAGATTGAGACCATTGCCAAATTGGATGTGGGCTTGCGTTTCAACGATCCATGGGACTGGGACGAGATTCCAATTTTCCACTGATCTAAAAGTAGCACTTTATAGAAACGAAAAGAAAGTTCTTTTCTGTGCAGCTCCTAGTAGAAACTTGTCATTTTGTTTTATGTAGCGAACCTTGAGGTTCTCGGATTACTGAATTGCCAACCTACAGTTATTATTATTAGCTGATACGTACTTCATTGAACCTTAGTTGTTTCAATACCAACATGAAAAAAAGATTGATTTGAAACAAGCTACAAAAGAGTGTGTAAGTAATTTGGGACAGGTTCAACAACATTGCTTCGCTATGTAAAAGTCTAAATGTTTTTTTAAAGAGATTCAAGGACCGCCTCTCTTCCAAGAGTAAGGATACGTAACTTACTAACAAAGTCATCTCTGTTAATGTAAGCTCCACAAAGCCGACGCTTACCCGTAAATTCGGTTCTCAGATGGAAACAACGCCAATTGTCAAAGATGAGACATTGGCCAGGGCGTAATTGATAGAACAACTCATTTTCCGGCGATGTGATGATTTTATACCATTTTCTGATGGCTTTGTAAAATTTCGGGACGTCTTGAGGGTCAGCCCAAGAATCCATGCATGAGCGATCACTTTGATTCCATCTAACTTGAATCAATTCGCCGTTCAAATCTAATTTGAACACAGGTTGCGCAATATCCGGCTGGATGCATACCTTGTCTTCACCAGCAGAGTGCGCAGGCACTGGGATTCTAGTCAAGAGTTCGTAACTCTCTGGATCTTCACGCTTGAGGATATCTGCGCATTGGAAAGCGTCGACCAAAGAGGTGGTACCGCCCTCACCGTCGTGGTACAAAAGGTGAAAGAGTTGCAAGCCTGGAGTATCTGACCAGTAGGTCCCATCTGTATGAGAAGAAATATCAAAGTTGGTGTACGCTGTGTCCTTTTTACCCAAATCGGAAGTGAAGTCCCAGAAGCCTCCGTAGTGAGTTGGGCGGATATACATGAGCTTCTCACAAAGCTGCTCAGTTGCTTCTGGTGTCACAGGTACGTTATCGATAAGGGCGAAGCCGTGACGCCATATCTTCTCACACCAGTCCTTGACTGCAGCTTCTCCATCAGACTCATCAGTAGATGCCATGACGGCGTTGAAGTCCACACAAGGCATGTTATCCTTCATGCTTGCCGTGGTCCAAAATTGACGAGCCAATTCTTTCTTTTCACGCTCTTCAGTTATCTTGGGTAAGAATGGCGGATTGTAGGCATGCAACTGCAACCAGCCCAAATCGTAGCAAGACACATGATCATCCTGACTCCATTTGATGATCAATTTGCCTTCTTGAACAGAACTTTCGACAGGGTGGATATTTTCGTCAATGGTGGCTGAGATAAGAAGGCGCTGTTTTGTGGTGTCGAAATAACACTTTTCACACCGACAATGGTCCCGAAGCCAAATGTGGTGGAAGGAGGTTACGCCTCCACTCAATTCAATAGTCAAAGAGTCACTGTTTACCGAAATGTCTCCAATCATGGTGTACTATCTTGTACCCAATGATTAGAAGGATTTCTGGGGTAATGGGGTGGGGTGCAGGCCTAACTACAGGTCTAAGATTAGAAGACCAAGAAAGAATGGAACAATACATTATACTAGCCCATGGAAAATAGCTGCGTTATGAGCCAGTTCCTCCATTGAAGACCGCCTGAGATTTTTCAATCAGTAATTTTGATGGAGGATGCTGGCATCGTCCTTATCAACTTAGAAGTGTGTCAGTTAGCCACCAACCTTGGAAACCGTCGCACTCACGTTGAAAAAAAAAAAAAATAAAACGGTCAAGCGCCTTGCTTATTTCAATATCTTTGCTTTCAAGTACAAGTATCCAGACTTGTTTGTTCCAACGTTATGTGGGAGTCCCGCTTCCGAGCCTTACTGAGTTAAAAATCGACCGATTTCCTGACCTTTTTTGATTTATCTACAAAAAATATAGAGTTTCTACGTGCCTATCCATAGTCAGTTTACCCTATGCTTTATCATTCGCTCTACTGCCGCATACAGGACCTTATCACCTCACATTCACCCACACCAACAACAGGCCATAGTCGAACCGCACTTATACGTTAAAATAGCAATTACCCATCAACCCAATTAAGCTTATTTCTCATAAAATACCTTAGCCTTCAAGAAGCAGCGGGTTTGCGTCTAGTTTGGAGCCCTGATAGTTCATCTTCGTCGAGCGATACAAGCATTTTGTCTTTCCGGCAACTTCGAAGAATTGCAATAGAACTCGAGCGAAAATGCAGTCACCCCTACTCGGTCACACTGAATCTTTCATTTGTAAAGACTGGGAAGAATTGCATGATCCTCTGCTTAACACCGATCATTTGGTACTCGACACAATTTCCCAAATTACTGATGCACTAGACTCAAATGATGCCACAAAGTTAATTGCGTGTGCTAGAAGTCCCACGGGCCTTGTATCACCGCAATTGCGTTCAAGGGCTTGGGCAGTGCTATTGGGTTTGAACCAGAGAGCCTCACCAGACGAGTCCCTTCTAACTGCCCTCGAACTCAACGACTCTGAACCACACAAGGATGAAGACCAAGTGCTCCTCGATATCAAGAGACTGTTTACAGTCATGTCGCACATCAATTCTTTCAGTCATGAAGTGAATTCTTCGTATACCACTATTCTCTCCCCGGAAGATATTGAGAATATGCGGAAGCGCTTGTACTTTCTCATTGTCAAGGTCTTGAGAAAATATCCTTGTTTGAATTACTACCAAGGATTTCATGACGTTGCCAGCGTTGTACTTATGGTGTGCAATGACCTTAATGACCACGACGAACAAGCATTTGCAATTCTCGAAAACCTAGCGCTATATCACTTAAGAGATTTTATGAATTTACACATGGGGCTATCAATCAATCATTTAAAGCTCATCCCTCTAGTATTGGAGAATGTCGATGAAAAGCTTTTCCAACTAATTCGCCAAACAAGTTCTTCATATTCTGCAACTTACGGATTATTTTTCGATTACAAGTTCTATCCAGCTCTTCTGGCAACGCTAACGATGTACAGTCATGACATTTCGAATTTCAACCATATAATGCTAATATGGGATTTCATCTTTAGTTACAGATCGATCTCCGCTTCGGCGTATATCTATGCATCGTTCATAACACATTTCAAACCCAAGATTTTGGAAGAATTAGGAGTTAGCGATTTGACAGAACTAACTACCGCTGACGCCGACTTGGTTCACAACATTTTATCTCCTACAAACCTACTTTCAGGTGTTACCGATTGTGATATGGTATCAATTTTGGCCGATGCCGCTTCCTATATTGAAAAGTGGCCGCTAGATAGTTTATTCACCGCCAACGAGTTAGCACATCTGTGGTTTAAAGAATTCAATACCGATTCTGTAATCGTCACTTCATCTGAGCTCAAACATGGGGACACCAAGGGCTTAGGAGACCTGATACTAACCAGTGCTAGCTTGTCATCGTTGTTAGACTTACAAGAGAAGCAACAATGTAAAGAATCCACCAATGATATGGAACTATTTCAAAGAGCGTTGGAGCAGGAATCCTTAGCCGCTTCGATAAGTTCTCTAGATGAGGGCACGAGCGCACTGTCCCTCAGTCTACTTTCAAACTCTCTTTCTAATCTCACGGCTGT
The DNA here is from genome assembly GCA_030566735.1 of Australozyma touchengensis. Taxonomy (NCBI): domain Eukaryota; kingdom Fungi; phylum Ascomycota; class Pichiomycetes; order Serinales; family Metschnikowiaceae; genus Australozyma; species Australozyma touchengensis. Next base: position 104,734 of record JAKUAS010000015.1, read on the forward strand.
ATCGTCGTCAATTAATACTAGATTGACGTACACATCCTCAGTGATACTCAAGAAGCTTGCCATGTTAACAGATGATCCTAAGGACGAGAAAGTGGCGAAAAAAGATATTTCATCATTGCGTCCAAACATTTACAAGATAAGTTTGGCCATTGGCCTTATTGGCTTCATTCTCCATTTCTTAGTCAAACACTCTGACGTGCACCATGGCTATTCAGCAAAGGGCTTTTATTCTTTGATCAAACGAGCAGGATCGAGTCTCAATAACGAGGCAATATGGAAAAATTCTTTCTTTACTAGAACCTCCAAAATCGTAGCAGACGCTGTTTCTTCAATTAAGGCCTCTGAGTTTGCCAAGGTTGGAAGATATGTATCCGAAGTGGGGTTGGGTAACGTTAGAAAGTCCGTGTTTGCATTCGAGCAAATCAGCTAGTAGTATAAGACGGTATCTATTGTAAATATATTTCTATTCGAGGTATAAACTAAAATCAGCTAAGATTTGAACTCACATGATAGCCTATACCGTCTATTCTAATATTCAATAGAGTAGATAAGAACGTTTTCGGCGTAATTTTGATGGCCCCATCCCCTATTTCCACTCGCTGTTATCATAAATCTGCCCGTTTCATCAACAATCATCGAACTAAGGGCGCCGCCGTGATGACCAGGAATAACAAGGAACGGAGTAGCCCTTTTCTTAGTGGAGGCTCCACTCAGTGCGTCAGGATGCAAGCTTAAGTCGTACAACCGAATATTATCGTTAGAACCACAGAAAATAAAGTTGTCATTTGGAGTAACGGTTAAAGCGGTAACAGGCCCAGACCCTTTCGGAAAAATGAGTTTTTTCATAACGTTTGGAACCATCGTACTGCCGTTTTTGCTGACATGCGGTTTCCGTAGACAGATCTCATCTACAGAGTTATTTCTTCTTCCAGCATAAATCTTATCTCCGTCATACGACCAAGCTGCATTCATACACCACGGCGGAACACCTTCAGGAACGCCAAGCTTGAGAACAGAATTTGATGAAGACACTCGGGCGTCCCATATGTTGAGTGTGCCGTCGATTCCGGAACTCATGAATATGAAGTTATCGGTAGCTGCCTTAGCGGTGTTTGTGTCAGATTTTGAAATGCGTGAATTGTTGGCATCGTTTTCTTCATCCTCATCGCTTCCAAACAAGGAGTCTACGTCGCTGTTGGGGTTGTCAAATGTCAAATCTGCCACCCCTTGAGGACGATACTGAATACTTGAGATCTGTCCTGAACTACCTTTGAATACATTGATAATGGACCCCTTGTTAAGATCCCACTCCCTAATCGATTTGTCCCATGACCCAGAAAGAAAAGAGGTTTGGTCGTAATTTAATCGGAGCACAGAGACAGCATCCAGATGACCTTTGCTTTTACTATGCGACAAGGGAGATTTATCGTTCGAGTGAGAAAAGTAATGATGAAGTGCTCCTTCGTTATAGATCATGGTGTACAACGAAATGCCACCAGACTGAAGGCCCGATAGACACCAGAAGCCGTTCTTCTCACATTCTAAGGCATACACGGGACTGAGTCTTGGTTCATAAGAAACCGAGCCGCTGGTAAAATCGGAGTCTTTGAATTTTGGATTTGCATTGATGATTTCAGACTTGGTCATCGGCTGCTCGTTTTCCCAGTATGACCCTATAACTCCAGCCTTGTTTATACTTTCTATAAGATTGTGCCGCTGAGCGACAGTGAGGGGCGCCTTGCCTTCAATGGACGCCGTGAAGTCGTACTTACGGATGAAGCCATCTTCCCCTCCCGTGAGAAGCCATTTAGGGCCCTCAGATAAGGCAATTGAGTGGCACTGTTGAACATACGGACATGCCACCATGGGCACCACATCTAGTTCATCTGCAGTTTTTATACCAATTATAGCATTCCTCCGTATGGTTTCACGATCAAGTTGTGTAGAAGCATCTTTGGACTGACTGCTAGGTAGATTTGTGGCGTCTTTGGAACCATTTTCGAGATTTTTGTCGCTTTTAGCAGATGTCCCATTAGAAGAAGACACAGCAGCCAGATGCTTGGAATCCCCGTTTGGACTATCATTTTGGCCGGCGTTGGCCAGCGTCCCTTCAGCGCTGAAGTCGGTACTTGTTTTAGGCTCTTCATTTGCGTTTTCGTCGTCATCGTCGTCGTCATTATCTTCATTGTCCTCGTTCTCTTGGTTCTCTTCATTCTCTTCATTGTCATCGTCCATATTATCGTCTTCATCGTCTTCATCGTTGCCATCTTCATCCTCGTTGTCCATGTCTTCATTGTCATTGTCATTGTCGTTATCTTCATCGTTGTCGTCTTGATCCATGTTGTCATCGCCGTCTCCTTGTTCATCTACATCCATATCGTAGTTCTCGCCTTCTTCATCTAAGTCCACATCGTTGTCTGCGACGTCAAAAAGGTCCTCGTTGAGACTCATTGAAGGCTACCAGCTAGCTCCTAAGCGACAAATTAAGCACAAAAGCGATCGCGAGTGGATAGGAAGAACTGATGTGCTTCGCTTCACTATAATGCACGGAATTGAGCGAGCAGGGTCAGAAAGAACGGTCTGTGAATGGTTATGCACCGTGTTGTGCGAAGGTTATCAAGGCCATTTGGTAAAGTAAAGCAAAGACCTCTGAAGTGAAAAATATTAGTGAAGCCGAAATTGAAGACTATTGTGATTTCTGAATTTCATATACCCCTTCAATTCAAAGGCACGTAGCTTGGAGCCTCTTCGAGAGCATTGGAACAAGGCAGCATTACACAGAATCGAAACTCAACCAATCCACATTGCGAGAATTCACATTTGTACCTACGAAAAAATTAGAATGAATATCTTATTCTACTTAGAGCTACGCCAACTACTAAAAGCATTTACTCGTAGATCCAGGAGAACATAGCTGGCTTGTACTCAACCAACTCCTCCTTCTTGAACCACAAACCAATCTCCTTGTTGGCAGACTCAACAGAGTCGGAACCGTGGGCGACGTTTCTGCCCATGTCGATGGCGAAGTCACCTCTGATGGTACCTGGAGCAGATTGCAATGGGTTGGTGGCACCCAAGATAGCTCTACCTTGCTTGACAACGTCCTTACCCTCCCAGACGGTGGCCAAGACTGGACCAGACAACATGTAAGACAACAAGGATGGGAAGAATGGCTTCTCCTGCAAGTCCTCGTAGTGGTCTCTCAACAAAGACTCGGTAGGCTGGCACAACTTGATACCGACCAACTTGAAGCCTCTGTTCTCGAATCTGGAGATGATGGAGGCAATCAATCCTCTTTGGACTCCGTCAGGCTTAATGGCAATAAAGGTTCTCTCGTTGTTGGACATTTTGTAGGTGGTAATTTTTTTTCACCGCTTGGACGCGGAGAAATTAATAACCCCAGGGTCACGTGAAGGGGAGGGGGCTGCCAGGTGGCCATTATTGGACAAAGCAGGCTATAAAAGAATAAGTCGGCCGCTTGAACGAAGGAGCATCATGACTGAGCCTGGCAATTGCCAAAGAAATTTCGTGCCCTCTCGTTTCCCAGATGATCCACAAAATGGTCCAGATCAAGTCCTGCATGAACAATTGGGGCTAGGCTATTGGTGCCGATTCACCAGGCTGCCCAAAAGTACTTTGCAAAAAAAAAAAAACATGGCAGAACTACATTTCCACTGACAAACGATGTTAAGGCGGCGATAGCGCAACAACGTCTGCTTCAATTCTGGTATTATGGTCACGTGACCCAGACCTTGTTGTTACTGATGTACAACATACTGCTAAGATGATTAACCCAGACCATGTCTCAGCCCCAACAGAGGACTACTGCTGAGAAAAGAGCTCCTTCTACCCCCCTAGTGCTGGTTAATGCCTACAAACGGAAGCTCGCTACGAAACAGGCCGTGTCGGAGCCTCACCTTTCAGTTGAGGATATGCTATCAGCCCCAAGCTCCTCGTACAAGAAGGAGATGATTGATCTTAAGTTTCAGATGTGGCTCACCGACCAGAAGCTTCGCGATGAACGTGAATTAAGGGAATTTCTTGAGATTGAAAGAAGGAGTCACTTGGACCTGCTCAATTGAAGCAGTAGAGAACACGATGGGCTGGTCCTATCTATCGCATAAAATAGACAATATAGTAAGGGAGCAAGAAAGCTTTGTTCATTGATTGATATTCAAAGACTTGCATCGATTGTTTTACTGCAGGCTGAAGACAAGACTACTCGAGACTTTGCCGCTGAATCTTCCAAACGCGACAGAGAAAAGTCAAGCACGTCTCTGTTTGATTTTGAAAGTCCAGTTTGCTAATTTGTCGCAAGAAACGATCTGCTTTGTTCTAGATTCGAACGCCTTTGAATAGTTTAATGTCTATGTTCATTTGAAAATGTAACAGCTACACCCGGGATAAAGATGGGCCTACTCTTCAATTAAGAGATTCAATCAGCAGCTACGTCAAATGCAAACATACGTGTTTGTGTTGTTAGGTCAGACCGCGAGTAGCCTTGAAGTAGTCGTTGAGACGCGAGTCTTTGTCGAAATAATGCCCGTCCCTAGCGTTGTCCCAATCGTAGATCTTCTTTGCCATCCGCAACTTCTCCTCTGCTCTTGACCCTCTTATCTCTAAGTCTTCATGGAGCCATTGTAGCACAAGCGGGTGGAGGGATTGCGCCAATTCCACTTCTATCTTTGCGATTTGTTGATTCTCATCTCTGTCGATGGCCACAGCGTCGATATCGGGCCTAAAGAAAATTTTCGAAATGTCTACATCGTCCGTTTTCTTTCCCTCATTCAAGTGTATAACACGATCACACCACTCTTTCCCTAAACCGTCAAATATATGAGTAGCGTAAACCACGCAACAGTTACGTTCTCGACACTCTCTCTTTAGGAAACTCAAGAGATTTTGTCTCACAATGACATCTAGATCTACCGTGACTTCGTCCAAGAGAAGTAACTTCCATGGCTTAAGCAAACCCATCACCAACTGGACTCTACGACGTTCTCCGTCTGAGATGGAGAACATCGACCAGTCAGGATCCAAATCCATTATTTGAATGAGCTCGTCACGCCTCTCCCGATAGACTTCACCTCCAATCGAAGAAATCAAAAGTTTCACCGGGATATCTCTCTTGACTACAGAATTATTGGCCCATTCTGTTCCCAAATAGGATATGTAATTGTTGATATCAGAGTTGGGGTGGCTGTTTCTATTGGAAGAGAACTCGAACGGATCAAATCCCCCCAATTTCAAAGTCCCTTGTTTAATGAGGGTCTTGCCAGCTAGGATCTTGAGAAGGGTCGACTTTCCAGCACCATTTGGCCCTACCAAAAGGTTAGTGGTTCCCCAAGGAACTTCTAAGTCGATATTCTCTAGACCACGGCGGTTGTTTTTGAAAACATAGGTTAAGTTTTTGACTTCAATTGCCAAATCTGAAGAGGATTCCATTGTTCATAAGAGTGTACTGTCACTGCATATATTTTCATACTACTCGATTAAAATCGGTTTATCATCAATTCTCATTTTTCTTTCACTCAATTTTATAATTTTATTTAGTACTTTATTTTTAATCTATCTCGAAAGCTCGGCAATCCATAGAAGAGCGTCTTTTCGAAGAGGCAAGTTTGTGATATTCTTAAACTCACTTTCTACTGCTTCGACAAACAGCAGGATTTCCAGGTCAAATTGTCTCAAATAAGTCTTCAATAACCCTCTGTACTCATAAAACAACCACTGGTTGTTGATTTTATTTATAGTCTCTTCGTCATTGGCCTCCTCTTCAGTGAATTCCATAGTGATCTTGACGTCCTCGCTCTCGGGATCGACAAGTGCCAAACGGCCAAGAACGGCATTCAAGTTCTTGACGATCAAGCTGAATAACAAGAGAATGACCGACTGGAAGCTCCTCTTCAAATCCGAGCTACCGCGTAACACTCGATTGATAGATTCCATACAAGAAACATTGTTAATTATAAGATTGTTCTCAATGTCAAGAGCTCTTTGAATCAAAAAGCGCAGTTCCAAAATGTCAAACTCTATGAGGTATTCCAAGATCAAGAAAGCGACTTGTGGTTGGTGGATCCATATTCTTGCAATACTATCAACAATCCACAATTGTCTGCTTTCAAACTGCTCTGGGGATAAGTTCAAGTCAGGGAATTTGAAGTCTGTTCCACTCACTTTGTAGTCCTCTTCAGTGATTTCAACACCACTAATGAATTTTAATTTGGCAATATCTCTATTGATAATGCTCACAACCGAGTAAATCGAACGTGATCCGATGTAGGCGTAAGTCTGAAATAAAAGATTCACCAAAACTTTGTCGGTATCAGCATTTACGACCGAAGATTTAATAGCGTCGATCGTTTCGTTCACCATAGCGCTAAATTGTTCGTTTGAGCGCCAATTAGCAATAACAAAGTCATAAAGTTTGTTTGAAATTTCGTTGAGCGGTAATTGAGGGTTAGAAAACTCAAATAGAAGCTCCTCTTGTGCAGAAACCATGGATTTACCTACAAGTCCTTCGACCCTTTGCCTAATAGATGAGTCTATAGTGCTCTTGAGATCTTCGTTATCGCCGCCATACAAGTCGTAGTCGTAATTGATGATGTGGTCGATCGCATTTGGAAACAAGGAAATATCCAAATATTTGTAGAATTCTTCTAATGAGATCACACTACTTTCGCCATTCTCGTTCACTCCCATTGTTACAAAGCTGTCTCTAATTCTTGCTTTGTTGGATAATCTGATCTCTTTGGCGATTAAGTTTTTGATAAAGTTCTTTTTAGGATGATAGGTCAACTTTGAATACTTTGCAGAGTCAGCTACCCATTCATCCCATTTCCAGCTGAAGTCAAAGTTAGATATTTGGGTAGTCATCCAATCCATGAATCTAATTTTAAGCTCGTAGTCTAGAGTCTCGAGGTTTTTATACAAAAACCGAATGGCTCTACCAAAGACAGGGGCAATCGATTCTGGACTTTCACGACAGCACGAAATAAGAACTGTGTAGTAATAAATTTGATGATGCAATGACTTTGGAAGTTGGAAAATCATTGTCAAGATACTTTCTACGGCAACATCTTCAACCTTCCATGTTGACAATGGTGGGTTGTTTTCTCCAGACTCATTGTCCTTTGCGATAAGAGAAAGCTGGTCGACTGCTGATCCTGGGGGACTAAACAAATTCTTAGAGCAGAAAAGATCCAAAATGGATAACTGGATCGAAGCCTCCTTTTGGTTGAAGGACATGTTTGTAAGGATGTCGAAGGCCAAATCTTTGAAGCATAACCCTAAATACGAGTGAATCGAGGGAACAGTCTCAAAAGAAGTAGCACAATTATATACTTGAAACAACAATCTGGGATGCTCATACCATAATTGGTCAATGAGCCCATCAGGCTTGTACTGAAGTAAATCTTCTGTAGAAGGAATGGATAATTGTGGGAGCGAATGCTTCACGATGTCAGTCGAGATTGAGTTATTATTGAGACTCTCCTGGATAATGGGATCTAAGAATTCAGAGAAATCCAAAAACAACGAATTCTTCAACCCGCTCCAGTCCCTTGCTTCAGTTTGCAAAGCCAAGAGAGCGGGTCCTATTAAATTGATAAGTTTTTGAGGCACATATGGCAATTTGTCTACGAAGTTAGGACCTTTGGAATCGAAGGGTTCTAAAATAGAGATGGACTGGTCCCGTTCGCGGATGACAAACTTCTGGGCCAAGTCTACAATTTCATTGGCTTGTTGTACGCTCTGCTCGGTGAATCCGTTTGCAAAAAGATAAGGAGTCGCAATAAGAACGTTGTAGTAGAGTTCCTCGGCTACTCCGCTTCTGGAAGTGCTGGCTTCTTGCAAATCAATAGCAGTTTGTAAGAATTGTTTGAGAACAGTTGCTACTGAGTTGTTTTCGATAATTGGAGACAAAGCAGCCAAAAACTTAAGGATCGATTTGAGGTCGTTCAAAATCCCCGCGTTCTCGGACTGCGAGGGCAACTCTAGGGACTGTTCTTCGTTTTGTGTCGTTTTCTCGTCCATGTTCCCAGCGTCGTTCATAGCGACATCTTGGGGACGAGCTTTATCTAGGAGTTGCTGCGCTTGCGCATGGAAATACTCCACGACGAATTTGGATACCAAGAAGTTCTTTGCGTTACAGATGAGCACGAGAATGCTGACATTCGGGATCTTGTGTGGCTGTTCCTTTACAACAGCAAACAAAGTGCGAAGAATAGCTTCACGCAAAGAGTCGACCTTCTCGAATTCGGCCACGATAGGATTGGTGATGTAAGAGATGTCATCGACCTGGTTTGCAAGGTTGGAGTTTTCACCTATGCGACGAATGTCTTTGCAAATGTTAGCCGTCAATTCGGCCATTGGGTCGATATGCTGCTTCTTGGCAGGATCGTCATACTCGCCAGGCCCTTGATCGAACTCATCGCGAGATCTTTTAGCCGGGTTTTCCATGTTTGAAGGTAGATTGACTAAGTAATGAGTGCTCGCGTTCAGCTGAGGATGGACCTCAACGTCACTTATTTATTAGAGGAAGAGTAACGGAGTACCCATGACTAAGAACGAAACACGACGCTTAATTATTTAGAATTATTTTTTTTAGCATTTATTGGCACCAATACTTATCGCTGGTCCCCAAGTGGAGATGCTTATTATGAAAATCGCCGACAAACAGGCGCAATAAGTGACAAAAAAGAGAATCGGCCCAGAAGGACAATATCAAGTTAACCTAAGTCTGCCCTCTGAGAACCACGTATTGTTCATTGAGCTCTCCAAGACTCCGTTCACCTAGAGGCACCGGCTCTTTCTCGGAATAACAAAAGGCTCAATTCAAAGAATAGTTTCTTTCGGACGAAATGTACATCCACTCTCCCTATTATTTTGCAGCTTGTATTATAGCACATATCATTATGTCTCCTGCGCGCTATGTCGGCGGATTGTGGCTGCAAATCTTGCAGACACTTACTTCAACAGTTTTCCAATACCACCCAATCTATTGCCACTAGACGTCCGTAATACGCTTCTCTTCTTCTTTATTCTGTGTCTATCCGCATCTCACTCCCTTCGTACACTGTATAAAGTCCTAGATCTCTATCATGACTCACACAAAGACTCTTTCTCAGTTCCTCTCAGAGAAACGATTGATTCAAGACGGCTCCATGGGAACGTCCCTTGAAGCTCTTGTCCCCCATAACCACCCTCTTTCTGTTAAGGGACTGCCCTTATGGTCCACAAAGGTCTTACTTCAGGAGCCTTCTTGGATAACCAACGTCCACAAGAGTTACTTGGACGTTGGAGCTCAGATGCTCATCACTGCTACATACCAGGCGTCTTCGCAGACTCTTGAAAAGTTCGCTGACCTAGATCTTGAGGGTTCTCGCAAAACCTGGCAGTCATCTGTGGACTGCGCTCTCGAGGCTGTCAAACAGTCAAAGACGTCTGACAAAGTGTACATTGCCGGATCTATTGGACCATACGGTGCATTTTTGGCCAACGGCGCTGAGTACAGCGGAGACTATGACAATCTCCAGGCCGATGCATTGGCAGATTATCATCAGGAACATTTGAAATTCTTTGTCGAATGTGAAGGTGTAGATGCCATTGCTTTTGAGACTATTCCGAATTTTGACGAAGTGAAAGGAATCTTCCAATTATTACGTAGGCTCTACACCCCTGACTTTCATAAGGACTTCTATTTGACTTTGAGTTGTAAAGATGAACACCATTTGGTCGACAACACCCCTCTTTCGGACGTCATTGAGTATATTTACAGTCAGCAAACTGGGCTCGTTTCTCAATGCTTTGTTGGAAGTGGATGCAACTGTATATCCTACGAGCTCGTTCCTGGAATCATTGAGACGTTCAACAACGTGGCTGCTCAGCTCAACAAGGAACCAATGTCTCTTATTATTTACCCTAATCTTGGATTCTCGAACGACATGTCCAATCCAAGTGAGTACGAGTTCCGCTCAGATACCAAAGGCTGGACTTCCGCCGTCAAAAAGTGGCTTTCTGTACCTAATGTTCGTATTATTGGTGGCTGTTGTAGCACCGGTCCACACGAGGTCCATATTATTGCCAAAGAAGTTGAACAGACAGATTAATTCTTCATATGTAATAAAATTTCTTCACGTTTATTAAAAAGATATATCAATTCATACTGTCTCTTCAAGTCATTACACTAATTGGCTGTTAAATCAAGCTGCATATTAGTTTCAAAATTAAATGATTCAGGCCAATCAGACCGAAGAAACAGTCTTGCTTCTTTTGGAAAGGATCTCTTTTAGTGAAAAGATGGTAAATTCCCATGCCATGACCAATGTCACAAACCCTAGAGAGAGGTTTAACGAATACATTGGAGTGTAGCCGTAAAACTCTAGCAGATGAACGATAGGCGAACAAGACTCCATAAAGATGAGTCCACCCGAAATGAGCCCAAATGAAACAATTAATTCTGTCATTGGCATCAGCGGTTTCGTCAACGTTGTAAGCTTTGCAGGGGCTAGCAAGTAGTAAAGGTAAGTAAGTAATCGGAAGGCGCACGCGTACACGAACATGACACCCCATTGTTTATGGATCACGGTGGCAAGCTCAGACTCTTGGTCGTGCTGGGACATCAAATATCCCATCCAGAAAATCGTCACAAGAGGGAAAGGGTTAGGTGAAAAGCCGGGACTAGCGTCTTGAACGTCATGTACAGTTTTCGTATCAGTGATAGCGGCCAAAGACTCGAGAGCCTTTGCTTTTCTCCACTCTTTCAATTTCCTTTCAAGCAACACCCCACAAAGACCACATCCAATAAATATGAAAGCGATGGAAACATGCTGGAGATCCTTAGCGGACCACGCGCCGCCGGGGTTTGCTAAATGCTCCAAGAAAATGTTCGTGGAGCCGTAGAATAAGATTAACGAGCTCTCTATCATTTCCATGGACCAGGTGCCCAAAGAAAACCAGCGACTACGAGGGCCAGACGTGCCGTTCTTACCGACGAATACGTGATTCCAGGCCCATCCTTTTTGCTTAAATGCGCCGCAGTACCGAGCCAAAGTAACTAGGCCCAAAACAAAGAAGACGCCTCCTTTGATGAAGTGGGCTAACAAGTTAAACATGTCTTTTCCTTGGCCATAGAGAGAATAAGTGGCTACGCCCGTTCCGAGATAAATGAGGAAGTATGCGAACATGGTCCAATTCATGACCGTTGTAAAGGAGGTGGCAGCTCTGCCAAACTTTTGAGTCAATGCTCTGAAGTTCTGGAATTGGAGAAAAAAGTTCGAAATACGCGACGGCTGCGAAGTTCTCATAGAATCGTTCGAGGTCTTCTGGTGATTCTCGTGGCCATTGAGGTCATCTAGCTCGAACACTTCGGAGCTCGAGCTTGAGCCACGAAGCGTGGAGCTGGGAGAGTCAAGCGAATCGCGCGCGCCATCGAGCTCCGAGTAGTCGTTCAATCCGTCAATTTCGAGGTAGTTGTACGCGGTCGCGACCAACGCCAAGCACCAATGGCCCATCGTGCTGAACAACAAGATAGTGGTCATTGTGCTGAAGGCGTTGCCCGGAAACAAGTCCTCAATGGAGGTTTCGAAGACGTAAAAACTGATCGCTGAGAGAGCCACGAGCCCCGAGTGTAGCGTCAATGATGGGAAGTACAAGCCATGGCCGAGGTTCGCGAGGACTAGCACGATTGGGTACAAGAACACGAACGACCCGATGTACGAAGCCAAGTGCACGTAGAGCGAGCCACGGCTCAGCGAGGGAGCGTTGAAGTAAGTGATTGTAGAATAGTTCTGCCAGTAGAGTCTCTCCTCCGCGGTCAATTCCATTTCCAAGATGGGCATCCCGTGGTGATGGTGTGGTGAATGGGCAACAGGAACTAGTGTTTCGCCCGTATGATGCGAGATGTCGTCGATTTCGTGCATGCCATGGCTGCCTCCACCCATTCCCATGGTGTCGTCTTCATCACGGTTCTCGAGGTGGACTCTTTTTAGGTTCTGATACGAACGATCGCTCACACTGAGGGCCACAGCCAGCACGGCTAGCAAGAGCACAAAACGCATGGCGAGTTATAAACTTTTGGGTCGACTTTTGGATACGGGAGCTTTGGGGGATAGTGCTGTGGCCAACCGATTCGATCAACAGGAAGATTGCACCAGCAATTGCAGTTAGTGTTTGACAATGCTGACACAACCATGCAATATATAAACTAGAACACATGTCCTGCAGACAAGCACTGGTGCATCAGGAACATACGGAGTCGGAAAACAGTCGGAAAGTCGGAGTTAGTCAAATGACTTCTGACGTCAGTTCGTGGGGCACATTTGAAGCGCATGGATCCAGCATATTGAATCGTCAGTTGTGATGTTTGTGTTCAGTTCGGCGCCTAGTCCAGGGTCTAGTCAGCAGTGGCAAAGAGGGCAAGCTTACGAATCGGAATGCAGATTGTCCTTCGTCCTATCAGGGTGATGTATAATTACTAATTACATCGTCCACCCACCAGATAAACCGAAATCTCGTAAAACGATCTTCAAAAGGCGCAATACATAGCACATTTTGCCGACCCATAGTATGCTCACCCATCGGGTGTCGGAAGTGGTAGCGTCACGCCACAGGTAATCTGAATCATTCGTCCGGCAGCCGGCTCGGTACCTTTTTACTGCATCATCGGTCGTTTTCACCGGTGTCAGTTCTTCATACTTGCTCGTTTTCTGGCACAGATGGCGCGCCAGGGCTCTCAACACGTCTCGGAACAGGCCGGAACAGGGCATCTAATACACACCAACAATTGCCCAGTTCACTTAATTACTTGCATACGCATAGTGGCTGCAAATCCCGACACTTGCCCTCGCACGAAATTGGACCAAACTACGAACCGTAAATTCAAATCAAATAGTCGAGATAAAAAGATCTCCTATGATAAACAAGTTCCGGGTCTTGGACTGACTGCAGCCTCTGTAGTATACTTCAATGGCATAAATTTCTATAGAGCGTTCTTCCACGTTAAGTAGTCAAAACGAGAATACGTGTACCAAAGATCTCTTATGATGAACAAGTTCCAGGTCTTGGACGGACTGGAGCTTCTGTAGTATACTTCAATGGCATTCATAAATTCCTATAGAGCGTTCTTCCGCGTTAAGTAGTCAAAACGAGAATACGTGTACCCAATAAACGGAAGATCTTCGTTGATGTTCTTGCCGTCTTCTCCTTGCAGTGGTCCAGCAGCTGGATTAGCAGCTGGTTCCGTTGCAACATGTTCCAACTCGTCGGTAGGGAAAAATCTGGTATCCGTGATCGATCTCAACTTAGGAATGAATGGCGCGTCCACACGGCGGATTGTCTCCCAGTCTACACCGCGGAAAAATGGATGCTGTTTAATTTCATTGGCACCGTCATGGCGTCCGAGTCTTCTGTCGCTACTGGTTAAAAGACTACGAATGAGGTCTTCTGCCTCGGGTGATAAGTGAATATCATCGGGAATGACTAAAGATTCTTGCCAATTGATGATCTTTCTGTATGTTTCGTGCGGAGTCTCAGAGCAGAATGGCGGCCATCCAATAAGGCACTCAAACATAATCGCACCAAGTGACCACCAATCACACTCTTGTCCGTACCCCTGGTGAATGAAGATTTCAGGGGCAATGTAGTCGGGTGTTCCAACAGTGGAGTAAGCCATTAATCTTCGAGATTTACGCCACGTTTGCATTTGTTGTCGATTGGTCATAGTAAGATGGATAGCATCCACCATCATAGAATTCCTTTCGTTCCTTTGAGAAGAGGGAGCTTGAGACAGATCTGCCTTCTCCAACAACTTTTTATAGTAGTTTGAATCGTGAGTTTTATGAAATCCGGTGGACAATCCGAAATCAGAAAGTTTGATATGACCCCGGATGTCGATCAAGATATTGTCTGGTTTGATATCTCTGTGAATAAAGCCGAGCTTGTGGATTGCTTCTATCGCCAAAACACACTCCGCCATGTAAAACCTAGTGATATCTTCGGTGAAAATCTGCCATCTTATCAACATGGTCATTAAGTCTCCTCCCGGAAGAAACTCCATGATCAAATACAAATTCACCGAATCTTGGAAGGAGTAATATAAGGAAACAACCCAAGGAGAATCGCTTCCTGCTAAAACGTCTCTTTCGGCTTTCACGTGGGCCAACTGGTCTTTCTTGTACATCTCTGACTTCAATAAAGTCTTCATAGCATATATCTTGCCTGTATCTTTCTTTTGTACCAATCTTACCTCACCAAAAGCTCCTTTTCCAATTACTTTCACAGTAATGAAGTCCTCCAATGATAGCTTAGTTCTTCTTAACCGCAAAAACTGCGACTCTTTCTTACCTAGGTTTTGTAGCTGTCGATTTTTGCGTTCTTCACTCATGGACTCTTCTTCTAGGGCCAATTTGTTTTCCAAGTCGAGCCATCTTTGATTTCTTTCAATCGCATGATTAACTGCCATTTGGTAATGATTTTCAAGTCTCAACTTAACTGCTGCAGCTTTATCTTGGGACAATCGGCTCATAGACCCGGGATTCCTTGTAAATACAACATTGTTCAGTTTCAAGTCATCTTCTGGGGCTAGATCTCGATTTGGAGGGGTCTGAGGATTGCTGGACAGTTCTGGCGGGAATTTCAAAGCCTGTCGAGTATTCAGGTGCATTGTTTGAACGTTCTGCTGTTGGTTTTGCTGTTGTTGGTGAAGTTGCTGTTGTTGTAGCTGAGAAGAAAAGCCTTGATTTGGCACCTGGACTGGTTCCTTATATTGTAACTGCTGTCTATACTGTTGCTCCTGTCTTTCCTGCTCCTGTCTTTGTTGTTCTTGTCTATGTTGTTCTTGTCTATGTTGTTCTTGTCTTTGTTGTTCTTGTCTTTGTTGTTCCTGTCTATGATGCTCCTGTCTTTGTTGTTCCTGCCTTTGTTGTTCAAGCATCTGTTGGTTCTGTTGGCTGTTAGCTGGCTGCGGCTGTACTTCACGTTGGTCAAGTTGTTGTGGATGGCTTCCATTAGAGAAAAACTGGTTCCGCGTCGGACTAGATTGGCCAAACGCAATATTAGAATTTTGGTTGAAAGCCTGTGGTGAATGCGTACTTGCGCCGAAGATATGATCAAAGGCAGGGTTAAATGGAGCAGGGTTTTGATGGGATGGGCTCAGCTCGCGGACATTCTGGAATTCCCCATTGTCATTGTCTTGGTTATAGCCACCTTTGGATTCGAAGCCGTTCAGTGGATCAAGGAGTTGTCTTGGATTGGCTGTCACATCGTGATACGTGTATGTAAATGAATTCAGGTTACTTGTTTCAGACAAATCTGTACGACTGGTGTTGTTCAATGCAGTGAAGCCCGAAGGAGGCTTGAAGTTAAGGGATGAGCCCGAATCAATCAGCTGGAACGCTCCTCGTTGGTCATCGCCATTGATATACGCTGGGAATGTGGGACTTAGCTGAAACTGATGGCTGGAGGGCTGTACAGGGACATTTACGACATTGTTTCGAATTGGGGAGTTTCCGTTATTCCAATGGGAAGGATTTTCTTCTTGTAACGACATATCACGCGTGTCTTCATCCATGAAGCTTTCGTCATTGTTAAATTGTAAGTCATGATGGGGGCTGTATCCCAAGTTTGGCAATCTCTGGGTGTTCAAATTGGGAACGTCAGGGTCTTGGTGCATGTTTTGATTACCGTAAGGAGAATCATGATATTTCGACATCCTGAGATGTGTAGACCTAACTTCTAAGTAGTTAGTTTCAGAAGGCACAGGTTTACGATCTATAAAGGAGAGCGTGGATGGATCGAGATGTGTTTGAAAAGCGTGTCGGAGTGAGAAAATTGGGGCAAACAAAAATATATGTATTTGGTTTGCTCATGAAAATTGAACAAGTGCTGTTAGCCTAAATTCAAGTCCTTTTTTTTTCTATGGTTTGGTGAGAGGAGAGGTTAGGCTAATGGTCTTTTGTACCTCTTGACACACGACGGGCATTTGGGTTGCCTCGTCCGTTGGATCGCTCCTGCTACTTTAATGGGCCGTTGACGGGCGAATTTCCATGTCTTCTTTTCAAATTATTTGACTCGTTTCAGGCTTAAGCTTAGACGACGTCCAAATACCAGAGAGCGAAATGTCGTACGAATTCACACGAAAAGTGATTCAATTTATTTTTCGACCGAATTCACCACGTATCTTATTTTCTTCCTTTCATGGCTCTATCTTCACTTTAGTGTAACTCCAAACATCTCCCCACAAGTCCACCTAGGACCTGTATGTCTAGCACTACCTTGCCACAATAAACCAACATAGATAAACGCCCTCTCTTTCAAGGCCACCTCCATTATCTGTTAAGTGGAACGGATAGACTCAAGCTCAAAATCTTATTGAAGTCCTTGTCTTACAATATTATACATTTAGAATGCCTGGAGACACCACACTTCGGCCCTACTACAACCACGACACTTTCAATGCTGGGTACTCAGTAATCTATAAACCGGGCGTGGGTCTCATCGATACCTCTACTAATAAAGAAATTGTATCTACTTTCGGTGGATCCTTCTCGCAACAGGCTGGAAATGGAACTGCGTCTAGCTTTGGGAAGGTTGGAATAAACGCAATCGGCTCTACAAGACCTGATCAATTCGTTTCTGCCGATAAAAACTACGCCTACGACTTGGAGTTTCTGGAATACTTGGATCTTGGCAACTTGCAAGAAACTTTCAAGGATTTGGTATGGAACTTCGTTAAGAACTACTGCAAAGCACTCTTCTCACAACCTCTAGACATTGTCCGGCTCATTCTACAAGTTGGCTACTTTAACTTCAGCGAGAATTCAACAGCAGCTCTGTCTTCGAGCCTTAAATCGAGTCTATCAGTGGCCCCTGATGATGACCTTGACGAAGATGAAATTGACTTTTTCCAGTCAAATACCACAGAAACGCCAGTAAGACCTAGTGCACCCTCATCTGCAGTTCGTGAAAAGCCAAACTTCAAAGTCCAGCCTGTGTCCCAACATACTTTTGATGTCTTAAGTGCAGTTATGGCTAACGATGGTGCAGTGGGTGCTCTACGGGGTATCAATGCTGCTTTCATATACTCCACCTTATCACACACAATCAAGGCATGGATAACGGGATTTGCTTCCCCGTTCCTTAACATTCCCGATCCCTTCTTCCTAGATTTAACGCATTCAACAGAACCCGCCAAGTCTTTATGGTTGTCTGTAATTGCATGTGTCATCACTGGGTTGGTCTTAATGCCTTTGGATCTTATCAAGGTGCGCTTGATGCTCACTCCTATATCAAAGAGACGTCTGTTTGAATCTGTCACGCCAAGTTCCTCTAACTCTGATGTTTCGGATAATTCTCCTCCCTCAATCAATTTAAGATCTATAAGGGAGTCCTTGAGACATTATCCAGTTAAGTTGATCCTCAGACCCCCAATTGGAATCACTTGTCTCACTATTGTTCACCAATTTGCAACCACGGTTTTCCGTAAGTCGGCGCCTTACTTCTTGTTCATTAGGTACAACATCGACTCATATCTGTCGCCCACGCTATTCACAATCGCAAACTTGATGCTTTCGATTACGGAATTGTTCATAAAACTTCCCGTCGAGAATTTACTTCGAAAGGAGCAGGTTCGGTTTTTGCTTAAGCATAAATCAAGAGAAGAGGACGAGTATAGAGTTGTGACTATAGACAATCCCGAGGAAAACTTAGTCGTCGAATACAATGGCTGGGGAAAATTCTCGCACGTAGCTCGTGATGCCAGCTTCTTGTCCAAAATCCATTCTCTTCGGTTGTTCAGTGGGTGGCGCGTGGGTGTTTTGAACGTTATAGGCTACTGGGGATATAATATCTTCAAGAGTTCGCCTGTCATGGCAGAAGAACGTCTTTAGGATGACTAGTCGTAGAAAAGGGCGCGGGTCAGGAATTGAATTGTTTCATTTTCAAACGTGCCATTTAAATGTGGCAGAATTGAAACCATTATCATGTATATCCAAAGTCGTACCAACGACAATAATAATAATAAAGAATAATGAAAAAAGGCATGTTTTCATTTGTAAGTGATCCAGTTCAATTTTTCATTAAATTGGGAAAATGTACTTTCCTTAGTTCTACAATACTCTCCACATCTTATCTACTGATCCTCATCCATACACATTCACCTCATCACACAAACATGGCTTCTGCGGTTCCTTATGACCCCGAAGATTTCGAAAACAATAATCCGTTTGCTGAACCAGAAGCAGTACCGGATGGCCCCACCTTTTCTGTTCAATCATACAATCACAATCCGAACCCCCAGTACTCGAATCAGGAAAACGAAGGTCCACACCAATCAGAGAATGGAACAGGCCCTACCGAAAATGGTCAAGAGTACGGTGCCGCACTTGGCCTAGGTGGTCTCAGTGGCCAGCTTACTAAGAAGGAGTTGATGAAGTTGCTTCCGGAACGTTTCTTCAAAAAGTATCTGATCAAGATTAAATTAGAATCGATTGAGAAGAATAGGCCCACGAACCCGATCTTGCGATTCCATGCCGAGGTGACTGGATTGCCCAAGTTTCGCCAGTCTTCTTACAAGGACATTCGCCGAACATACAACGAGATTGTAAAGTTCAATCAGTACCTTATTGTGTCGAACGTTGAAGTGTTCGTACCTGTGATCCCACAGCCTCAGACCTCTTACCCCACTGGTGGGGAAGACGAGACTAAGCAATTGCATTTTGTCTGGCAGGAATGGTTCGATCGGATCACTATGAATCCCATTCTTCTTACCGACGAGGAAATGGTGTATTTTATTGAAAGTGATTTTGGATACTCTGTCATCAACTCTAGTCGTAGATCGGCTGTTGCTAGCGGGATCATGCGCAAGACGCTTAAGCAGTTAGCAGTTCCATTTGATCCATTCTTAGATTTGGCGGAGTTCAGACCTATGGTCAAGTCCGCGTTTTTGTTATGTCAAAAGCTTCACAAGATCTTGGATCAGAGTCGTAAGTCAGATAAACAGCTTTCGTCGCTCATATCGGAACTCAGCACAAAGCTTCGTGGTTTAGCTCAATTTGAACAAGTGCACCCTGGAATGAAGAACATGTGGGAGAAGCTATCAAAAGTGGCGCAAATTCAATCGGAGCTTCTACTCATTCAGCTGATCACCGATATGGGCTCTTTAGGCGATGGTCTCCGAGCGTTGGCAAACGATTTGTATGAAGTTAAGGAGGCCCTAACCAACAGACATCTTATCATGAGGGAATACATACAGGCCCAAGCTCAGACAAAAGCCAAGCAAATTCAGGCTCACAAAATCAAAAGCAAATCTTCTTTGGATCCGGTGAAAGTCGATGAAGCACTTAGGTCGTTGGAATTGTCGACGCTGGCGGAAGAGAATCTACAATGTCAAGTGAAGCGGATTTCTGGAGAAATGAGTTTTGAACGGAATGAAGAGATCGAATTTATTGAAAAGAAGTTTCGAACGATGTTAAGGACGTTTACTTTGAGTCGCGTAGACCAGCATCGCAAACTACTCAAACACTTGGAAAACATCCGTCTTGACGTTCGTATAATCGACGCCAAGGGCGGTTTGTCGCGCCTTAACCGCGATAACCTCACGCAGATGAAACACAATTTGACTCAATCACAGGCCGAGGCAGGTGATGCTTGGTCTTCTCGGACTTTCCGCAGTTTGGCTGTTGAAGAAGCAGAGCGTGAAGACCGAATCAAAAAGAGAGAAGCAAAAGGATCATTCAAAGTTGACGCCGAGCAAGCAGCTTCTTTATTAGGAGTAACTAGTTTTTAGCTTCACAATAGAGAGTTGACAAAACCGTAATAAAAGTAGGTAAAAGAGTAGCAGAATGACATGTTGTAATAATATGATAAAAGCATGTATTAACAAATCGTGCAACATGGAAAAGGCTACACCTAGTTAATGGTGTATCTCTTCTCGGCCTCCTTCCAGTTGATAACGTTCCAGATAGCCTTGAAGTAGTCGACCTTGACGTTTTGGTATTGCAAGTAGTAAGCGTGCTCCCATGCATCAATTGCCACCAATGGGACCAAGCTGCCACCGACGGTGTCTTGGTTGGCGGTGGTAACAATGTCTAAGGCTCCGCCGTTCTCCTTGTTCTTGACAATGAATGCCCAACCGGAGCCCTGGATACCAGCAAGCTTGGCATTGGTGATAGACTTCAAGTTATCAAGCGAGCCGTACTGTGCTTCGATCTTCTGGGCAAGCTCAGACTCAGCCGATGGTGGCTCACCTCCGCCTTGCTTCTCTGGAGCCAAGTTCTTCCAGAACAAGCAGTGGTTAGTGTATCCACCACCGTGGAAGTTGATGGCCTTCTGAAGCTCAATTGTCTTCTTGACCTCACCCTTAGCCTTTGCTTCGGCGAATTGTTCGACAGCAGTGTTGTAACCAGTCACGTAAGTTTGGTGGTGCTTAGTGTAGTGGAGTTCATTGATTTGGGCGGAGATGAAAGGTTCAAGGGCACCGAAATCCCAGTCCAAGTCTGGCAAAGAAACTTTGGTTCTAATCGCACCAATTGGGGCGAAGGCAGACTTTGCTGAGCGCACAGATGTTCTCAAGGATGCAAGCATTTTGTGTTTGAATATTTGTGTGTGAAGAAATTGAGATTTGATTGGGGAATTGGCTTAATATATAGACCGTACGTATCTGCAGGGACCGCAATAGTGAAAAGGCAGAGCCGAGATAAATTGAGATCTAAATCTTTATATTAATATCGATTGGGCATTTCTGTAATATAAATGAGCGCCATGTAATATTCCATTTGTAGTACGAAGAATGACCTCGAAGGTGATTAGTTCTCTCGGCGATCAGCGATTGAAAAACGGCCACTAATATTGAATACTTCTGCAAAGCGCTAACAGTCATCGCATCTTCGGTTGAATTTAAGTTGAAGTTGGCAAGTTTGATCTAGCTTGTTTTGATATGGTGAAAATGGCGGCAACATACTCCGAGAGAACAGAACAGAAAACTCACGTATTTTCACACAAAAAGAAAAGTAAAAAAGGCCCGTCTTCATTCACCATCGATGTATCGCTCGCACTTGATCCACTGGGTGAACTTCGCAATTATTGATACTTCAATGTCTGGCTATCTCGGTTGCAGAAAACCAATCTAAGTTTAAGTAATTTTAAGTTGAGCTTGTCAGAAGGTCTTCCGTGTCATTGTTTCTCATAGATACCCGCTATGGAATACGTCTAGTTTCTTAAAGCACGCAAGCGTTCTGCAAGGCGGTCCTCCTTTTCTTCGGAAATAGGCTGTGGAGGCGTGACAATGTCAACCTTCGTCTCATTCAAGCCTTGTTTCATTTCAATACCGGCTTCGTCTGCAATCTGGGACATCAACTCGTCAACCTCCTCTTGAGGCGTCGTCAATGCATTCACATTGTTTGTGGCAGACTCGTAGTAGTTTGTCAGTGCGTCCAAATCCTCAAACTGCGTCTCGAACTTATCCATCACGAGCGAGATTCTCTCCAAGTTCATTGTCTGAAGGGCCTTGTCCATTCCTTTGATCACGGTGGCCATGTTGCCAGTGACAGAACGCATCGTCACCGCTGTTTGAACACGAGAAGCCACCGCGTCAATTCTAGAAGCCAATCTCAATAGGTTCACTCTCTCGTTTGCCTTTCGAATGGCGTTTTGAGCGTAGAGCAGTGCTATGTCGTTGTTACCTTGCATCATGGCCTTCTTCGTCTTGGTTTTCTCCTGAAGCTCTTCCTTTGCTGCTTTAGCTGCTTGCCGGTTCAACAGCTTGGCTGTGAATTTGAGCTGAAATAGAGACTGCTCTAATCCGGCCATCTTGTGGAAGTATTGTGGTATCTGGTTATCAGTTCGCGTGAACATTTACTGTGATACCAAGTTCGGCTAAAACCCTCTGCGCAACAATAAATAATCAAACTAAGCGGGTCAAGATTCCAACGAAAAATAATCTTCCAATAATTTCGATATTTGTGCGAAACAACTTGTTCGCTGGAGTCTCGGCGATCTGTAGGGCTGAAAAAAGGAAGTATTAGCAGCCATACGTCCCGATCTGCCTAGCTCACAGGCAAATGAAATCGCATAAACTTTCAATGGTCCCTTTTGAAAGATAATTACGTTGGCTTTCTTATGGAACTTTTCTACACAGAGTGGATTGAAACATGAAACAGCTCGATGAAACGACCGAGCTAGCGCAGAAAAAAACCAAATAAAATAAATCGGAATTAATTCAAGCGAATAGTAACCGATCTTTCCATTCTCGTACGTTCCCTCAACCCTTGTTTGTTTGAGATGCTACAGAGTCGTCCTTAAGGTCACTAGACCAAGTGAATCAGTTCCTACTTCAGTCACATCACGACAGACACCTCTTCACCCTCAATGCTATATTCATCGTTCGTGAAAGAGTTACCCGACCAAGATGCTTCCTCGCAGCTTTTAGAAAGCAGCACTCTTTTGCGTTCCTACCAGAATTGCCACTCAAGTACACGAATCAGAGCGTTTCTTCGCCTCTCTCGATTGGCTTCTGATGACACACTCAAAGAGCATTTAAACGAAACCACCAAGGATAAATGTAGTCAGTTTTTCAAAGAAAGATTATTGCCACATTGGCAAGCTCGTGCTGACTTGATTGACTACTGCTTTGGTGAAGCTGCTACTCTAAGGAGCAAGTCCACTAATACAGAAAACGAGCTACAGACAAATGTTGCATTGACCATTGACCCATATGCCGTCAAAGATGCTTATGAAAAACGCGAGAGCACCTTCGCGGAGTGTCTGGTCATTGAGAATTGGGTGAACAATGAACGCAAGATAGAGGCCATCATTAGAGAACACTCTGCTGACGTCCTCAATGAAAAATGCTATTATCACGAATGGCTCCAGGATTTCAAGGACGCCGCTAGGAGAGCTTGAGTTGTAGACAACCTACGAAACTCAAAAACGATGTAATGAAATCTATGATGTTTGTATATAGAACTATCTATGCACAGCCGCAGCGGCAGCCAATGCAAAGTTATTCAATCGTTTGTCTTCTGAACCTTTTTTGTCTATCGCGCTGGCCCTAGTGTTCTTGCTTGTGGTTGAGCCAGCGCTGCTTTTTCGAGAACTTCCCGTAGTTATTGTTGGTTTCAGCGCTTGTCTTTCGTCGTCCATAATCTGCTTCGTTCTAATAAGGCAGTCAATCCAACCCAATTCCACGCCAATTTGCAAAGTATCGCCGTTCGCGCCGGTCACACGAACGGACTTCCGTTTTGCTTCGGGCGTTTCATCGCTAAATCTCTTGAGGAAGACAAGATCTCCGTTCTCTTTAATCAACTCTAGAATAAGATATCCGTAGACTTCTTCGCCATCTTGTGCGTCACTTTCGTCGCTGTCGACCATTACACTTTCAAATTCGTAGTCATACATCAGATAGTCGTGACCCTTGTTAGCCGTCAAATCTATCAAAAGCACATCTAAGTTTTTGTCAATTAAAAACAATCGGGCTCTGTTGGTAATGCAAGCCACAACTGGAGACATCTGGTCGTCCAACAGAAATTGCTTTTCAATTATCCGTTCAATACACTCGTTATCCAAATTTCCGATTTTTCCTTGACTCTCTTTGCTGGAAACTCTAGCTTTAAGAATCGAATCAAGCTTGACAATCTTCTCGTCTGGCTCAAAGAATGATGTTATTTCTTTCAATGTAATCGTTGTCGATTGGACCTGAGATTTCTTTAGCTTTCTTTGAGTTGTGTCTAGCGGTGGCCCTGGGACTAACGTACTCTTTTGTTTGTCTGCTTCAACTTCTGGAGCCGATGACGGATGTTTATGAAGAGTCGCAAACGCTGTGTTTTGCCGTAAATTCCTTCTCTCTGGAGAGCTCATTGTTCCAATACTAGTCTCTGCCATCTGGTGCTCAAGCTGAGGTATAGCAGCTTGAGACGCCTGCTTAGCAGCTTGCAATGCAGATCCCTGTCTATTGCGCAGCGGGGAATGATTTGCTTGGGACGAAACACTCGAAGGGTTAGTGGAAGGATTTGAATAACGGTCTCCATTGCTGTTCACGTTATTATTGTGGTATGCGACGTAATCAGAAGGGTAATTTTGTGCCCTGACTGGGGAGGCTTGTACACGAGGAAGAGGGACTGGGCTCTGTGCATAGTTTAACGGCGCCTCGAAGTTAAATGACGATGGAGCATTTCTATAGGAGTCTGGGGTTGTGGGAGGCAATTCACGTGGAAATCCAATTTGAGTCTTGGGCGTACCAGGAGTAGCGGGTATCTGATGCATTCTAGTCGGTGGCTGATACGTCTTCTTTGCGCCAATTACCGGAAATAAGTTTTCAGACTTCAGGATTTGAGAGTGCAATTTATAGTTTGACGTTGACTTGTTTACCTTCCTGTTAGCCCCGGTCTTTAATTGGGGAGGAGGCAATGCGTACAGCTGAGAAACCCCACCGGAAGCTGGTGGATTGAAAGGCTCGAAACGAGGGGCGCTTCGATTCCATAAATAGTCTCTATCATCCCAATTGGTCCCATTAAACCACGGCATGGCTTGAATGTCCAGGATCTTAGGACGATCTTGCGGAGAAAATACAAGAACCCTATCGATAATCTCTTTGACCATAGGAGGAATTACCCTCTTGTAACTATAGTCTATATGAATGATTTTCTCAAAGGTAAGGTATTCTGTAGCGCCCTTAAATGGAGGCTGACCATTGAAAAACTGATACAATATACATGCTATCGCCCAGACATCAGTTTCGAAGCCACACGCGTTGAATTTGAGTAACTCGGGAGGCACATATTCAGCCGTACCCACGAAGGATCCCTTTCGCTCCGACGTCTGCTGTGGTTCTCCCGTGACGTGGTCGTAATTAATGCGGTCTTGAGGGTCGTCATCGTCAGGACCCAATAGTTTAGCAGTTCCAAAATCTGTGATTTTTAGATTGAAGTCATAGCCGACTAGGATGTTCTCAGGTTTGAGATCTCTATGAATGATACCTTTCAGGTGAATGAACTTGACCGAATCTAAGATTTGCATCATGTAAAACTTCAGAACCGCTTCCAGAAGTGATCCGAACTTGGAAATGATCGAGAGGAGTTCGCCATACTCCGCAAAGTCTAGGACAAAGTATAGTTTCAGCTCGTCTTGAAAGGTGTAGTAAAGCTGAACGATTCCAGGGTGCTGCTGACCCAAGCGATGCAATGCTGTCTTTTCAATATTCACATACTTGATTTTGTTTTCTCGGACAATGTGTTTTTTGGAAAGGACCTTGACGGCGTATGTCTGCTTATTGTACATGTCTACTGCCAGGTACACGGTAGAGTATGATCCCTCTCCGATTCGAGTGCCAAACTGGTAGTCTCGAACGCTTCGACGATACCGAGAGCTTTTTTCCGCATTATGGTTCGACTCTGACATTTACAAGTTGCTTTAGGAGGATCAATGCTGAAATGGCAACCTGGCCACAATGTTGATACAATTGACGTAATTGACAGTGGAATCCCGATAAATTGGACTAAAAGATGACTGAATTTATGAGTCCCATATAAATGGATGAGTAATGACTGGTGTGTCCACAAATAGTGGAGATAAATGAAACGGGTAACTGTAAGGAGTTCGTTGGAACTAGTAGTGCCGCGAATGATTTCACAGGAGCACACGAACAATTTGCAGCCGTTCGATTATGGGCATTTTTGGCATAAATGGGAAATTCAACTGCATTCGATTTTTCAAATGACGAATTTGAATACAATCTCGTTAATATCGAACGTTAGGAAGATTGTCATTCTTTGGAAGATGTGGCAGTAATGAAAGATGATGGACACATCAAATTGCCGAGGTCAAAATGCTTGTTTTCTCTATGTGGTAAATTGATGTATAATTTCATTTGCAAATTGCCGTTTTTTTGGGGAACGTATCTTTTGCAGAAAAACCAGTATTCCTAGATCAGGTTCTAACGAATCAAGAGCGGAGAAATAAATCAACCCAATAGAGGTGTTGCTTAATTATATATGTATTTATCTGAGTCAATTTCTATTACAATTCTTTCATTTTGTTCAACTCGAATCCATCAGTGTCATCGTGCGACATGACTCCAAGTCATCTGGAAATCCTCCACCAAGTCACTGCATTTCTCCAACATCTCCATGGACCCATTCAAACTACGATACTACCTTTAGACAACCTTGCACAAACAATTCACATCGCATGCTTCTTAAACCTGTTCAAGCCTCGAGCATTTTGCGCCGAGAGCTACTCTTTGCATGTAGACGGTTTCATAAGACAACAGGATCAGATAGAATACTAAAGCTCTTCGATAGTCCGAAGTATTTTGCAAACTTCAACCTGTCTGACCGCCTGACATTCAGCCTGCCCAACGTGGGTCTATTCAGGAACGAGAAGCTCTCGTCTCCAGATGGTCTTATCGATTTTTCGAAAGCTTCGCTTCGAAAAGCAAAAGAGTTAGTGCGAACAATGCTCCTAGAGGCCAAAAACACCGACGTTGGTAAACTCAGTTACATCCGTAAAATGGACCAGTTAAGTGATACCTTGTGCCGGGTCATTGATGTCGCCGAATTCATCAGAGTAGCCCATCCGAGCCAAAAGTGGGTTGCAGCCGCTCAGAAGACTCATGAAATAATGTTCGAGTACATGAATCAGCTCAACACAAATGTGGAATTGTATGAGTGTCTCGTGCTGGTCCTCGATCTGCATTTGAGATGTCAACTCTCGAACGAAGAGATGGAGGTTGGCAATTATTTGCGTCAAGATTTTGAAAGATCAGGAATTGCCATGGACCCTGCAACCCGCGAAAGTTTTGTTGCCGTTACGCAAGAGATCTCTCTTCTAGGCTCACACTTTAATAATGAACTTCACAATTTGCAATCCTTTTGGGTCAACGTTGATAAAAAAGATTTCGAAGAGTCTTTGTCTTCGACCTTACAAAGGGAAATTCTTGAATTGCAACTGAAAGCGCCTCTGATGCAACTGGCGGAAATCGGCATTCCATTAGCGGGCCACTTTCCGTATTCTGTTTTGTCCACTTGCTCGAACGAGCTGATAAGAAAGAAAGTCTGGATAGCATTGCATAACTCTTCAAAAGATCAAATTGGGACTCTTAATGCTTTTTTGAAGTACAGAGCTTTTCTCGCGAAGATGTTGGGCTACCACTCCTTCGCAGATTATCAACTAGAACATAAGATGGCTAAAACACCTGAAAATGTTGTGACTTTCTTACGTAACCTACAGAAGAGCCAACTTTCGGAACCGTCACAAGTACTCAAGGAGCTTAGAAGCTTGTATAAATTTAAGGACGAGGCTCAATTTTGTTCCTCAGATGAATCCGTATTAAAAAACTTGAAGCCTTGGGATAGAGATTACCTATTAGAGAAGAGAACTCAAGCTAATGCTGAGGAAAATGCACAGCTAGAAGACATATCCCCTTATCTTTCTGTGGGAACTATCATGAGCGGTCTCGATAATTTGTTCAAGAGTATTTACAATGTATCCTTAGTACCTGAAAAAACACAAAAGGGAGAGACTTGGGATCAGAGCCAAGTACGCAAGTTGAGCTACGTTGATTTGGAGACCAATGAGGTCCTAGGATATTTGTATGTGGATTTCTGGTCTTCTAAGGTGCTTCCTTCGCATTTTACAATCGCTTGTTCGCGTGAATTGAATCACGATTTAGGAACTGAGTCGTCTTCTGAGATTGGGCGCGAGGTTCACTTGAGTCTGGATGGGAACTATCAACTACCTGTCATTTCATTAGTATGTAATTTTTCCAAGACTTCCGGAGGTAACGCGCTGAATCTTGTTGGGTCAAAGATCAGGCGTTTCGCT
This sequence comes from Australozyma touchengensis, assembly GCA_030566735.1. Lineage (NCBI taxonomy): Eukaryota > Fungi > Ascomycota > Pichiomycetes > Serinales > Metschnikowiaceae > Australozyma > Australozyma touchengensis. The sequence continues at coordinate 132,547 of JAKUAS010000015.1, forward strand.
GGCTTAGATGGAGACTGTGCAACTCTCTTATCTCTTGAACAAGTAAGTACCATTTTCCATGAAATGGGGCATGCAACACACTCCATGTTAGCGCGCACAAAGCTTCACAATCTTTCTGGAACTCGTTGCCTGACTGATTTTGTTGAGCTTCCTTCCGTTCTTATGGAGCTGTTCAGTGTTGATCCTCGGGTCTTATGTCGTATAGCCAAGCATCATGTAACTGGAGAGCATTTGCCTGAGAGCTTACTCAACGCCCATAGAGAAAGACTGAATATTTTGCAACACACAGAGACGTATATGCAATCAAAAATGGCGCTTCTTGATCAAGAATTGCACGGAGAGATTGTAAAAGACTTCTCTGACAACAATGCCCTTGAACGATTTGATTCAACTGAAGTGTACCACAACCTTGAGCAAGAACTTAAAGTTTTTGCTGATAAGTGGTCGACGTGGCACGGGAAGTTCCCCCATCTCTTTTCATACGGCGCAGTGTATTATTCGTATTTATTCGACAGAGCAATTGCAGATCGCCTTTGGAATGGATTGTTCAAAGACGATCCATGGAGTCGAACCGCGGGTGAGAAGTACAAACAAAGCATATTGAAGTGGGGTGGCACAAGAGATCCGTGGTTGTGTTTGGCAGATGCCCTAGATGAAGAACAGCTAAGCAAGGGAGATGCCAACGCCATGGCCATAATTGGCGGGTCCAAATTGTAAACTTGTAAATAGAAAATTGATAACTCATTAATAGGAGGAGCGAATGTATCGTCTACTTGTCAATTTAGTTTGACAACAGATGCGATTACTTAAAGGGACCGAATTTGATTTGAATTTTTAGGAAAACCAGAACTTTTCAAAATTATTCAATTCAAATTTTGTTCTGTCTACTAGCAAATGCAGTTATCTTTTTTCTTCACCTTTTGTTGTTGCAGTGATCTCACATTCTGGCTCAATATGGGGTGAGAGGTTGAACCACTATCGAAACACCCTTAAAAGATCAGCCTCACTAATCACTCATCATGCTACGAAGTTTCGTTCGTTTGAATTCCTTCAAAAGTACAACTGCATTGAAGAAACCAGTTTTCGACATAAAAGATATAATTGCCAGGCAGGAAGAGATGAGATCTTCTATCCTTAGGAGAGGCACCAACAATCTAGACGATTTGGAGTTTCTCATAAAATCTCGACCAGTAGAGTTATCGCTACAAAAGGAACGTAATGACCTTATCCATCAAAGAAAGGAGCTTAGTGCTAATTCACTCCAGCTTCTAAAAGCGAAGCCCTCTCCTGAAAAAGACGCTCTACTACAACAATTACAGGATTTGAAGACCAGAATATCCGATAAAGAGTTGGAGCTCAATGCCATGGCATTGCAGACCCATCGCCTGGCCGAGTCCTTGCCCAATTGGATCGCTCCCGATGTCCCTATGGATCCAGTTAATTTTGAAGTGCATCTGTGTATTAATGGAATCAGCGTGGAAGAAATCGAAGCTCTGCTTCCCACAACGGAACACGATCATAAATCTATCGGCGAATCATTCAAATTGATGGAGTTTGCCAAAGCTGCAAAAGTCTCAGGGATGTCTTGGTACTATCTCATAAACGATGGAGCATTGTTAGAACAGGCACTAGTCCAGTACGCCCTTTCAAAGGCTCGAGCAGCCGGTTATAAAATGGTGGTTCCCCCCTCTATAGTCAAAACAGAAATAGTGTCTGCATGTGGCTTCAAACCAAGAGACCAAAACGGAGAAAAGCAAGTTTATCGTATAGAAGGAGAGCCTTTGTCTCTCACGGGTACTGCAGAAATCCCACTTGGCGCTTTGCATAGCCTGGAAATCATGAAGAGCCCAGCCAAGTACGTAGGGGTGTCTCGTTCGTACAGAGCTGAGGCTGGTGCTAGAGGTAAAGACACAACTGGGCTCTATCGTGTCCATGAGTTTACGAAAGTTGAATTGTTTCACTTCACAACCGCTCAAAATTCTGAAAAGGAGCTCGAAGACCTTCGAGAGCTTCAAACGTCTATCATATCGGAGCTAGGTTTGAAAGCCAAAATGCTCAACATGCCCACTACAGACCTTGGAGCTCCTGCCTTGAAGAAATACGACTGCGAAGCATGGATGCCAGGTCGCGGCTCGTGGGGCGAACTTACTAGCTGTTCCAATTGTGGAGATTATCAAGCTCGAAGACTTGGAATTAGACGGTATAACGCAGAGGATAAACTTGAGTATGTTCATACTCTTAACGGTACGGCAATGGCCGTTCCAAGAGTAATTGTAGCCATCATAGAGCAATTCTACGATGAGCTGACTAACACGATTGCAATTCCCGCCGTTTTGCAACCATTCATGGATGGAAAGGACAGAATTGTTCCTTGTATTTAATAGGCGATTATTACTGTAAATAATTATAGACGAAAGACTTTCCTAGCCAACTTTATGATTTCGTGTATTTAATACTAATTATTTTTCATTCGTTACATCCCAAGTTTACTCTTAACGGCCGCTGAGTACATAGACTTCTTTTGAGAGTCTACAGTATCGCTCATAGACTCAGAAAACCCGCTGGCATAGTTGTTAACTGTCTCTTCCATTGAATCTAGACCATTCCGGAGACTCTTCATGAAGCCCTGAGTTCCAAAACTGTATGGGTTCGTTTGAGTGCTTCTTCTAACAGGTTCAGCATAAGGCAGCTCTGCCTTCTTACCTGCGGCAACACCTCCATACGCGCCATAAGCTTGATTGGGGTTTGCTTCTGGGCTAATGTTATAAGCAAGCTCACTTTCTTGGTGTTTTGGTGCCTTTCTATTCGGACCTGAAATCAACATAACTAGATCTTTATAGGAGATATAAGCCGTTTGGCCCTTCGCCCACAGCAAAGCACTTGAGTTTGGTCTAGGTGGGATTATTGCCGTTTCATTGAAAAGCATATCTGTTGGTTTCTCCTTGAAAGACTTATTTTTTGTCTCATCGTACAAAACCAAGTTCACAACCTCAGTTGAATTCACCCATGAGAAGATATCTCCAGAGCTGAGAATACATGATCTATCACCAGAATTGCTCTTGAAAGAGTCTTGTAGCCTAGAAAATATTTGTGATGGGATTTTAACATCGGCTACATCCGAGAGCGATGGGAGACTAAATAACTTGATAAACCCGGATTGAGTAATGGTGGCAAGAACAGCTCCCTTGTCGCGTAACTGAATTACGCCACTACATAAACATGTCTCGTCGACGACCTTGTGTGCTAATTTTTGTTTCGGGAGTTTAAGCGTACGGAGATCCCTTTTAGACGTACACAAGATTAATCCGGGGACATTAAGACCCTGCGCCAATCTCTGGAAGTTTTCCATGGTTGCTATTGCTGATTTGCCTGTATTAGCATCAAGAGGAACTATCAGATCAATGCCAGTCTCGCCTGTGCCATCAGCGGGCTTGTAATTGAGACCAAGTGTCTTATCGGCAAACACAGCCGCAAAAGCACCGTTCTGCTGAGGAACTAATTTGAATACCATGAAATTGCCTCCCGCACTAGTACCTACAAGCATGAGAAGCGAAGAAAAGCCTTCTTGGCCATATTCCATAATCGTGAATTCAATGCTAGTAGCGTAACATTCTCCGCTTACAGATGGTAAGTGACTTGTGATCGAATCAAGATTCATAATAATCCCTGGGCCACGGATGAGGTCGCATACAATGAGTCGACCAGACTTATAGCCAACCGCAAGGAAACCTGCGTGGCAAATTTTGATACTCGAAACGACTTCTTTTTGTTCTAAATTTAATAGGTATTTTGGCATGAAGGTCGGCTGAATGAAGTTTCCTGCCACTTTTTGGCTCATGTCGAGAATGGTTGCGCACCCAGACCCGTGGACAACAGGACAATCCAGGTAGTCTGCCTTTGGTGGGGTTACTTGCTTATTAAGATTCATTTTAGTGTACAAGCAAATGGCAACGTTTCCATTTGCCAAAGCTACCGCGACATATTTGCTCTCAAAACTTGGGGAAACATGCTTAACTCTGTAAGAGGCTGAGTCTAACCCGTTGTAAAGCGTCGTTTTCAAATTCACTTGAAGTTCTTGTCTTACAGCTTGATGATCTCCATCTGTCACATCGATGAAGCGAACAGTTCCATCCTCGTGCCCGCTGACTAAGACATCTACGAAGCTATCATTGGTGCCAAGTCTTCTGGGGTACAGCTTGCTGACTGGAGCACCTCCATTAACAATGCATTTCTGATTCATTGCATTATTTTGAGATGCTGGAATAATTCCGAACCATTCTGTTCTTTTGACAGATTCAACCATGCTAAATGTTGCCGGTGGGGCAACTAACAGAAGAGAGGGTGGTAAAACAGGTTTGGCGTCGGTGCTTTGGAAAGACAAGGGGTATAGAGCGCCGAAATTCGAAAGTAGAAGAAAAGCAACCGGGTTGTGACCTCCGGAAAAGTAAGGTTGTCCATCGGTGGAAATGGGCATGATTTGCTTAATGAACTCTAAGGGACCGCGCTCCTGAGACCTCCTATTGAATCGAATTGAGATTCTTCTTTCACCTTCAGCTGGTTTGGAGTAAAAACTGCCTTGTTTCTCGTGGGAGGTCAATGTGTACTTTAACGTATAACCAAACTCGAATACATGCATGATATCTGGAGTTGTATTTAATGCGCCACAAATCACTAACTGAGTAACTTCAGGGTCCTGGCCCGTAACCCATTTAGCGACAATGTTCGAAGGTGGATCCCAGGTCACTTGTTGGCCGGGCTTATGTAGCTGGCGCTGTTGGATGGTTCTGGCTTCCAAGAGAACACCGCCCGTACAGTCCCAGAAAACCAAAGTTCCATCCTGATGAATAGTTACCAAGTGAAGACCATTGGGATGGTACAACGCTTGCTTCATGCGTGGCACAACTTCCTTGGCAGACCCGAATAGTTTTTTCTTTCCGCCGGTCTCAATTGCATTTGAGGTCTCAAAGCCACGCATATCTGGAGTCAATACATAAAAGAAAGAGTTCTTAATGCCACCTTCAGATATCAGATATTGAACAGCGCAATGCGAGTATGTAACAAGAAGAGTCCCAATGTCTCTTGGATGCCATTCTAAGGCTAGAACGGGAGACATTTTTTCTTTAGGTAAGATGACTTTTTGAAGATTGTCAACCCTCAAGGGCGTCATTTGAAGTCTATCAACATCATAGAAAATAATTGACCCATTTACCATTCCTAGGACTAACCAGTCAAGGGATGGATCTGTTTCAACTGCAGTGACGGCATTGGGTGCCAGGTATGAACCCAAAATCTTTTTATAATGAAGGGAAAGAACTGTAACGTTTCCCTTAGCTTCAACGCATACTAAATATACACCTTTTACGAATCGCAAGAACAGTATATCGCCAGAAGTCTTTAGTTCGAAGACAACTTCAACACTGTTTTGGCCATAAACATGAACGGAGCTGCGATTGGTAGATATCGCTAAAAGGGATTGAACAGGGTCGTAGGCAGTTGCAATGATTGCGTCGATGGGTAGCCCAAACTGGTTGCCAGCGATAAGATTTAAGTGTTTCTTTTGGATCTCAGGAGTCAAACTGGCCAGTCCAGACGATTTGAGGGCATTGCTCACTGAGCTAAGAGAGAGAGGAGCCTTTCTCAGTTTGAATTTGTCGAACATTAGAGCAAATTGTCTGTTGTGCAATTTGTTTCGAGAAGAGTTTGACTCTTGGCTATGCGCTTAATTATGTGGAGTGAAGGGTAGTATAAATAGACTTGATGCAAGTCGATAGTGACAGAAAGCGGAATCAATACATAAAAATGTAAATAGAAGCAACAGTATGATTTTTGCTAAAATATGGTTAATTTTCTTTTCTCATATGCGTTTTGTAAAGTTTGGCAAGATAACGATGTTTCATTATTGCGATTAAGAAAAGGGATTTTCACGCTCGTGATTCACAGTGGAGAAAATTCTTAGCATTAGGAAGTCGCTAATTTTTCGTTATACTAGTAAACCCTTGTGGAACATAGTCTCAGTGATTAGAGATGAACTTGTCTTGAAAACGGCGTAAATTAGTCAAAATGATTTTATTCTCGGGTTATTATGGCGATTCTTGGCATCTTTTGGTACTGAACGGGTTGAAGAGTTTTGGCCAATGACGTTTCCAGTTTGGTTGTACTTTCCTGAGCTGCCCCAAAACTTGATAAGTGGAAAATACAAACGACAAAAACTAACAACAATAAAAAACAGCAAATTTTGTCGACGAACGAGAAAATGCTGAATATGAAAGCCCCCATTTAGGTAGACTGCCTTTTTAATAGTACGGGTCATCAGTCGTACTTTTGACGTTCAATTAGACACTTAGAGTAAAAGAGAACCTTGATAAGTAAGAAGAATTTTTTACTGGAAACGCGTCTTCTTCTATTTAAAACCCGAACCTGTTCACAGGCGAACCATACTTCCACATTTTGCAACCGTGTTCTCACAACAAAGTACAGTACACCCCCAAATACACCATCATACTTCCCCAATGGTATGTACCCTGCTGTCATTAATGCGTTTCTAGCATCTAAATCCCCTGACATCATTGAAGACATCCACTAACTCTCAGGCTTGCGACAAATTGATTGGCCTAGGTATGCTTGCTGTGGCTACCGCTGTGTTCTCATACTACTCCGCTTGGGTGTTCTTACTCCCATTCTTGGACGACGACAACGTTCTCCAAGGGTTCTTCTTACCTCGTGAATATGCCATCAAATTGCCTTTGCTTTTGCTCTTGTTGGGATTCTTGGCTGTAGGTTCGTTCATCGGGAAGGTCCTAGTCAACAATGCCCAGAAGGAGAAATTGAAGAAAAGTAAGAAAACCGAATAGCTGCTGTCGCACCGCATTACTAACTTGTAGGACGGCCAAGTGGTTCACAATCCGCGCGCCCATTGCTACTGTGATTAGACATGGAGAGCAGCTTCTTTCCTTTGAATGTTTTCTGGAAATTGGGACGTGTCAGGTAGGATGCAATTTAGTAGAAATACACGATTTTGATATTTAAATATATTAGTATAATGCGAGTTCTTCTTCTCTCTACTAGATGGTTCTGACTGTGAAATTACCAGTCTTCGTGATGTACTTGACGCCCTTGTAAGGCTTTACCGATTCACCCAAACCCTTAGCTGAAATCAATTTCAAGCTATCAACCTTGAGTCCACTAGGAACCTGGCCCTTGTAAAGATAGCTCACTTGGAAATGAGTAGGTACCAAAGGCTTTCTGTGTTCAACTTTGTGGTCCTCAATTTCTAGCAAATCTTCCTTCGAACTGAGTTGTGGTCCATTCACGTTCTGGTCATTGAATAATCGTATCTGGCCGCGAAGCAGACAATGGTCTCCGCTCTGTAAGTTTTTAACGGTCCATTCTCCTTCACCGTCACCTTTGTATATAAAGTCTCCATCTGTGGCACGAGTACATTTTATATCTGAGATTGCATTCAGTCGATTCTCCTCATTTTGCCCAGTCGTCCCATCGGCAGCATCCTCACTACCAATGGGCTCATATGCGAATACGACAACCTTGATTTGCTCTATTTTTGAGACACCTTGAACATTCAGTGTGAAAATATGGAACTCGAACTCATTTTGTTGGGTTCCTAAACCGGTATCGCAATCAAAGTCAAGTGCTCCAAGGCCATTGGCGGAGTTCTTCCCTTGAGTCTTGTCTAAATCTATTGTATAATCCAAAAGCGTGGAGTTCCCATCTGGTGGGATGAATGAAAGCGCACGAGACGTCTTCCACGTGTCAGAATTTATACACCTATGCAACAGTACTGCTTCCATATTTGCAGCCGCCGAATTGAAGAGTATTTGTAGCTGTGGGACACCGCTGATGTGAGAGATAAACTCAATTGAGCCTGTAATCGTCCGAGTAACCGGCGCAAGTTTCGTGGAGGTCGGCAAGGTCGAAGAAGAGTAGAAAGCCGAGTCGAAGTTCGAGTTTGATAGGAGCTTCAACTTGTTCTTCTTTTTTGTGGGCCGCAAAATCGCATTCACAGACTCAACTACATCGACAAACATCTCGTTATTTGTGTACTTAACGTTGGACTTTCTCCAGGGAATCTCATCGGACTCAGAGGAGACGCTGGAAACGGGGCCCGCCGATAGAGACGAAAGAGTCTTATGCGTGGCAGCAGAAGCCAATTGGTTTCCTGCCTTTATGATTGTGCTCAATAAGCTTTTCAGCAGAACAAGGTTCTTCAAATTATTAGTCTCTGTTACATGCGGCATGCCATTGACGATCATTTCGTTAATGAGAAGCGTCAATGTATCGCTGTTGGCGGACAACTTGGCTGGTGCCAACGGCGTGCCAAAGTAGTCCTCTGAGGCCCGGACGAGTTTCTGTAAGAATCTGTTTGGGAAAAGAGGATTGGAAACATTTTCCTTATCACCACTCAGACATAGTAAACAGATCACAATACTGGGCGTGGAGTAAGTGCATATGAAGTACTCCAGATTCAATGGGATTTGATGAATCTGTTGCAGAGTGGTCGGCAGGTCTCTGAGTCTGGCCATAATAACTGCGCCAACTTCCGAAAAGGCAGGTGCCTGTGGGAACACCAAATACTCGTATGTTAACGCATGGCTGGCGTCTGCTACGTAAATGGATTCGAACATATAGTTTGAGTTGTATGGGGAACGGTGGGATAAGGATACCGAGAAAAGTGACAAAATTTAAGAAAAAATAAATAAATAAATACATTAATCAAAGCAATTACACGAAGAGCCATATGAATTATCTCTAGTTTGTTAATAATGGGCTCAAGGCCAATCATCGGTTCTTGTAATTGTTAGGGTCCAGAACCTCAACACTAGGTAAACAGCTTTGCTGGGCTTAAAAATGCATTACTGTCGAAGTTTGAGGGCACCACTTACTTAATATTCTACAACATATTTCATCAGGGTTTATCATTAACTAAATAGGGGAGGGGTTAATCATAAAAGGTCGAGCCGTTCTTACAGATCAAAAGGGAAAGAATGCAGTCTTGCCAACTTCACGGAAATGGATTTCAATTGCACACACTACGCCAGGTCTGCCAGCTTCACACACACACACAATTTGGAATAAAGCTGTTGATCTCTGGAACAGTGCGCCCAGTTCTCTTAGGAGTCAGCGCCACCGCATTCTATAAATTACTGCATTTACTTAGCAGGGGAAGAAGTCGAAGAGCCCTCGACCTGGTAGTCGGCCGTGTTGGCGGTCTCTTCGGACTCGGAGTACTCCACATCCATGTCTCTCATCACACGCTCGTCAATGTCCTTGATGTCGGCCAATCCATACAAGGAAATAGCGACCATACCAAGAACACCAGCGATGGTCGAGAAAACAAGAGCGACAATACCACGTGCAGTGAACCCTGCTGGCAATGGAGGCTCTTGCACGTTACCGCCGGACAAGTCCATGAAGTTAACAGTGTTACCAGCGGCATTACCCGTGAAGTTGACACCTACATTCTTACAAACCTGCTTGAAGTTCTCAGTGAACTGTTGAGAAGGTTGGTTCTGCATTTCTTGAGGAGCCTCAATGAGCACAATCGCCAAACCTTGCTCCAAGTGCCATTCGATGTGACAGTGGAAGAACCAGACACCAGGGTTGTCGGCTTTGAATCTCATCACAATGTACGATTGTGGGTTGACGTAAACCGTGTCTCTAACCATAGGGTGTTCGGGTAAGGTCACGTTCGAGGCGTCGTAGTTGACAATCTCACCTTCCTCCTCACCTCTTGCAATAAGCTGGAAAACGTGGCCGTGCAAGTGGAACGGATGTCTGCCAGTGTCGTGGTTGTTAAGGACGATATCTACGACATCGTTCTTCTGTAAAACAATCGAGTGGGTGTTACCGTAAATGTAAGAGTTCGTGGCAAGTTCACCCGCAGACAACACGGTGGCAAGAATAGGAACCTTAGGTGGGGTGTAGGTGATGTTGTTGAAGAACGCGTAGTTCACACCGTTACCCAAGTTGTCCATAGCAACGTCAATAGTAATGGTGTGGTCAGCGTCGTCCATAAGAGTCTCGTTGTTTCTTGGTTGCAAGTAGAAGTCATCCAAGAAGTCAAGCGCATCTACCATGTACTCGCTGGGCTTTGGCAAGTTGGAGTTGTAAGAGATGGTGTTGGTGGAGTTCAAGATCAAGTCGTCTGGAACGACGTCGAACATGCCATCGTCAAACTTGTTCATGAACGCGTAGTTCTTAGACGTGTCGTTCTTGGTATGAATCAAAACACCGTAACGTTGCGCCACGGTCAAGTAGAGCATGCTGGTGACGTTGGGCTTGACGTAGACACCGTCGACTTCCACGACCTCGAAGTCGTGGTCTTCCATGTACAAGTACTGGGAAGCGAAACCACCCACGTTACAGATACGGACAAAGTAGGTCTTGTTGGGCTCAACCGACCAAGTGGCGTTTCTGGTGTCGTTGAACAAGGAATTCTGAGGCACAGGTTCAGCGCCGGTGGGGTTGAATCTGCTCATGAAGCTTGGCTTCAACTCACTGGCGGTTTGATGGTACCAGTCGCCAATGGTCAAAGGCACCTCCTCGTCGAAGTCGAAAGGATAGTCGGACTTTTGCTTCTCTTCGATAATGAACAATGCTCTCATACCGTCGCCGTACTGGCCGGCGGTGTGCGAGTGGTACCAGTACGTACCAACTTGATCTGCAACGGTGAAATTGTACAACATCATGTCGTTAGGCGCGATGGGACATTGCGTGACCATCTCGGGGCCATCCATCTGGTTCGTACCGTTCTGGAACAACCCATGGAAGTGCAAGGTGGTGTTGGCGGATCCAAGACCATTGTACAAGTACAAGTTCACGGTGTCGCCAGTCTTGACTCGCAAAGTAGGCAAGGGCCACGAATTGTTGAAGCCTATCACGGGACGGACTTTGACACCGTCTGGATTGGCAGTGACCCAAGTGGCATTGAAGTACCAAGTGTGAGTGTCAGCTGCAACTATGGCAGCCAAGATGGAGAAGATGAAAACTGATAATGCTCTCATGCTCTGCAGGTCCTGAGTGTATAGCTTCCCTCCCTAGAAAACGTCAAGAACAGGCTGAAGAAAAAGAGAAAGAGGAAATTTAAAAGGCTCACGGTGCATTTATATACGGTATGGGGTTTAGGCGGACCAGGGCCGACTCGGGTACCATGACCAATAGAGACGGTTATGCGGTACGCACCTGGGGGACTGCAACCAATAACGACCGGCAGCGGTGCCTGTACGCAGACACATTAGTTATCTGCAGGATAAATAAGTGGGTGTGCATGCGTTGGTCCAGGGTTAGGGCGCACTGGGTTTAACGAAATCTGGTAATGCCCCTTTGAGACGGGGTGATTTGGACGGGTGTACGGCCAAAAAGGGAGATGCAGCTGACAGCGGGGGTGCCGGAGAACTCACGCGTTTTTGCGGTCTCGTTTGTGTTTTTCGTTGTCTTGGAGCGTTGTAGATCTTTTTGATAACTGCCCATCGCGGCCAGTATGCCGTGCGATTTTTTTGATAACTCCACATGCAGGTGCATGTTGCAAAACAAAGCGGGCCATACAAGAGAAGAAAGGGTGAAGGGCTCTATGTGTAGAGGTTCTATGTGTAGAGGTACGCTTACGTGTTCATGTTGGTCGAGCCCACGGAAGTTCTTGCACTTTGGACGAATCAGGAAGCTGGTTGAATATGGCGTGCTATGAGGCTCATATTATCCTTGGCGGCGTTGTTTCAAATCGATTTAGCGGCACTCCTAGCCGCCTATGTCAACTCGATTGGGCTGACTCGTTCAAAAGCCGTTTGAACGGTTGGAGGGTGCATGCTTGGCCTGCTTTGCAAGGTATTTAACCAAGTTGTTGAAACTTCACTAGCGCGAAAAGATTCTGAAATTCCATCTAATATGCACATGATAGAAAAAAGCCGTTCGCCAACACTAGCGGATCGACCTCTAAACGCCGCTTTCTGACAGTGGCCAGTCCATCACGGTGATTGTCAACGTGAATGTACAGTACGGCTGATTCAGGCTAGTTAGCTGTTTGACGTTGGCGTCAACGTCACTTTCTGACCTTCGCAAGCTATGTTTTGATACACTCAGATGTCCCTTTGAGATTTGGAAGTCTGACTGGATACCTTGGAGTGTGTTCTAAGAAAAAGACATTCATAGAAAGAACTTGTATAAAAAGTAGAGGGACAACGGGCCAAGCCAAGTATACGCCATTCGAATGCTCTTTGTCTTCCATCGTATTCAAGCGCTGCCTCTTGAGCTGGCACCGCCCGTAAGCACATTTTGAAAATATTTGTTCCGGGCAAAAATGCGTTTTAGACAGCTTTTCTGATTTTGAGCCCTCGCCATTCTCTATTTTTTTTCTCTTTTTTTTCTCTTTTTTTTCTCTTTTGCTTCTCTTTTGTTTCTCATTGTGTCTCACCTGTCAACTCCTCCACATTGCAACCTCAATTTGGAAATTCTGCAATCCACCCCGTGCTCTGGCGAAGTGCCCCAACCGTGCCCAGATGCTTTAACAATGTTGGGTCTTCCTGCAAGTACTCTTCCGCTATCACCCCTCTGTCGTTTCAGGCATCTTTGTCTGTCATCGTCGCTACGAAGTGACCTAAAATTGAACCACCCAAACGTCATTGTTGACAACAACGGCAAGCCGCTCGAAACCCTTCAAGACGCCGATGGCTGCGTGAAAGACAAAGTAGACAAAATTATAAATGTAAAAGGGTACAAGAGAGCAACACACCCTACCTCTGTTCCATTGAAGAAACTCTTACTGTCTCAGTTTCCGCTTAGTGTAAGGGAGCTGATGCAAGACTACTCATATCGCGACAACCCCTTGAAACTACAGTTCGACCTACTTCTGACCTTGCCTTTCTTTCCCAAAGCAGACCCGCTGGGCAAGCGAGGAGAGGTGGTTCAGACCAAGTTATCGACTGGTAACAGAATCAATGAGTTTGTCATCTATCCACCCAAGCTTGCCGCAGAAACCGATCCAACACATTCAGATTTGTACAGGAAATGCAACCATTTGTTCATGATTCATGGATATGGAGGCGGCCTTGGGTTCTTTCTCAAGAACTTTGACGCCATTCTGTGTTTAGATAATTGGGTGGTTCATAACATTGACCTCCTAGGCTATGGATGTTCATCTCGTCCTCCGTTTACTCCCAACTCCTTGAAAGATGTAGAGAGCTGGTTCCATGACTCATTCAAGGAGTGGTTACGTTTAAGGAATCTTGAGGGTCTTGAGAACCAAATTTTGGTGATGGCCCATTCTATGGGTGCATACTTGATGGCCACGTATGCAATTAACGAAAACCCAAGGTTCTGTAAGAAGTTGCTCATGGTATCCCCTGGCGCCGTCATAAAGCACCGTAAGAAGGTGTTTGTCCCCACTTACTTTGCTAAGCTCTGGGAGCAGAACATATCTCCTTTCACTCTTGTTCGCAAGGCGGGTCCGCTAGGTTCTAAACTCGTCAGCATGTGGTCGTCTCGAAGATTTGCTCATCTTCCTAGAAACGAAGCAGAGCTACTCCACCGGTATGCGTACGGCATTTTCCAAAGCCCTGGCTCTGGAGAATACATGCTCAATTATCTTCTTGCTCCCGGCGCAGACGCTCGTCATCCACTCATCGAGAGAGGGATCCACAAAATTGGATGCGAAATGCTTTGGTGCTACGGAACGGAAGATTGGATGGATAAAAAGGGAGGGCAGTTGTGTTCCCGAATCATCGCTAACTTTACTGGTGATACAAATAGAAGCACGGTTCTCGAAATACCCAACTCCGGCCATCACATTTATCTCGACAACATTGATGCATTCAATGACTTAGTTGTGAGTCAAATGAAAAGTTTTTAGGATTTTATATTGTAACGAAACGAGTTTTCATTTAAAGCGAACAGTATATAGTCTTGAATGAAGTGTATTTTCTTTACATTTTCATTAATGAGTTGATATCTTGTGGTTTGCTTTCTGGTCCCTCAAATTTGTCAATCACCAACTTCATGAAAAACGGAAGATTCGCGGCAGTCACAATCATTTCTTCTCCAATACCTATTAAATCTTGGAGTCTTCGATTCAAATTAGGCTCTGTTTGAATCCTCAAATGCTCGGGTTTATCCATATACAACGCGCCAGATGCACTTGTAACGGACGGCAATTTCAACATGTACTCTTGTTTAGTCATGAGTTGATCAATGAGATCCTGTAGGGTCCACCAGTTCAACGCCGTGATTTTTTTAACTTCTGACCCACAAACGGGACAGTTGAGTTTTTTCGAATGTGCATACGTGTATGTGAAAATGGACTCGTCGCCCGAATACATCATATAATTATCAAGAATAGGGTTGCAGCTGGTGACAAGCTTGAACACTTCATTGCAGCATGACGCCGCAATCAACGCATTCGTAGACGCTATCGCGGGGATTATATTCTTTACAACACCAAGCGTAAGACTTCGGGTGACGTTTGTAATTCCAAATTCCTCGGCTCGAGCTAATGCTAAACTATACATGGTATTAACGTCGTCGGGATTGTCTGCATCAAAGGCCCTATCTTTATAACGTCGTGGCCATTCCAATTGACTGGCCCATTCAATGCAATGTTCCGGTAGCCTTGGCGTGTTTGCTATAGTACAAACAGGATATGTTAACTTTGGCGAAATCATATCTAGCGAGCACTCGAAACATGAAGTGATCGTTGGGAGTATGACTCTGGACTGGCCGCGGAAACCTTCGGTGCCGCCGTCTATCAAGGGGATCAAATTATTCATTTCAGAATCGACTAGACCTGCTAGAAGTGCGTTGATCCACCTGCGAGCTTCTATGTTATCAAGACCACAAACAACTACCGAGAATTGACGGTAGAAATCTGTATCCTTATCCTGGATTTGGCAAAAGTGGGAGTTGATTTCTAGGTCATTGTCCTTGACTCGGTGCCGGAGGAATTCGGCAGCCACCTCTGCCTTAGACCTCCCAATGTCTTTCTCTCGAAAAAGGAACTGGCGGTTTAGGTTAGACACATCAATAGTATCCATATCTATTATGTCTATGCGTTTAAACCCAGTAAGGACCAAATTCTTTAAAATTTCACAGCCTAAGCCTCCAGCACCAATCATGAGAATGCGTGTTTCTCGAAGAGCTTTCGTTGCATCTTCGGCCTTGTATTCCTCAAGGTATTCATTGAACGGCCCAGTTCGTTGAAGCAACGGGAGAAACGATGACCCGTTTCGATTCATTGAAGGAATTGAGAAACTCACCTTAATCAATTGAGGCTGCTTGTGTGTGAATATGTTGCTATCCGGTTTATGCTAGGTCTGATTATGAGATTACGATAAGGTGGAGACCAAGCTGAGACAAAATAACAAATCGGTTGCCAAAACTTTTAATCAAAATTGCAGTCTGACTAAAGAACATTTTCTTCAATTAATTCTTTTTTTTTACTTGTTTTACTTCACATAGTCGTTTCTAACTGAATTGTAATTCTATTACCTACACTTATAGTACCAGCTACACGTTATTTTAGAAACAGCTGCATTAGGCACTAGGATTACAATTTCAACGATTTATCTCGTTGGACCTGTCAGTTGGTATCGTTCTCCTTTCCTGGTGGCTCTGGGTCTCTATGAAGCCGTTTACTTCTAATCCTTTGTGATTGTGGGAGACCTAGCTGCCGCTTAGCAATCCCCGGTATGGTACCTGCGGGTGATGTTCGCGTAGAGTTGATTTGGCTTGGGGTATATGCGGATGGAAGGTCGGCACGTCTAACTTTCGTCGACTTTGTAGGATCTACGGTCCGCTTCACGCCCTCTGCTACAAACTTGTGATCATATACTGGTAGTTCACTTTGGTTAGGAGCTTTCTGTAATTCTAGAGCTTTCTTTGAACTTGTAAAGAATACTTGCGCGGGCAATGGAGCACTACCCTTAGAGGGATCTAGTTCTTCGGAACTAGCCGAGGGGTGGACGGGTTCAGCGATCGACTCGTCCTCAAGCTTCATCTCAAAGTCGACATTGCTCTCGTCGACAGCTGGCAAGTCATCACTGAACTCGAACAGGTCATCAAAATCATCAAGATCGTAATTTCGAAGTTCAGCAGATGTGAGTGCTTTGGTAAGAGCAGAATTAGTAGTCTCGATATGTCCCAGATGCCCATTGATTTGATGATGTTGCTGCACCTTCAGTGGTTGTTGTTGCTGTTGTTGTTCATTGGATAGAGACGGTGTTGTAGGTGTACTCTGATTTAAATTTGAATCTGGTACGACCTTTCCGTTATTTGCGCTGATGTTGAGACCTGCTCCGGGAGTATTATGCAATTGAGCCGCCGAAGCTGGTTCAGAATGTACCCCATTTGGTTCACGTATTGACACCCTTGTGGTGTTTTGTTTCATCTTTTGCCGCGCCAATTCCTGTCTTGACAATAAAGGGTCACGATGAAAGTCGTCAGAATTCAATTCCGGCGTCGGAAGCTTCACCTTTTGCATCTTAGCAACGATCGATTTATCGTAGAGGCAATTTCCAAGAACATTGCCAAAACAACGAAGGCATCGCTTCAAGCCATCCGTGAAGGCCTCTTTTTTGCATTTTTCAAATGCTACAGCTTTATTCTTGGCGTTCTCTAGAAATCCATACCCAAAGTCTTCGTGGAAAGTGCCATCCCTGATCGTGATTCGTACTACGACAGACAACCCTAAAGAAACGCGTCCGGAGCCCAATGAGTCCAAAAAATCCACCTGTATGTTGACGAGCTCTGAGCTCCACCCATTAAACCCGAATATTTCGTTTGCAAGGTTGAGAGCCTTCCATCCCTCAATGTAGGAGACGTTCTGACCACCACCACCGGGCCTAAAACTGACGTACTCGGGCCCAAGCACCTTATTAAGTTGGTTTTGAATCCGTTCTTGCTCTTCTGGAGTATACGGGACCACCGTTGGTGGGCGAGACGCGTTGTGTTCTGGAATCAGCGGTCGATTGGGAAATTGCGGCTGATTCGCTTGCCTTTCATTTGATCTATTCATGGAAAACTTAATTGAATATGCTGTCGGATAAAACCTTTAATTAGCAGTAGGCGAAGTCTTTTCTTTAGTGATCAGGGGCGTATAGGGTATACTTTGGTTGTGAAGTGAGTAGTATCGCAGAGGGCAGCGATAAAGATGTGAATTCTGGAATGTCACTATAATCAAGCAGTATCACTTAATAAGCGAAATAATAAATAGAATATCGTAATAATTTTCTAAGAAAACATGAGCAGTCTATCTGAATTACTATCTTGCGTTGTTGCTAGTCAGCATCAAACCTTTGGCAAGTAGAACGAACAAGTGTATCTGGCGGTTTACGAATACGTTAAGACAAAGACTGATGAAAAAAATTCTTTTGGTAATCTCTAAATAATGTTTTCTAGTGATACGGTTTCTAGCACCAGCTGTATGCACAAAGTTGACTATCCATTCAGTTTCAGGCGGCTCAAATTCTCAAAGATTAATAATTATTGATCTGAATTGACCAATGTTACTGGTTGCTTTTATGGACAATGACATTATCTGCTTAGGCTAGAGGTAGCGATAAGAGATCTACACCTTATTACTCAATCAAAAAAAGATTGAAAGAGAGAACAAATATTTTGAACGAAATGACATTTCTTAGTATAAATAATTAATAATTGTTCACTGCGTGGCAATTTGGTCCCCAGGGGTTTTCATTCAGGATGCTCTTTCAACAGTTATCCACAGGCGAACCCGTGAACTCAAACTAGCCACCATTGGCTCGGGATGAGCTAGTGGCAATGTCTGCAGACCATGAACTCAAAAAATGTAGTGAAAAGGCCGCAAAAGAGAAACTGACCGTGGACGGTCTCCTTTGTGAAGCTTCAGACGATCTGGAAGAGGAGACTGAGCCTGTGATCAAGAAGAAATCAGGAGCACGAAAAGATGAAAATCATCTCATTCGCAAAGACCAGATCAGCTCTTACAATAGCAAGGTGCTGCGTGAGGACAGAGAACGGCGACTACGGCTTCGTAACGGTGAGCCACTACTTGAATCGCCCAAGAAGAAAAAATGCGTGTCATTCGCGGGTTCAGAGACAATACAACGCAATGATATGCGGGCCAAAGGAATGGGAGGAGCGAGGAAGACTTAATGAACTATGTTAGGCTCATTTCGGTTGAACGATTGTCGTTGACACCACAATGAAGTTGAAAGTGGGCTCTTAGGCTGTCGTGATTCGCAGCGTGAAAGATATTGTGGATGTAATAAAATACGTTGTAAATATCCTTCTGATAGCGACCTTTTTAACGCTTCGTAGTAAACTTTTCGTGCCATATTTAGTTTTTTCGAGTGTCAAACCATGGATAGTCAATCTGACAAACTTAAATCACCACATATATACCCTTGCCAGATTTTGAAGTCTACGAGTAAGGGGAATTAGAAAAGCTCCCTTCCCTTTACTTCCTCCGTTTATACGTCATGGCTTGAGATGAGGGTGATGCTGTCACCCTTCAACAAGATACGCCCCAATTCTTCACGGGTGTTATCGACCGTTGAGATTTCAATTGCTTCATCCACGACAATATTCATGAATTCGTCGAAACCACGAATGCGTCCTTGGATCCGCAGCTGAGTCTGTTGATACAACCAAATCGTAACAAGGGATTGTTGTTGCAAGTACTTGAAAATGAGGTGGATCGGCGGGAGCATAGCCTTTTTGCTCTTAACGGAGGACATTTTGTGTTTCTGAATAACCTGTGGATATATTAGAGAATCTTTTGTTCTTGATTTACAAGAGAAGAGTTTATTCAAGTGGAGAAGACGTGGACAGAGACCTTCACTATAGCTAAACCTGGAAATACACAAAGATCCATGAAAGGATTCTAACTCTAGAGGCAAATTGATTCTATGGAAAAATTAGATTTTTTTGGATATGCCCTCTTCTTCTTTTGAGTCCTATAAGGATAAAATAGCAGTGGACGTCAGAAAATAGGTTAAAAATAAGTTGAAAATCGGCATCTACTCTATTTTTCGCGAATGATCTCGATTGACTTCTGTCATACTCTCAAGATCTCTCAAGGGCGCTTCTTTGTGTATTGCTGCAGATCACTGACAAAGGTACCTATAAGTGTAACTGCATTTGTAAATTAATTTATGGGAAAAAAAACCAGGAAAAATAAAAAAGCAATTTCTGCGTATCCGACGATCCTTTACAGTCGGTGGATCCCACAATAACCTCTTGGCCTTCGATAATGTCAATCCTGCAAATCACCCTTCACCCTTGATCTCAGCATTGCACTACATTCTTCATCAATTCTTAGCATTTAAAGATCTTATTGGGACTCGGACGAATCCCACTGATACAAAACATCTGAAATTGCATTCAGCAGCTCGATTATTCCCACCTTCCTTCCATATCCCGTCTGTGCTGCATTTCAAATCTGAAACTTCAGACGATGAGTAGACACCCCGACGACATTAAGGAGGTCGAAGCCTTAAATGAGCAAATATGTAATGCTCCCAATGAGGAATTGGCTGAGATTCTTGAATCCAACTCAGTATGGAATTGGCCCCCTGGCGATCTAGTGAATTGGTGTGAAGCTCTAAACGCCATTGACTCCGTCCTTGAACAAAAAATCGCTGAATATGGCTTAGATAAAACTTCTCCAAGGCCAGCAATCATGGCGCCGGACGATTCCCGTTTGATTCGCGCCTGCTTAACTTTTACAGCTATGCTCTTGCGAAATTGCGCTTCGAGAAGCATTTACTCCAGTCAAGAACGGATCTTCCAATTATGTGATTGCGGAGATATCGACGTTTTGGTCCTGGCTATGGAGGTTGTCTTATTGTTGTCCCATAGATACGTGAGAGGCGACTCTATCAGAAGAAAAACGCCCCCAAGTAAACAGGTCAAGCAGCATCTTCTTGAAGTGGCAAAGTTTTATCCGCCTGCCATGCCGACAAGCTTCATTCAAAAGACCGTGCAACTGTCATCGTCTCCTAAAGATGATGCCGCTAACGATAAACACAAGTATGAACACTACAGCTTGGCTGATACTTTAAACACCGAGAAAAAATATCCAAGCAAATGGAAGAGTCTAAATTTCCAATTCTACTCTACAAACAGGCCGAAGCCAGCTGCTGAGCTGAAATCAAAGAAGGATAAGAAAAAACCCTCTGTCCAACACGAGGGGCTTTCAACGATCACCATCCCCGAAGAAAAGCTCCGTCGCCTGAGTTTGCAGGACCTCTATAACTATGCATCTTCTCATGAATTGCCAGATGAGTTTAACGCTCTGTATCTCCTTGCTTGTTTAAATGCCAAGGCCTTCAATTCCCTGCTGCCCGAGTGCTTGATATTACGAGCAAAGCTCTTGAGAATCAAGTGTATGGCCTTTTCTGCAGTTTGCTGTTTTTGCAGTACCGATTTTACCTCCACAAACCTATTTGAGGTGGAGGCATATACCTTTGGATTTATGGTCGATTTGATTTCTCCACTTAACACACATATTCCCAAAGAAGTCTTCAATACCCTGGTCACTTGCCTCGAAGTTATTTCCTTGAAACGTGTATGGGGTACTGAAATTGTAAGGCTAATGGGTGGTAACGTGCGTCACGGTCTTCTCTATCAATTAATGAAACATATCGGAAAACTTGTCCGTGAAGGTAGCGAGGAGATAAACGAATTCGGGTATCTATCCTTTTTTGAAATGCTTGAAAACCTTGTTGAAACAAAAGTCATCTCTACCCGTTTTGCTGCCGGGGGCCTCTTGCAAGATTTGACAGAGTTTTTAGCGATCAAGACCGACAAGAAACGGTTGGCAACACTAGTCTCGAGTATTCTTACTGATTTTTTCTTAGCTGCCCCGGAAAACGTGGATCTCTTTGCAGAGATTAATGGCTTTAAAACGCTTATTGAAGTCATCGATTACGAGGTCAGCGTCGCTATTGCAACCCCCATTTTACAAAATGGACTTCCAAGAAAACGTGATCCAGAGAATAAAGTAGCGCTAGATCAAGTTGATTTCCTTGGCAATGCTTTGAATACCCTTTTCACACTTGTAGATTCAGATCTCGGTGACAGGTTACAAGGGTTGATTGACTCATCAATACTTAAGACACTTAACTCTATCTTTAGCCACTCAATCCTTCTTGGCGAATTTGTTCTTTCTTCGGCCTTGAGTGTCGTTTTTAAGACTCTCCACAATGAGCCAACTGCGTTCGCTATCTTCAATGAGAGTAAAGTCATCGACAGCATCATTGAACACTACGGCGAGTTTTTCGCGCCAACATTTGCATGGCCCACAATTTTAGTCGAAATGCTTGGCGCCATTTCTTTGAATTCATTGGGATTGAAGAAAGTTATCGACAACAAGTTGATCCGCCTTTTCTTCCGGACTTTTTTAAGTCATCAATGTGCCGAAGAAATGCAGTCTGAGGCTTCAATTCTCCCTCTTGCTACTTGCTTTGAAGAACTCAGTAGGCACTTTCCAGTTTTTAGACCGATCATTCTCAAGGAAATGATGGAAATCGCTAAAGTGCTTCCTGGCCATGTAGCTTCCGAAGTGTCTTCGGTAGAGTTTTATGGCTCTGCGGATGAAAAGGTACTTTCCAAGTGGGAAAATGATAGAGGAGCATCGATTCTAGACTGCTTTCTAAGATTCTGTAGTAATTTATTCGAGGGTAATCGGAATTGGGCTAGGAAAGTCCCCGAAACAGTCCCTTATAGTAGTTGGTTACCACTTATTGCCCTTAATTCGCCCTCTGACTATGCTAGATCGAATGCTTTCGCGTCTCTTCGTATGATCACAGAGGTTTGTAGTGAAGGCAATAAGTTGTATGCGTTTTCTCCGCTTTTGGATTCCATAGCTCTGCTTCTCAAGTCCCACAGTATTCAAGAATTTGTGAAGCACCCACACAACGAAAATTTTTTTGGCCTGTTGTCTAAGAATCCCGTGAAGGCTACTTTATTCTTCCGTGAGTTACATAAGTTTCACAATTATGTCTGGATGTTCTATCGAGTGTTCTTCGAGCCCTTTAATGGAGATGTTGGCGAAATCAAAAAAGTTCTTTCTGTGTTCACTGAAGACATGTCTGTTTTTGAATCGTTGTTCCTTTTGCTTAGAAAATGCATTACGGAACAAGCTTTTCTTCACACAGTGGCGCCAAGTGAGGAATATTCACATATCTCGAAACTGTTCTCCTCAGACGAGTTAGGTTTTAAGGTAATTCATGAAAAGACACCGCTGCTGACCGCCAAGGATACGAATATGTATCAGTATAGAAATTGGTTGACTCTGATCGGCGTGTCAGTTCAGCTGTTCATCAAGAGCATAGCTCAGTTCTTACTTTTCAAGGATTTTGAGCACCTAAGCCTTTCTCAGAAAAAGCAGGTAGTTCAGCTCCACAAGACCTCGATCTGGAACCTAGAAGAAATGCTCGGTTCGTTTTCTACTCTTAATCTGGATGCCGAGTTTTTCGCCGTCCGCGCCACTTGCAAAACCATCATTCGCGTATGTTCTAATAAAGAAAAAGATGGATCGCTCAATATTCCTGCTCTTCTTGTTATCTGCGCCGAGCTGTTAATCATGAAGAAGTTTGTGGCACTAGGTGTAAGCATCTTCCATGAGCTAGAAAATATGGGGCCAGAATCTTTCAAAGGACATCTTAATGCTTCTGAAGTCTTGATACATGCAAAAGTTGAAACTCTCAAAGATTTGATAAACTTTTTCAGCCGCCTGATCTCTGAAGAGGACATAGCCTTCTTACAAACGTTAAGATTTTTATTCAACTGCGAGTATTGTGATGACGACGAGTTGCTAAAGGAAGGCTTTATTTCTGTGAACGCGATTCAGGTATTTACGTTTCTTTCAGAAACTATTGGCACGAACTCCTCCATTTACAAGAATGACAATTATTCGATTTTTTCTGTTCTTCCTGTGAAAGTTACGAAATGTCTTTTCGATCTTATTCATGTTGCCTGGATGGTAGACCCCTCGGATACTTTTTATCCGTTAAATGAAAACTGGATGGGTGAGTCTCAAGCAGAACTTGACTTTATGATTACGCTTGGTCTTGATGAGTCCGCTAGTCTCGAATATTTAAAGCAAGTGAAAAGTATTCTTTTGACCAGGGCTTCTACCACCAAGGATCCTAAAACGCTTTCTCACGATATGTATGATAAAATTGTGGAAACGATTTTGGCTAGTAACTACAAAAAGACGATCATTTATGAACCTGAAACAACTGATGCCAAGAGAAAGGTCGAACAAGCACGTGAATTAGAGGACAAAGCGATGTTTTCAAGGGTTTTTATCAAAATTGGTGCTCTGCTGAAACTTTTAGAAGCCCCATTTGTTCAAACTGTTGGCTTATTAGGCTATAAGAATGAGATCGCCAAGAGCCTTTGTAGCGAAATCTCAAAATTACAGGGCCCAGAACTTGCAACTTCCATTGTTGAAGTCGGTAATATGGTGCGTCTTCTCCAGCTGTTACTCTTCCTGACTTCAGTAACTACCCACCTGCTTGAAGCTCACAACATACAGAACTACTTCCAAGATTTTGTAAATGAATTTTTAGAATCCATCATTGCGAACCCTGACCTTGTTGATTCTACGTACTGTGCTATGGGATTAAAATTCATTACCCCACTTCTTGCTACTTCTCCTGAATTTTCGTCTCTGCCATACCATAATGATGTTAATCAGAGCTTTGAATTAAAACAAAGACTCTGCAAGGCGATTTTCCCATTGAAACCTCATGGAAATCATGAAACAGTCATCATTCTCTGTAACCAATTGTATCTTCTTGCAATTGACGAGCAGTTCAAGGAATGTGCTCTTCAATCAGAGCTTCTTAGGTATGTATTAACTCAACTTGGGGTCTTTTGCAGCGGCTGTGAACTTCCTGCTCTCAGATCTCTACAAAACGCTGTTGTTCAGCTTATTCGTGTTAGTTACGAGAGCAAGGCTTATCTCGAAGGAATGATCCAAACTAGTCTTCGTCAATTGTTCAAAATTCACTCGTTGCTTGATATGCAAACAATTTTGGATGAGTCTGCATTCATTGTAGGTAGAGCGCCGGGCCTCTATGTAGATGTAGCCTCCAAGATGTTGCGCATAGAGAACTGCGCCGACATGTCTCATACCCGAACGCAGATGTATCTTCTTGATCCGGCTGATATCCCCGAAGGCAGCCTTGACGATTCGCAACAAGCTTCTCAAACACCCCCAAAAAAGGTTGGCCTTGTTACGCTTCTTTTGACCGAACTCATGAAAGTTAGTCGGGAGGATTGGTTCTCAACTCCTGAGAATTTAAGTGAGAATGCTAACGGTGGAGATTCCAAGTTAAAGCCGTTTGCGAAAATGGCACAGAATAACAATTTCCGCACGATGTGTTTCATTCTTCAAATGCTCTGCGAGCTTTTGAGTTCTTACATGTCTGCAAAACTCGAGTTTATCACTTTCTCCAAAAAGGATCTCAGCGGTAGTGAAAACAAGCCCAGATCTACCAGCTTGAACTTTTTCATTCATCAATTACTTTCTGTAGTGCGTCTTTCCGATTCTAAAAGCGTGAACGATGTGGAGAAACAGAGAAGAACAACGATCTGCTCCTTGGCTAGATTATGTTTGTTCTCGCTCACGTCTACCCCGGAATTGAATAAAAATGAAGCGGCAGAAAAGGAAGAAGATCCAGACTTGGCGATTGTTCGGAAATTAACGGCGGATCTCATATCGAAAATCTTAAGAGATTCTGTTCCCTTTACTCACCCAATTTCGTCCTCTTATTCGAAGGCTCTTGGGATTTTCAACTTATGTTCAATGCTCCTCTCTACTAAGCATTCTGAAGTATTTCTGACGTTATTTAACGAAAGCGCCACCAAAATGGACAATTTCTACTTTGCGTCGGCGCTCCTAGATGCGCTGGTGCCCTCACAACTCTCGTTCGTTCTTTCTAACCTTGACTTAAATTTCCCTGGAGTCAAAAAAGTATTTGATTCGGGACTTCGTGTTTTGACTATCCTTGGCCGCATTAAGTTGAACAACGCAAATCTTTTGGAGTCGGCGGGTAACGGAGAGAAAGATGACGATGACATTGGTGATGTTGAAGATAAAGACGAGACGCCAGATTTATTCAGAAACTCGACCTTAGGGCTCTATGATATTGATATGGACAGTGACGAATATGAGGAAATTTACGACGAAAACTCGTTTGAGGGCATGTCTGGCTCAGATATGTCCGAGGACGATATTGCTTCTGGTGATGAAGAAGACTACGATATGGAGAGTGAATTGGAGGGTGAAGAAGTTTTTGAAGATGATGATCAAGAAGGTGGATTTGAGGGCTTTGATAGCGATGACAGCGAAAATGACATCGAAATAATCGAGGATCTTGAAATTCAATCTGAAAGTGGCGCCGAACTGTCGTATGATGAAGAAGAAAACTATGAATACTCTGATTTCGACGAGGACTATCCTCTTGACCTTTCTGAAGAAAACGAAGAATTCGAAATTGAAGACGGTGACGCTGAAAATGTTGAATGGGACCGCTGGATATCTGCTTTTGGAGATCAGGAACCGAATTCTCTTCACGGGAATCACATGGCAAACGATCTTGACAGCGACCTGGAAATTACGGACTTAAACGTAGATGATATTCGCCTTCAACCCAATGAACAAGCGCGTGCATTAATGAACTCGTTTGTTGATGCGCTTCGCCCCAGTAGCTTACGCAATTTTGACTATGACGATGAGCTTCTGTACGGTTTAGACCTTGAATCACCTAACCCAATAGTTCGCTTAGAAAACCTCGAGGCCCTTATGTCCCGCCCCCCTGTAGCACTTACCGACGACGCTACACAGCATATGGTTCTTCGGTCAACGTCTGAAAGATGGCGAAACGCGTTTAGTGCATTCATGCAGATCCATTCAAGCAAGCTTCTCAAGGTTGTTAAACAAAAGATCATTGAAAACGTGAAGCCTGACAGCGTGGAACGCTACAAGGAACACCAAGAATCTCTCAAGAAGAAGCTGCAAGTAGAGCGACAAGCAGAAGAAGAAGAGGAAGAACATGAACAAGAAGATGAGAGAAGACACTCGATGCAAAGTCAATCTTCTCCGCTTGAAGTTGCCGAAGTAGAGT
This sequence comes from Australozyma touchengensis, assembly GCA_030566735.1. Lineage (NCBI taxonomy): Eukaryota > Fungi > Ascomycota > Pichiomycetes > Serinales > Metschnikowiaceae > Australozyma > Australozyma touchengensis. Next base: position 158,664 of record JAKUAS010000015.1, read on the forward strand.
ATGAATCAGAATCTGAAGCGTCTTCACCTGACCATGTTCCTATCTTTGTCCAAATTGGAGGTCGAGAAGTAGATATCGGCGGCACTGACATTGACCCTGAGTTCTTTGAGGCGCTTCCTGAAGATATGCGGGAGGAAGTTTTTACTCAGCATGTCAGCGAACGACGCGCCAACGCATCCGAAAGACATGTTCGTGAAATTGATCCAGATTTCTTGGACGCACTCCCGGTCCGTATCCGTGAAGATATTTTAAATCACGAACGGCTTACTCGGTTGGTCGATGGCCTGTTTAATTTGGACTCCAATAGAGGCGACGATGACCGTTCTGACCTGGAAGAGACTGATTCGAACGAACAACCCAAGAAAAACGAAAAGGAACCTGCAAAAAAGAAAATATTTCATACTCCTTTGATTGACCGCTCCGGAGTAGCCAGTTTGGTGAGGCTCTTGTACGTACCTGTTCCAATTAACCAGAGAGAAGGGATCTACAAAGCACTTGTTTCGGTTTGCCACAACAAACAAACGAGAATTGAAACAGTCAACATGCTTCTTGCAGTGTTGTGCGATGGTTTATCTAGTCAGCGTAGCCTTAGAAGATCTTTCAATCAACTTACTCAACGATCTACTGGGTTTTCCAAGGATAAGGTTGCGCAGTTGGGTTTCACACTTCCAATGAACGCAACGCCAATCACCATCGGTATACAGATCTTGGAAGCTGTCCTCAACTTGCTCGAAAACATACTGCCCTTGCGGGTTTTTATGCTCACAGACCACGAAAACAACTATCTTTCCAAGAAACACACAAAGAAGTACGCGGGCACAAATGCTGCCCAGGAAGACAGATTCCCGATTAACCTAATGTTGAAGCTTTTGGACAATCCGATCTTGAGCGAAGAATACTTCTTTATCGACTTACTTGCCAGTGTTGTACATTATGCGACTTTGCCGTTATTGTCCCTTAAGGACCCTGTTGGCAAGCAAATTCCTCCGCTGTTTTCAACAAAGTTTATCCCCGATAAGAACTTGAAGCTTATCACTCGCATTTTATCCTCTGGGGAATGCTTAAACTCTACATTTAAACGGACAATGAGCTCTATCCAGCATCTTTCTCTAATCAAGGACTCGCAAAATGTCCTCTCCGCGGAACTTTCTAAAAATGCTGAAGCTTTGGGTGTACGTGTAGTTCTGGAATTGAAAACCGTCACAGATGTTTTGATCTCAAATCCAAGTGACGATGCCCTCAACAATAAGCTGACCGCCGAGTTCACTGCTCTGAGCTCGAACCAGGCCAAGCTTCTCCGTGTGTTGACTGCCTTGGATTACATGTACAATACTCGCGTCGACAAGAACCGCTCAAACTTGAGTGATTTATATAAGGACTTAAAGCTTGGCTCTCTATGGGAGGCCCTCAGCGAGTGCTTAAGTGTTTTTGCTTCAAACCCCCACGTCTCTAGCAATGCAACTGCTTTATTACCCCTAATTGAGGCACTTATGGTTGTTTGCAAGCACAGCAAATTGAAGGATATACAGATTAAGGAGATGATGAAGTTCCAAAACAAGAAGGTAAACTTCACTGAGGAACCCTTGGAGAGCTTGTTTTTCTCATTCACTGAAGAACACAAAAAGATTTTAAACCAAATGGTCCGGGCTAATCCAAACCTCATGAGCGGACCATTTAGCATGCTCGTCAGAAACCCCCGAGTATTGGAATTCGACAATAAGCGTAACTACTTCAACAGACAGCTCCATGATAAGAACGAAGTGCCTCAGAAAATGGCTTTCACTGTGCGTCGTGATCAAGTCTTCCTTGACTCGTACCGCTCACTTTTCTTCAAGACTGCCGAGGAATTTAAAAAGTCACATTTACAAATTACGTTTAAAGGAGAAATGGGAGTCGACGCTGGTGGCTTGACGCGTGAGTGGTACCAAGTGTTGTCCCGGCAAATGTTCAATCCTGATTATGCGTTGTTCACTCCAGTCTCCAGCGACGAGAATACATTCCACCCGAACAGAACTTCGCATGTTAACCCCGAACACTTGTCGTTTTTCAAATTTATTGGCCGGGTCATTGGTAAATCTATTTTTGACGAATGTGTTTTGGATTGTCATTTCAGCCGCGCGGTGTATAAGAAAATACTTGATCGACCTGTGTCTCTTAAGGATATGGAGACTTTGGACTTGGACTACTTCAAATCGCTCATGTGGATGCTTGAGAATGACATCACAGACATCATTACCGAAGATTTCTCTGTGGAATCTGACGACTATGGGGAACACAAAATCATTGACTTAATTCCAAATGGCAGAAACATTGCCGTCACCGAGGAAAACAAACACGAGTATGTTAAGCTAGTGGTGGAATATAGACTCCAAACATCAGTCCAAGAACAAATGAGCAACTTTATCACAGGATTCCACGACATCATTCCAAAAGATTTGGTTGCAATTTTCGACGAACAAGAGCTCGAGCTTTTGATTAGTGGTTTGCCCGATATTGATGTTCAAGACTGGCAAAACAACACCGTCTATCAGAACTATTCGGCATCCTCAGAACAAATACAGTGGTTCTGGCGTGCTGTTCGTTCTTTTGACAACGAAGAGCGTGCCAAGTTGTTGCAATTTGCCACAGGTACTTCGAAGGTTCCACTCAACGGATTCAAGGAGTTGAAAGGAGCCAACAACGTGAGCAAGTTTAACATCCATCGTGACTACGGAAGCACCGACCGGTTACCCTCGTCGCACACGTGCTTCAATCAAATCGACTTGCCAGTTTACGAATCGTACGAGACGCTCCGTGGATCTTTACTACTTGCCATTACTGAGGGCTACGAAGGGTTCCAATTGGCTTAGGTTACGTCTAGAAAATACATATATTTATCGATGGAAATGCAAATTTAAAAAGAATGCAGTGTCTAATCAAGGCCCTTCGGGTCGAGTGTTGCCGCCCACGCCTCGAGGCCCTCGGAAGTCTCGAGGTAGCCCACGAGCTCGTAGTTCTCTTCATTGACTTTCTTTACTTCGTCGTTGAGCAAGCCACAATCGGCAATGAACTCTTCGGGCTTGATGGTGATTCTTCCTTTCTTCTTGAAGACATACTTGGTGACGGCGACAGCGCACAACACACCCTTGGACAGAACAAACTTCAGGACAATGTAGAGCCATTTTTTGTCCCAGGCAAAGACGGAGGAGACAATGTCGAACGGCTCGAAGACCTTGAATTCTCTCTTGAATGCACATTGAACGGTGCCTACCGGGATATAAGGGCAGTTGTGAATCGACCTGGTCTTGAACTCGTTGCTTTCATTGCTCCAGTACTTCATGAAGAGCTTTTGGAACACCATAGAGATCATTTTCGTTCTTGCAATGTCCAAGTCTTGGAAATACGTGGAGTTTGATTTGTGAAAGTACATATCAATCTCCATGGGAGAGGTGTACGAGTGGTAGACCACGGGCGTGAAGAGATCAAGCGGCTTGTCGCCAATGCCATAGGTGTTCTTTCCTGTCTTCAAATACGAAGCTCTTTTGGTGACGAGATGTCTCGCTACCTGGTAATAGAACCGGATCATGTAAGCGAACGGAAGCAGCTTGTATGTCGATAAGGCGACAAGAGCCACAGCCAATTTGACCGCATGTTCACGGACGTAGCCTAGGACAACCATAATGAATAGTGAGTGGCTGTTGATGGAGACCTGGATCTTGCTCACTGGTGTTCTGAGGTTACCGAGCTATATGTAGATCTGATCAACATGTGAACAGACACAAGGAGCATCAACACAAAGGAGCATCAACACAAAGGAGCATCAACACAAAAAGAGCATCAAACGTGGGGAAACCGAAAATAAGAAATAGCAATTGGCGATGGTTTGCTTCCTAAACGAGTCGTATTTTAGGCAAGGACACTCCAACGGTCTGACCGAGTAGCCGAGATGGCTGTCGTTGTATGGGAGGTTTGAACCACTGGCCATAATTCCTCAACCGACCCGGTATCAGAGTCAAAAGATACTGGAACCGGGAGATTCGGATCTGATGTGATTATTGCGAGGCAGCACGTATGGAACGGCGACGATACGCCGCATCCGAACTAATTTCTTGGTTTTCTTGACTGTCATGTATGTAAACAGCAGATCTGCACAATTACGATACGCATTGCAAAGCCAATTGCCGAACCGAAAGCAAATGCTCGCAACCCTAATCGGCTCATCTGGGCCTCCCAATTGGGGACGCATGAAAGCCACAAACGGTTCGAAAGACGTTGCACTACTCGCTCAGCAGCCGCATCGAGGTGAGACTTCCCCTTTTCCTGCATACCGGCACACCACTTAACCGTCGCGCAGCTCGTAACCGTCGCATCCCAGTGTATTTCCGAGCTGGGAATCGTTCACCTTGCGCCATTCAGGATATGGCTCCAGCGAAGTCGTTGCCATCAATACATAGGAGTGCATATGGCCTCGCTCAAAACGCAGGTGAATCCGCTAGCTTGCAATCCGGGGATAAACATCTGCAGCCATGTCAAGGTAATTGCATTCATGGGCAGATTACTAATGGAAACGGTGACTAATCAGCTGGTCAGTTCTGCTCCTTCAACGAATAACTTGGTGATGTGAAGGTCGAACAACCGACTGATGTATAAATCTTACCTATCATTGCTCCTGTTTGAACAACCGACTTGTGTATTCATAAATGTAACCTATTGCTCCTGTTTGAACAACCGACCGATGTATTTATATAAATGTAACCTATTGCTCCTGTTTATCATTGACAAAGGGACACAAACCGGTGTCCACATGCGTCGTATACCACTCGTCAACATTAATGAACTCCTTCTTGCAAAGACGGCAACAGCCAGGCACAGAGTTCCGTTCGCTCTTTCGGGTGCCGCCGGGGTACTGGAAGTGGATGGCCTTTAAATGGTTTTTGTAGGTGTCACATCTGGAGAAGATGCCCAGGAGATGGCAACAATGAGAGCCGCGCGGCCCGTTCTTGAAGGGGCATTTGAACTGGCCGCCGTCGGCGCCGATCTTCTTCCAGTGACATTTGAAGTGGCGGAAAAGGTCGTTGGGACGACTGAACCCGCGGCCACAGATTTTGCAGACGTGCGGACGTGCAGTGGGATTGAGATGTGTAGATTTGTGTGTAGCCAAGTTCGAGAAGAATAAATGACATTCAGGACACTCGCGCTTCTTGCGTTTCAGCGCCTCGCCCGGTTTTAGGACTCTGTTGTGCGTCTGCACTCTTGTGTGCGCTGTGTCCGCGTCGGCGCGTGCTTTGGTTTCGTCGTACGAAGGCAGCGTCTGTCCCGCAGCTTCCACGGCTTCACTAGGGACTACATTGAGCATTTCTGGTGCAGCGGGACCAGCCGACAGCATCAGAGGCAACGAGGGCGACAGGCCCTTCGAGCTGTTGTACGACGCTAGTTGCTCCGATGAGTGTCTGATCCATTGCGGCGCTGGCACGTACTGATACGTGGGAGGCGACGACACAGCAGAGGAGGGGTGCATGACGCCGGGCGCGGCAGTGAACGAAGCAATGGAGGGTATTATCGGCTTCGTCCCGTACTCCATGGACGAGGAGAGCATCTTGGGGATCACTTGCGTGGAGGGAGAGCCGCGGCCACTGGAGGACACCGAGCCCTCATGCGGCGAGTTCAACGCATGGCCATGGGCAGGCTCGCTGTATGCGTAGGCTGGCGTCAATGCACCGGTTCCTGGTAAAGCACCAGCTACGGTGCTCTGGGGAGAGGCATAGTACGCCTGGGTGTGAGAGCTGGGTGCTTGGGCACCGGGATAGCCAGGGAGGGGGAAGTCCAACGAGAGCAGACTTATGGATGGAAGTCTGTATGCCACCTTGTTTCCCATGGGGTGCAGAGGTTCCGATTGAATGGGGTGCAAAGGTTCCGATTGAATGGTGCAAAGGTACCGATTGAATGAGGTGCGATGCGGATGAGTCGAACAAAAGTCAGAAGCGATTGTTCGGGCGTTTCGTTGTAAGCGTTTGGTTCACTTTGTTGAAGCGCTTGGTTCTTTCTTAAAGCGCTTGGTTCTTTTTCTCGCTTGGTTCTCTTTCTCGCTTGGTTCTGAAACGTTTGTTCTCAAGCGTTTGTTCTTTGCGACGATGAGGCTGATGTTGCACAAACAGGAGTTATATATGCGACTCAAAAACGTGTCAACGTGAAAACGAGGGCGGTGGCTGCTATATAAACATCAAGCGGCGGTAGAACAAGGTTCCACCGAAGGCAACGCCGGATATTGCAATATGCATCCGGGTAGTGCCCTACAGGTTCCGTAAGCCAAGATCGGGACGGCTGACTCAAAAGCCAGTGCACCCTTGCGGCGGGCGGCTCATGCACTGAAGCCGCGCCGGAGCTAACAGCAAAACGAACAAACTCACTCAGATCCGACGATGCTGCGTGCGAAGCGAACCACACGGTCGTCTTTGTGTTGCGTGCCATTCCGTACGCTTTTCAGCTCGTTCGTTCGTTCTTGGGGCCATGCAAGCGCTGCACACAGCCGTCTGTATGCATAAGCACATCCGTTTGCGGACGGTTGTTCAACTCGATCCAAAAAAGCACTTCTCACCAAATCAGGCAGTTACGCTCGGACGCGTGCATGCACGCACGCGTTCCCGGATTTTCGGGTTCCTGGCGCCAATACCCGTGTGTCGCTGCTGCTCACGCCGATTTCCACGGCCCAGCAAAGGCGGAAAACGTCCTATACTTCGAGGTTTCGACTGGAAGGCTGACATCGGGTTGTGAGCCCTCGTCCGCCCGGTTCGGTCATCCGACGCACGTTTAACCGAGCCAAGCGTTATGCAGCTGCATCAACCGTGGCATTTAGCACCAAGTCAACCGGCCTATGTGCACGCCCTTGCGCCTGGGTGGCATGCTACTGGGCAGCCAAGCCTCCACAGGCACGGAGGGCAAACCGACAGAAACCACCAGAATGGGTCGGGGCGCACGTCTGGCCAACATGCGGGTGCCACGGAACGTCTGCTGCCGTAGGGCTCAACGTATTCTGCATGGCGTGGTAAGTGGACAGTTAGGTGCTTGTGCATGAACACGAGGACGGCTTACTGCTTTGGGCACAGTGCGAGAGGCTACTGTAGCTAGGGCTCACTGCTACAAAGCACACCATTAAATTCCGTGAATCATACAATTGCACAATGCTGGCAACAGATGAACTCATTTACGCATGGCCCAGGCTGTGACGTGGTCTGCTCATACGGTTCTTTTCAGACGTGCCAAGTGCTGAGATCTAGGCACCTTAACCCTCGCCCAATCCAGGCAAACCCAGTTTACGGCTACGATGAAAGAGCACGCAACCCCAGCTTGAATGACATGTATTAGTCCTACAGTTTGTTTGTTTTCCTGCTCAGCTGAACAGCCACTTGGCATAGGTGGCTCTTGCACCTGCCACAAGAATGCGCCAAGAAAATGCACAATCCTAATTTTCGAAGCGGGTGAAGCCATCTGCGTTCCCCAGATGGTGATGCTGCAAGATGATTTGTCATACGTCTGGTGACGGCTCGACCCCAGGCAGTAAGACACGGCATTTGTGTTTAGCCAATTGTCTCAGAGTTAGTCACTCATGTGCAGGCGTATCGTGCCCAGAAGCCAGTGACAGGTGCCCAAGGACAGCACTTTACGACGCTTGACTGTGGAGCTCGAGCTCGAGATGCACGGACGCTCAACTAAAGCTCGAAATCGCCTCTCTGCGCATCGTGCCCGCTTCTCGGAGCCCTGAAAACTTCCCCGACCAGCCATGGCTCGTTTAAGCGCTGTGCGTGCGGCTCAACTAGCCCCCACGCAGAGCCGTGGCCACGAACAACGGCTGACGTGAAAATGAACTTGCTTCGTTGAGTCTGATAAGATCTATCTTGTCATCTGCGCCAAGCGATTGACTCAGACCATCATTGATGCCCTGCAGAAGGTCCAATTCGGTCGCGGCATGTTCAGCCTCACCAGACCAATTGGCAAACCTATTGAAAGAATCGATCTGCCTTTGCTAACTCACTATTCTTTGGAATTGGTCCTTCTCGCCTAGACCGCGGATATAGCCCTTTCTGCGGCGGCTGACAAATACGAGACCATGTTGCCGAGCCTTATCCAACCAGTCTAGCCTTGTTTGATGGCCAGGTGCTCACCACCATGTGAGCGACAATGGGCACCACAAAGATCCCAGCACATTTTAGTCAGGACAAGTAATATTTCTAATTGTGCATATCTGCTTTCGTGTCGCTACATATTCAGCCGCCGTGCCGCGCACGGCTGCACCGGAATTATCGCATTTGGACAACCGCCGCCGCCTTTCCGGATCCTATATCCGCTTACGTATATATGGGCATCCAGAATTAACGAACAACGATCAATGTAACATTGGGCAGGTAACACTGCTTTCCTGTTGTGTTTCATTGGGTTTGGGACTGCACAAGGGCCGTTACTTTGCAAAAATATTGAGCCGGCCATTTGACAACGTTCTTGAGCGATGTGTCATGTTAAAATAAGGTAAAAGGTCGTACCCACGCACTGTCTGCAGGATTGTGCAGGGCTGACGTGGACTCTGTGCCGATGCCGACAAGCTACTGAAACAACTAGTGTGAAACAACTAGTGTGAAACAACTAGGGAATTGTGGGCGACAACTCAATGACGGTTGCTTGAAATAAACATGTTTTGGTTTGGAACCCAGAAATGAATAGCATGTGGTGCGTGAAACGTACCCAAACCGAGTCGAGAGCGGCCCAATTGGAAAACACCTCGAAAGTATGCGTTAGGCTGATCCGAATCAAGCAAAGTTTCCGTGACTTGATCCGAGCCATTTACCTCCAAGGTTCGTATCGGGTATTACCGTACCTCGGCTATGCATCTCCCAAGCTGCCGTTCGTGCGGCTTTCAGACTGAAACAAAGCAGCAACAGCTGAGGGTCGTATTATACGGGCCGATGTCTCGTCGATTGATAGCGCAAGACGTCCTCGACTCTCAAACAATACAGAACTAGAACATGTACGAAATGGGAGCACCGTTAGATGTTGTATTTTACTTAGGAACTATTTAGGTGCCATGAGGTGAATTTCCGGAGATACTTCAATTTCTCGCCAGCACTACATTAAAGTTGTCAGTTGGATGCAACTGAACACTCACCCCAAGTTGCAGATCGGTCAATGTGTCTGCTCTATGTAACGAACTAGTCGTCAGGTCTTGGCCGTCAACAGAAATGCCTAGTCCTTATGCTTTTCTCGAGCGAACCTTGCTCTTTGGGCTGTCAACGCTGGTAGTGGCGGCAGAGGAGACCCCGGCGGCGTCCTTCTTGGCACCCTTCTTCTTTCCGGCGGACTTGTAAACTCTGATGTAGAAAGAAATGAAAAGAAGTAGGTAACTAGTCAAGATCAAGTAACCGTAGAAAGCGGCCAATTCTGAGCCATAGCAGTCGCCGACGTGGGGCAACGAGTTGAAGTATCTGTAGGCGTAGTGAGTGTACGTGGCGAAGTACACGAAGCCCAAGTCCAACACGAACTGGATGATCTGGAACCTGGTCACCCACTCCTTCCACCACACACGAACACCACGAGCACTCAAGAAGTAGTACCAGTACATCACGACATGGACCGCCAAGTTCAAGGCAATAGGAACCCACTCAACAGAGGTGGAACCCATCAACTGGGTGTAACACAACAAGGCGGTGGCGCCGTGGTGGTACACGTGCAAAAACAACAACTTCTTCTTCTTCAACACCAAAAACACAGTGTCGACCAACTCCCAGTACTTGGTTAAATAGTTCAAGTAGTACAACGTGACCAACTTAGGAGCGAAAGCCTTCTCGTCGCAAATGGCGTAAAACAAACCGTGGTAGTACAAAATAGGCACCAATTGCTCGATGGTCAACAACAAAAGAGTCAAGGAGGCGATCGTCAACCCCAAGTTGTGCACCTGAAACAAGAAGTTCAACTTGAAGACAGGCATGTTCAAGGCGTTGAACACAAAACGGCCGCCAAAAATCACCACGTAGTAAACGGCAATGATGCCAATAGCCTGCCATCCATTAGCCAAAAACGTCTTGTTGTGAATGAACTCGAACTGCTCTGCTGGGTAGCCCACCACTTTTTCAAAAGCGGCCGAGAAGAGCGGCCACAAATGGAGCCCAAAGGGGCGCTCGACCGTGGGGAAGCCGAGATCAATCAACGGCTGCTGCTGAAACAGTTGGAAGAAATGAGACATGGTGTACTTCGACCGGTGCCTTCTGGAAGAAGAGTGTTGTTTTACTGAAGCTACTGTATGGGGGAATTTTTTGAAGTTGCCGAAGGACGCGGTGGTTCACATGCAGCATCGAACGTTGGGGATGGAAGAGTGTTGAACCCTTCATATAGGGGCAGTTTAATTTTTTTATTGGGGGGGGGGGACATTCTTTCTTTTATGTTTACTTTTGTTTCTTTTTTTGTTCTTGTCTCTTTTTCTTAATTGGCGACCTGTTTCCCGATGGGACCGGCTCGGTTGATTAGGAGCTAACTTTCCAACAAGTCCGAAGTGATGCATAAAACCCAAACGGGATCTACCCAAAAACAAACTATCTGCTCATTAACTTTCCATTAAATAGGTAATTATATACTTGTTGTGCCGGAAACTACAATAGTACCTTGCAGTGATCGGAGGATTTTTTAAGTGAGAACGTTTTTACAATCGCATAAGGGATCATGTTTCTTTTGCCTTGGGTTTCAAGTTTAAGAAATCAATCGAAACGATGATATCGTAGCCGTTTTCGTCACAGGCGTAAAGTGCTTCGTGCTCGTTTGAATGCAAGAAGCGAATGTTCTCGCCCACCAAAGCACGGATCAAATTAGTACTTTCTAAGTCCCGGATCTCGATGAATCCAGGATCAAAGGCAAGAAGGTATGGGTAGAATAAGGCGATGTTTTGCGGGGTTCCCTCCCAAAAGATACCCCAGTCGTGTTTCGTCCTCCATCCATTGCGGTTGATGAGGAAGGAGAATTCACTATACGACAACAAAAAGTTTTTGTCAAGACGATGAATTGAAAGTGGGGAAACGGTCTCACGTTGCGTGGCAAAGTCTAGCGAGGGATCGGCGCGATCCAAGATTGGCTCCTTGCGACCGGCCTCAAGTGACAAAATCTCGAAGCCCTTGGTGCAGCCAATGCACAACTTGGTCTTCAAAAAAGAGATGGATACAGGGTCGGAATTGAACGAGATCTCGCGCATCTCGGGCCGCTTGTTTTTGTTCTTGTTTTTACTGTCAAAGGGGTTAGTAGGCTCGACAATGCAGATCGACTTCGAGCCGCTCTTCATCGCACAAACCAAAAGCTTACCATCGCAAACACCGGTCTTAAAGCTCGTGACGTGACTAAGAATGATTTTACCAGATCTCGTGTTTTTGGCGTGATCAAGGGAATCAGTGCATGTTAAATCAAACTCGTACAAGATCTTGTCTGAGAGCACCAAAAGCTTAGAATACTCAACAAGTACTTCCATCTGTGTCACATATGGCTTACTAATTACCATTGTAGGATCAGAACAAATCTTTTCAGAGGACGTCATGCTGATGGATCTAACCGTTGACACCCACACACCAGAGTCTGTTCCGTACAATAGCTTCTTGCCTCCGTAACAGGGCACCGCGCAATTGATTCTGTTGTTACCAGTAAATCTACGCGTCTCGTACTTGGCAATCGAAAAAATGTCATGCTTTTCAATCAAGCGTCTCTGTTGCAGTTGTATCTGCAGCAAGATCTGGTTCTGATGAGTTAGATCATCAGCAAACAATGAGACATGTACAGGGTTCGTTCCGAGGCCGAAAAAGTTAAGCTGAAGTTTTTGTTGTGAAGAAGATACTGGGTTGTATGGAGATATCTCTTGTTTACTCTTAAGACCAGCGTCAGAAACAATTGATCCGCTCTCACGGAAAGGAAGGATCAGTTTGAATGTAGGCGTCTCGTAGCCGCTGTTGACAAATAAAAGAGGCAAGTATATAGGGCTTTCAAACACCTTATGCACCTCTCTCTTATTCTGGATCTTGTGCTTAATCAACAACAATGCGTGCTCAAATAAATACATGTCAATCTTTTCATTGTCACGTTTGCGGCTCAAGGTCACCTGGTAAATTATCCGGTTGTTGTAATTAAGCTTGAAGTTAAAACGCTCCTCGAGCGTCTGTCTACCCAATAGCCTATGCAAAACCATCACCTTATGGCGATCAGTGGCTTCACCGGTTTGTAAGTTAATTTTAACAAGAACTTTCTCGATCTCTTCTCTAGCCTTCACAAGGTTTGCGTAATCGGGAGAATCCTCCTTGGTATTCTTTATTATGCCGCTGAGAAGAAGCTGGTAGCGCGCAGGTCTTTGAATACCCTTGATCAAGAACGAAGAAAAGTCTTGTTTCCGAGATTCCGGTTTCTTTTCTATGGCCTCCAAGAACCTGGCGTATTTAACATTCACTTGTTGTTGTCGCTCATGCTCGAAACTTGCAAAAACCTTGTTACCGGAATACTTGATAAACGGATCAAAGTTGCCAATGAACAGGAGGATAACATCTCCGATACTTTCAACCACCGGCTTCTGTGCTTGTTGCCGCGCAGTTAGGGCCTCGCTGAGGCTTTTTGCTAGTCTGAGTAACTCGCTAACGCCACCAAAGACAGTTCTTATAAATGCATCTCTTTCGCGTTCGGGGATGATGTTATTGATAGGGTTTCTCAATGGCATTATATAGAAATCAGTCATGAACTCGAGGTCCTTGACGTAGTCTCGTTCTGTGTAAATCAATTCATATATCAACTCCTGTCTCATTTTCTCGCGCTTATCGAGCTTATCCAAAACAGATTGGTCCACTGTTTCGTGCCACAAAGTTCTCAGAGCTTCAGTGTCGTGTAGAGATAGTCTCGAAACAGCTTTTCTAAGTCCACCTCTAGGCTTCAAATTAAGTCTAGCTTGTTGTTCCAACCGCCGAGGACAGGCGATCGAATAACACAACCTATTCCTAGTACAAGTTGGAGAATAGCATTCGGTTAAAATGGTGAAGACACCGTTTACACCTGTTTGTTCGGGGAAAACCTGCTCTTGCCCAATTTTATTAAGATTGGTGAAACTTCCACCATTTGCTTCGTTTGGGCTACCTGGGATTCCCTGTAGTGGGGACGTGGGGTACGGAGCATTACCGGTGTTTGACAGTAGCTGAGATCCTTCTCTGTGGATACTATGATGACTGCTTATTCCTCCAATACCGTGTTCGTCCGCATAGAACTCAACGTCACTGAAAACACGAGTAAATGCGTAAACCTCGTTGTGTGAATCTCGCAAACGATGGTTGTAAGTAACGTCATGAAAGAATTTTTGTGCGTCGAGAGCTCTGCCCATGAGAAGTGCTAGATTTCTATCGTTCGTTCGAATTATATCACATATAACATCTATGGCAGATTTACCTGTAAAGGAGTCGTGGTATTCCAATCCGTCCTTCATGTTAATAGTAAGAATAGTGTTCTCTTTAAAAACCTTTGCGACTCTGGAGAGAACCGCAGGATAAACCACTGGTTTTCTGTTCTGTGGTAAAGACATAGCATTTTTCATTGAAGTCTGAGACACTACCCGGTCTTTCTGGTTCGGACCATTGCCTCCTTTTTTCGAAAGAGAAGAGAGCATTCCTAGGGAGCTAAGTGATCTAGATTTAGACGCAAAGGAGAAAGAATGAGACAGACCTGTCGAAGGAGATCTTTGTGTCGGCGTAGATGAACTTTGCGCTTGCGACGCCATTGCTTGTGCGGAGGACGTCATCGATTTAGTTCTTATCTTTAAGTCCTTCTCTTTCTTCTGATTTGGAAAGGCGCCGCCAAGCCCGGAATCTGGAGATGTTACAACTCGTCTTGGGGCAGAGTTGGGCCCTGGCATATTATTTCCGGAATATTGTTGGTTTGCGGTAATCTGCTGATCCCTTGACTTAATTCTGGCGTAATCATTTCCTGGCTCTTGTGAAGCCATTTGGTGCTGATGGTACTGTTGGTTATGAATTTCATTAGAAACTGGTTGGGGTTGGATTTTCTGAGAATAAGGATGGTTTTGTTGATGACCGCCAGCCAATTGCTGTCTTTGTCCATAGCCCGTATTATTATTTCCAGGATATGCATACTGTTGTGGGTAGTGTGGGGACTGAGGTGAATGTTGCATCTGATTATTAATGGGATATCCAGGCCCGTCTGAAACAGGCGAGGCGCCTTGGCGGTAAGAACCTTGTTGATAGTATTGACTTTGCTGGAATTGGCCTTGTTGATTATGATTATACTGTGCGTGTTGTGGTCGTTGCTGAGGTTGAGGCTGAGATTGAAGTCTCTGATTGGGAGGCACAAACACTCGATTCTGATTCGCATAATACAGGTTTTGTGGACCTTTCATGGGTACCGATACATGCTGAGAATCGCTCGATTGGTAGCTAGAGGCAGTGGACGGATCCCTGCCACTAGTGGTGCTACGGCCGTTTTGATCGCCGAGACTACCGGAAGAGCTATTTGTAGGGTATGGAGCTCCATGAGAGCCGGGGTTACCCGCGCCGTGGCCTCCGTAGGGTGAGCCGTATGATCTCTGACTACCGCCTACATCATTGGGATAGCCAGGCCCAAGCTGGCCTTCGTTTCTTGGTTGGTTGAATCTAGGGTCAAGTCGCAGGGGCGAAGCATAGTTGTTGCGAAGATTTTGGGAACCGGAATGGAAATCCTCGTTAGACGAGCTCATCATGTTCTGTGGTATTAGGTGAGCAGGCACGTTCACTGCATCTGGGTGGGAGGTTGAGTTCTGGTACGACATGTTTTCTTAGCAAATAGTAGGTAAACGGGATGGTCCCTCGATGGGAAAAGAAAAAGGTATAACTGATTAAACACTATCGAACAAGTTCCTTTTGGGGCGAATGGAAGATACTTTTTGGAAGACGACAAATGGCACTCGAGTACTTAGCGATGAATTGAGTAACACCCGAAACGAGATATGCACGTCTTCAGATCAGGACAGAGCTTTAAGGTATGGTTGCCTGAAGCAGAAGCCTATGCTGCCGTCTGTAAGGGTTGGAGTAGGAGACTTTGGGAGTAGGCGACAACCTATACTTTCTGCGTTGAGGAAGTTCGCAACTGTATGTAAGGCGACACAACTACTAAATATACACTTAGGAACAGAATACTTTTGGGGAAAATAAATTAGAAGAATTCTGACACAATTTCAAATGAAATAATATATATGGATTTTGCGGAGTCTCCGCTTCGATGTACTTGGCTTTAACGTTACCTTTGAAAGGAATTGAAGTAAAGCTTCTGAGTAGCCTCGTGCGGCCAATCCAAGAAACAAGAAAACAATCTAAATATATAAATGAATGAATATGGGGTTCACTTATTATATGGGGAAAAAGTTCGTTGAATCAGGGCAGTATTGAGTCAAGATTGTTCTTCCAACTCATCGTGAGAAATAAATCCCAAGCAGTTCGACTTCCACTCTTTGATGAAGCTCTACCCCCATTGGAAAATATATTAGCTAAATTCAAGAAGTTGCTTGCGCTCTTCTTGCAAGGAAAATATGCTAATCTTCACAACATGATTACAAGAGAAACAAATGAAAACGCCACCAATTTCAAATTTTTTAAATTCAGTCGTTTTTCATCGGTAAAAGCTCACCGTTTTTCATCGGTAAGCTCACATCGATAAACCTCACTTTATGGCTGGTGAGTTCCCCAGACAGTTGTATGCACCACCAGTATTATTGTCAGATCGTTTCAGGTTTATGGTTGACACAAAACAACCTCCTTCTACGATCACTTGCAATACCGCTCCTTCGCAGAGACCTAGCATGAACAACTCATACGTGTCTTCTGCGGTCTTGTCGTACCGGCACCAGCAGGAATTGTCGTCCGAAATCCAAAGGAAACGTCAAAAGCTCTCTCATCTTACCCTGGAGATATCGCGCATAAAAACGAAAAATGCTACAAAAGAACTAGATGTATGGAAACTTGAAGACGTGGTTGGCGAGCTCCGCAAGCTGTTTGGCTCCGTCAAAGCGAACCTTCGTGATCTAGACACCTACAAGGCAAATACCCTTGATACCCTCCGAAGTCATTTTCTCTTAACTTGCAAAGAGATCGATGCTGAGATGAATCAAAAGTTGTTGACGTTGCAAGAAGACGTGTCGATGAAGTTTGAAGCTCTGATACAACAAGCGAAAGTTGAGTCGACGAAGAAGAAGCGTGAGTTGAATGAAGAGAACGCAAAACTATCGGCAGAAATTACCGCCCTGACAACGGAAGTAGACCTTAAGCGGAAATGCCTACATGATAAATTTGTCAGTGATCTAGCTAAACTAGATGCAGCCACTCAAAAGCTCTTGGCGGAAAAGGTACGCCAATCCTCAAACATTGACTCCCAAATAGCGGAAACAAAGTCAAAACTAGTAGAGGTGCAATCGCAGCTCGCGAGTCTCGAAAGCACTTCTAGTAAACACCTACTGCAACAGCTTATGAACTTATCGCAGGAATACACTCAAAAACAAAGAATAATATTTGACCTTCAGAAGGAAGTGGCCAACGCGGAAGCGTCGCTAAAAGAAAGTGACGATTCTGTAACTGCAAAGCAAGCACTTTGTCAAGATTACGACAGAAAAGCTGAACAGATTCTGCAAAGCTTCCCGAGTCTTGAAAATCAACGTAGAAAACTTCATGGCGAACTACAAGAGCTAAAGGGCAATATTCGAGTGTTTTGCAGGATAAAACCGTCAGAAAAGACTGCTTGTGCATCTTTCAGAATGCCAGCAGCCGAAGAGTACGATGCAAACGGCAAGCAGGTTCTTGTTGTGGGATCATCTACTCCTCCACCTCTGTCTCACTTTAGTAAAGATAGCCGTTCATCTACTTACAAATTTGAGTTTGACAAAGTTTTTGGCCCAGCCTGCTTAAATAATGATATATTCCCGGAAATAGCACAGTTGATCCAGACTTCTTTAGATGGATCTAATGTTTGTGTTTTTGCATATGGTCAAACGGGATCTGGCAAGACCTGGACCATGTCCCATAGAGAAGACGGAATGATTCCTTCTTCGTTTAAACAAATTTTCTCGCATATAGCGCTTTTGAAAGAGCAAGGATGGCTGTACCAAGTTGAAGGGCAATTTATAGAGATCTACAATGATCAAATCGTTGACTTATTAGCCACGAACAAAACTGCGGTAAAACATGAAATCAAACACGATGATCTCAACAAGCAAACGGAGATCCAAAACTGTAAAACTATAAGACTAGAATCGGAGCAACACGCCGCGGAATTGTTGGATAGGGCCACCTCCAAGAGATCGACGGCTTTCACGATGGCTAACAGTCGCTCTTCAAGATCTCACTCGATATTTATCTTAAAAATAGTTGGTCATAATGGAAAGACTGGGCAGACAACGAGAGGAACTCTTAATTTGATTGATTTGGCAGGGTCTGAGCGATTAAATATGTCACAAGTCAAGGGAGATCGTCTAAAAGAAACGCAAGCAATTAACAAGTCTCTCTCGTGTCTTGCTGACGTCATATTTTCCCTCAGTCAAAGACAAAGTGGGTCGAAAAGTCATATTCCGTATCGAAACTCTAAGTTGACATACTTGTTGAAACACAGTCTTGGAGGCGACTCAAAAACACTTATGTTTGTAAACATCTCGCCGATGGAGGAGAACCTTAATGAGACGATAAATTCTCTTCGCTTCGCCGCTAAGGTTAACAATACCAAGACCAATGTTTAAAATGACGACAGATATATTGATTAATGCAATGCTACCTTCTATAAAGGTAGAAATTTTAAATAGTATTTACAATTTTGAATGATAGTATTTTGATGAAGCACTGACTCACAGTTGACCTTCAACTAAGAGCGGCGTTTCTGGTTCATGCTTTTCAGCAAAACGCAAGAGTCCCGACAGCCGCAATTGCTCCCATTCTTCCTTGTAGTTAGAGAGAAGCCATCCATCCATTTCTTTCTGCTTATGAGGATCTAAGCAGTAATTGTGCATGGCCAAAAGAAGATCAGGCGTGACTTCCAAGTTATAGTCATCTATAGTGGAAATAATTTCAGTGGCTTTGTCGACTAATCCATGATAAACATGGGCAATTACATATTGTTTGAACACGTCGTGATTCGGGAATATCCCGTACGTCAGGAGATTGTTCCAAAATCTATCGACATACGCAATGTCGCTATAGGTTAAGGCTTTGATCATAACTCGGGCAGTTTGCTCGTTAATACCACCTGCCTCCTTAGGATTAGCAGAAATAGCTAAAAACACATCCCTGGCCTTAATTGTGTCTTGCAAGTTGGTAAATGCTTCAAGAAGACAGTTCTGAAGGTCAATGTCTTGATTATCAAGATGTATATCCATATTCATGCTCTCCTGCAATTCGAGAACTCCCTCTTCGTATAACTTCTCGCCGAAAATCTTTAAAAGATACATATACATATCTCTCAGAGGTGGTAAGTTTGGGTTATTGTCACCGTGAAGTTCACTCAACAGAATGACAGTGCGGAGCACGGTTAACGCAGCATTCAATCTATCCACGTCGCAAAAATATTTGAGAACAGGAAGATAGGATTCATGTGGCATTTGAAAATAGTCATGAAGAGCCCCATAGAGCGCCCAGTTTGTTTCAGATGTGGGATCCCCTTTATAAGATATAACATAATTGAGCAACGTATTGAATAAAAGACCATGAGCCCACGACCAGGGCTCTTTGACCACGAATTTTTTGTATGAGTCTTTCTTCATTTTCGGTAGTTCACGCTTCATCATTTCAATTACATCGCCAACACAATTGTCAGCCAACATACCTTCCGCCAAAATTGACAACGTCTGAGCATCTAACGAGCCATTCACATGCAGCCGCATATTCCTAAAGAGCGGAAATACTTGATTTATATCAGAAGAATCCTTGACAATAAGCTGGATAAGTTTGTTGAGCGAAAAAGATATGCTTGGATCCATGCATTCATTCCATGGCGTGTTACTCTGAAGACCACTTGAATAAATTTGCTTAGCAAGGCTAACATCTCCAGATAAGACAGCACGATCTAGACAATGCTTGAAAAAGTATATGTCAAGAGTGCCAATAGCATGCTCTTGGGCGAGGTCCTTTGAAAGGAACTCGTAAATCTGTTCGTGGGCTAGATTATCCATCATCATCACAATTTGGCTCACATCTGATAGGAGTTTTGACTTCTCTTCGGTATCTTCGAATATTGAATCGCATGCCTCACTAATAATTTTACTAATTTGATCAATACTTGATGCTTCAGTAGCTAATATAGCTTTACAAATGTGTGCCCTGAGTCTTAGGCTGGAGGAAAATTTGACATCATCCTTGGAAATGAAATCGCCTATACTTAAGCACAAGTCCTTGGTAGCATCCCCGTGTCTAGCGGCTTCGAGTAAAACTACCTCGCTTAGGGTCTCATCGAATAGATTTTGCAAAAAAAGTACATCTTTGAGCTCTTCGAAATCTGTGTCTCTACCTGCCTTTGATAGTCGTTTCATTACTGACGAGATGCACAAATTATCTTCCTCGCGTGCTACAATCGAGTTTAACGAAGACTTTAGCTTCACGAGCTTGAGTAGCGACTCTATCTTTGCCGTTTCAAGACAGCCTTCCACAAACTTGTTTACAAGATACAGAACTCTATAAACATTGCGTTCAAGGTCTCTGTACTCGTGCACATCTGGATTGACGTCGTTGAATAGATACTCCAAGTAGTCGTGGAATTTCAATATCACCCCGTCATTAATGAGACAAATCTCCGAAGAGAGCGCGTCAAGGCTAGCGATTGATTCAAACTTCTCTAAATTTAGTTCGTTTGAATCCCAAATACTCTGTAGGAGTTGCGGCAAGAAGTCATCAGGGAGAGTTGCTGCTCTGTAACTTAAGACAAACGAAAGAGACGACTGAAAGTCACCAAGACGGAGCAGAGACCCCATTTTTATGCAATTTATTAAAATCTCAGCTGAGATTGGCTCCTGACTTTTAAGAAAATGGATGGCGAGTACAGCCATGAACCTTGGATATTCGCTTTGTTGCAGCCTACGAACAGACATAGCAGTTTTGTTGAAAATCATGGTCAAATCTGAAAAGGGTATTATATTTTCAAGATTATCCTTTTGTTGAAAACATATAATCACCTGATCAATAGTGGGCACGAGTTCAGGATATGATAGTATATCGTCAGTGTTCCTGACTAACGACAACAATTTATCGCGCAATATACTGAGACGCTGATTCTCGTGGACATCTGAACTTCTTAAATAGTGTCGTATCTCATTGATTTTTCGGTTTACCTTGTTATTTCGGCCAGGATCAGTGGGTAGGGGCTCGATGAGTTGATTGATTGTGGGGTTATGCTTCTGACGGATCCACTCGATTCTCTTTGAGGCTGGGGGCCAGCATAGAAATCCAGATGTCCCACACCTCTTGGGTAATGGCAGCCGTAGTGCAGAAAGCGATAGTCTTTGGCGGAGGAGCAGCATGCCTTTTGGGGCTATCTGAATTGATACCATCTATAGAGGATATGCTAACACAAATTAATATATCATGAAAAATAGGCATACTTTGTTTTCGAATAAATATATACAGATTGGTGTTATAATTAACGCTATTTTAGTCTTGTACGGCTGTTGAGGCTAAATTCTTACAGCTTGTCTTCGTAGTCTGGAAGATGCTTTTGAAGGCGTCTGATGGCCCAGTTCAGACCAATGAACTTGACCAGAGGGTCGCTAGCTCCCTCTGAACCGGTGTACTCTTTCCAAAATGCCGGGCTAGCAAACTTCTTGTCCTCTTGGGGAAATTTATCGAGGCTTTCCCTAACATTTAAAACGTGCAGTCGAAGAAGCGCAGCCAACTCGGAGCGTAGCAGCTGAGCTGCCTTACCGCTCTGTAATTCCACAGACAAATCATTGGGGTTCTCCTTGTTCGGATGCTTTTTGCACAAGTCTCTCCACTTTTGGCGGAATTCTTGAAGTTGTGAATCGGGAATTGCATCACCAAAGGTGATTTGCACATCGGACCCCAAATTTTGCGGAAGCCAGCGCTGCGCGCCATGCTCAATGTCTTCGGGGGCTATTTTTTCAAACCCGTACCCAAATACTGGAACGACTACAGGTGCTCTCGTGCTCTCAAGAATTAGACGAGATACACCCCACTTAAAGTAACGCATGCTATTCTGATTGGGCTCATTCAATTGCAAAACAAAGCCTTCGGGGAATACATGAAACCATGAGGTTTTTGTTCTTATGAATGGAGATTTGGACATGAGGAGAGATGTTGTTTCGGGCCCAGGGCGAACCTTCTTAACCAAATCGGTCACAGAATTAGTAGGAACGCCAGCAATATCGTTGACTTCCTGAATGAGGTTCGGAACGTCTTTTTCTCTGGTCAATGGGCTGAACTCCAAATCAAGAGTGTCATCTGGGCTCAAGATCCTTATGGCGGCATCAAGAGACCCTTGGAATGGCCCCTCTCCGAATCTTTTCGTACCCAAAATGCGGCCAAGATTGAAAAAGAGTGATAGGGAGGGGGTGGAGAAGCAAATATTGTGTGCTCCAAATCCCCACCGAATAGTATCTATGTCCGTGTGAAAACGCATGGGTAGCATGGCGTAAAAGCAAGGATCGTCTACGACGGACATATGATTCATAACGGTGAGAAGAGATCTGTTCTCTTCTCTAGCGCGTTTCAAGGCGGCCTCCAATTTGTCGATGTTGTTCACTTGTGGGCTGTATAGCAAATTAAGGAGCATCTTTGATCCAAGAATCATGCCAAGACAAGTGGCATGAGAGGCGTAATTCCACCACCAAGAACGTCGAGGATAATCATTTAAGAAGTCTTCACCACGCTTCAAGACTTCTGGAAATGACATTGTTACGGGTAATTAACCGAGTGTGATCTAGAAAACGTGGAGAAGGAAACCAGTTGGCGTACGGTATACGAAAAAAGAAGGACCACTGCTTGTGAATTTAACGAAGTACAGATGCTTTTAGCTAATTTATCCACTGAAGACGTGTTGTTATTGGGTTCTGCAAAGTGGCGGTGCCAGATCACTTTGCAATTTGTAGGGTAAATTAGGCCAAATAAGTAAATGATCTGTGAAAAACAGATTCAACCCCGAAATTAAAACAATTTTTATAATTAAAATTTCAAGTTATTTTCGTTAAAGCAATTTTACTATTGAAAGGAAAATTCAAAAGAATTCGTCTTTGGTTGGAGTTGATTCTGTTTGGATCAGTTTGCCCATGTCAGTAGGGTGCATTACAGAGCTGAAAAATGTGAAACTTGTGTGGTCTTCCATAATTTTATAATACTTCGCAATAGAATGAGTTTTTGTCTTTTTGTTCTTCGATCTTGGAGAGCACAAGGCACTTCCAACGACCCGGCAAGTCGACCAAATCTAGGAATAATATAAAGCATTGAGTACGACAATTAATCTATGGAATTTTCTGTTTGTTTTGTTTTCAATTTTATTCAAACCTTCGTCGTTGGTTTAGCGATGCTCATCTCGTCTCTCCTGTACAGCAGCTCATCGCTGAGAACCAAAAAATTCAGGGACAGTACCTCCATAGTCTCATCAGTTGAAAGATTCATCACTGTTAGACGTCAAATTCCCCATATCGACTTAACCAAATGGCTCGTATTAAGAAGAAGGGTACCGCCGGTGCCGCCAAAAACTACATCACCAGATCTAAGGCTGTCTCTAAGCTCCAAATCTCTTTGGCAGACTTCCGTCGTCTTTGCATTTTCAAGGGTATTTATCCTAGAGAACCTCGTAACAAGAAGAAGGCCAACAAGGGCTCGACTGCTCCTGTCACATTCTACTATGCCAAGGACATCCAATACTTGATGCATGAGCCGGTGTTGGCCAAGTTCAGAGAACACAAGACCTTCTCCAAGAAGTTGAGCCGTGCATTGAACAAAAACGAACTCGGAGATGCAGACCGTTTGGAAAAGAACAGACCTCGTTACACCTTAAATCATATCGTTCGTGACCGTTATCCTACGTTCGTCGACGCGTTGAGAGATCTTGATGACCCATTGAACATGCTCTTCTTATTTGCGAACATGCCCGCAACAGACAGCGTTGGCCACCGTATTACCAACGAGGCTGAGAAATTGACGAACCATTGGCTTGCATACGTTGCCCGTGAAAGATTGATCAAGAAGGTTTTCGTATCCATCAAAGGTGTTTACTACCTGGCTACCGTCAAGGGCCAAGAAGTCAGATGGTTGGTTCCTTTCAAGTTCCCAACTAATATTCCTTCTGACATTGACTTCCGTATTATGTTGACCTTCTTGGAACTCTATTCCACTTTGCTTCATTTCGTTCTATTCAAGCTTTATTCTGACTCCGGCTTGGTTTACCCTCCTCCAATTGATACCGAGAAATTGAAGAGCGTTGGAGGCTTATCTTCTTACGTCTTGACTTCTAAAGACAATGTTGTAGGCAGCTTGATGCAAGAGCCATCCTCTGAGCAAAACGACTCTGAGGTTGGCGAAGCCAGTGCTTTGTCCAACGACGAAATCAAGAAGGCCATGGAAGCAGACGCCTTGCAAGAAACTAGCAATGGCGGTTCTGAAGAAGGTGCCGAGGAAGATGTCGAGAAGGTTGAACTTGACGAGTTCGCCGCTAGCAACAAAACCCCTGGTGATCTTCTAAGCCAGCCCTCCCGTTTTGCTTCCCCAACTTCTACGTTATTCTCCAAGTTCACATTCTTCGTAGGAAGAGAGGTTTCCATGGATATTTTGGAGCTTTGCATATTGTCTGCTGGCGGCAAGGTTGTTTCCGAGATTCTTTTGGATGAGATGAAACTCAAGCAACCTGAGCTCTACAAGAAATTGGATTTGAGTTCCATCACCCACCAAATCATCGACAGGCCAAAGATCCTTAATAAAGTTGCCGGCAGAACTTACATCCAGCCGCAATGGATCTTCGACAGCATCAACAAATCCGAGTTGCTTCCAGTTGGTGAATACGCTCCAGGTGAAACCTTGCCTCCTCATTTATCTCCATGGGGAGACAGAGGAAACTACAACGCCGAGGCTCCAAGTGCCGGCGGCGAGGAGGCGGAAGAGGAAGAGGAAGAGTCCGAAATCGAAGACGCTGAAGAGCTTCTGGAAGATGCTGAGGAGATTGATGAAGACGAGGCTCAAGCAATCAAGGAGCAGAAGGAGTTGGAGATGGAGGCCGCTGGTGTGAAGTACTCTGATGCTAAGACTGGTGACTCAGAGACCAAGAAGTCGAAGAAGTCGAAGAAGTCTGCTGAGGACGAAGAAAAGGAGTTGAGAAAGATCATGATGAGTAACAGAAACAAGAAATTATACAACATCATGCAAGCAGATGTTCAAAAGAAGGAGGACCGTGTGAAGAAGTTGACCAAGAAGAGAAAGCAAATTGACAAAGTCAAGAAGGAGTTGAAGAAGGTAACGAAATAATTCATGGAACACTTAATAGATGGAAGTAGATATAAATTCAGGCAAATGAAAATTAAGAAAAGAAAGAGCTATTCAGTATCGGTTTGATCGTAGAAAAGGAAGGGTTCTAAACATCGGTTGAAGTCTAAATAAAAATATAAATTAAAAAAAAAATCTGTTCTTTTATTGTTTTTCGCCTCTTTGAATTATATCTTTTGTGCACGATTATTCAAGTATTTGGTTTTATCTGTTAACGCTGCCCCCATACTTTTAGGAAAACACCTTACAAGACCATTTCACATTACATGGCGCTGCTAACACCAATCAAGGGCTTCACTAATACGCCTGTGACCAAGTCCATATGTTTAATAACTACCATTGGCGCACTTGCACTTCTGATTCTTTCGCTAAAACCTTATGTCGTTCTCGCCATAGATCCTTTCATTGTTCAATATGCACAGTATTGGCGTGTAATCACATTCCAGCTATCAGTAGTGAACGAGTCGGACTTCCTTCTCTCAATGGTTCTATGGTTCCAATTCAAGACCCTTGAGAGGTTCTTTGGTCCCAAAAAGTATCTATCGATCATAGTGCTCTTTGCATTGTACAACTCAGTGTTAACGTTCTTAGTGTTGAGTCTTGGCCAGCTTGCAATTGTTGGGACTTGGGCAACTTTGAACGTCATTTTTATGCGCCTGGGTGTACAAATCACCTACTTCAAAACGATATTTAACTCGACAACTCCTGGTCCCTTGGGTATGCTTTCCCTGTTGTACGTGTGCCATGCGCAATACATCCCCATTACGTATCTGTTCAAGCTTCTATTGAGAAAACCAAAATCACTGGATGAATCTTCAACGGGCAGCAGTAGCACCAATTCAGAGGCTTCTAGCGCTGGCGCTAGTGGTGGCGCTACATGGTGGAGTAGCCTGCTTCTTGATGTCACGCTCACAAATCACTTCCAAACGCAAATAATCTACACGATTCTCCTTTTGAATCATGGGGTCAGCTCCATTATACCGTGCTTGATCGGCATCCTTATTGGTAAGTTGTACACGCTGGACCTTTTAATAGGGTCAAAGAACTGGGTTTTGCCCTCAATTATATTTGAGTTATTTGTGAATCCTCATAAGGCACAAAAGTCATTTACTTCGTCAATAACTCGTAGAATCCGTGGGTACCAGCCAGTGTCTGAACTGGGCGCGCTTCTGCCACAAAGCGCTGTTGCCGAGCATTCGCTTAATGAAGAGGTAGAAGACGATAGGGAGATGGCAATCGAAGATTTAAGAAATCAGGAGGAAAATGATGCTGCTCGCTCGGCGACGCCGGTTCGGCCATTAGGGCGTCGTTTCCTTGACACATTTCGTGCATAAACACTACATATAATTTGATAGTATTAGTAAAGTCTTTCGACTAGATCGTCAATTAGTCTTGTGTATGCTATTTTTTTTTTTTATATCTTGAGACCCTTTGTGCTCTGCTCAACAGCATTGAGATTTTTCATTCGTTCAACATCCCAGTTGTACAATCTAGCAGTGTTCACCTCCATGGTAGTAATGTTCTGTCTCAAGAAGTCCAAATCTTCGTTGACATTTTTTAGTTGCTCGGTGTTATTAGTCAATCTCACCTTTAACAACTCCACTGCTTCATCCAAAGGATACTCCAACATAACATCTGCACCCAACCACAAGCAGACCGAGTCTAGGTTTTCAACGTCGATTTCGGCTTTGGTGTACAAGGAGCTATCCAATTCGTAGTTTGTTTCGAGCGTTGTTTCGTCTGAGTCCTTAAGTAGCTGTATGTGATTTATGACAGCCAAGTTCTTCTCGATGTCAGGAATCTTTAACTTCAAGTCTGCAAGTTGCTGTTGTTTTGACAATTCCATGAATTTGTATTGCTGCAAGCGATCCTGGAAGGCGGTCATGATGGGCTTGAACTCGTTGTCAGGATCCTTAATGATATCTCCAACTTTCTCAATGAAAGGTGCCTCGGGGATTCCCCTTGGATTAGTTTTCTTTGGCCTTGATGTTAGATCTTCTGAGACTTAAACAAAAGAAGTGTTTTGAATTGACATACTTTAGGAAATCCATAGTTGAATGTGTCGGTTGAAGTAGTAGAGAGTACTACTTGCAGTGAGCACTCTATATTAATTCGAAGCGAATAGCGTATAATAAAGCACGAATGCTATAAGTTGGATTTTGTAGTCTTGTCAATAGAGATAATAAAATTTTCTTTTATTTTTCCTAGTGGTATCACAGATCCAGGCAATAATCTTTGTTTGCTTCTGAGGTCTGATAGCCCAAACATAAGTTGGTCAGAAACATTTTAAAGACTTAAAATTTATTACATTAATTTCCAATACATCTATAAAGCACGCCGCCCAGAACTGAATTTATCATTACCTTGCCTCCCCTGTCTAAATTCCACTTCTTATGATGTTCTGGCGCTGATGACGGAACCTGATAACCTCGTGTCGCTCCATAATGTACAACGCTTTATCTAGGGCTTCAGGACTAATGTTCTTGTCCTCCACAAATTCTCTTCGAAGGGTTTTATAAGCGCAAGACCAGCCCACGGGAAGACGCCGTCTAAGTTCGTGCTCCACCTCCTTGATCTGGTCGGCCAATCTCCCTGAGGTCATAAGACTACCGCTTTGAACACCTTGATCTACTGCGTTCATAGTAGAAGCAGTGAAAAGGCGAATGGCTTCGTCGACGTGATCAACAGTTGCAACAGGAGACAATGTGAGCTTCGCCAACAGCTCCGTGATTCTTACAATGGCTTCAAGCTGACGAATTGTGATAGGAATGGTGGACCTTTCGTTTAGATCACGCTCCATGACTTGCAATCCTCTTCTAATAGCTACGAAGTGCGATGATAACTTTTCAGAGGCAGCTTCACTCAATCTAGGCGCACACTTCGCTTTGGCGTACTGGATGTACCTTTTCATTGTTTCAATTGGAATTTCACCATCCTGCTCTTCTGGATTCAGAGTGGACTGCCCAGTGTGGATGTTCATGACATGTTGAGCAATAGACTTGTCACGAGCTTCATTATGGTCATCCTTGACGATAAAAATCATATCAAAACGCGAAAGAATGGTCGTCTGAAAGTCAATGTTCTCTCCTGGACTTTTTAAATCGTCGTATCTTCCGAAGATGGGGTTAGCGGCGGCTAAAACAGATGTACGCGAGTTGAGAACAGTCGTAATACCTGCCTTGGCAATAGAAATGGTTTGTTGCTCCATCGCTTCGTGGATTGCAACACGGTCTTCGTCCCTCATTTTGTCGAACTCATCGATACAAACCACACCGCCATCAGCAAGCACCATAGCACCACCTTCTAAGTAGAAGTCTCCACTTTGGGGATCTCTTTGTACAGATGCCGTCAAACCTGCGGCAGAAGAACCTTTACCGGAAGTATAAACGGAAATAGGCGAAATTTTCTCAACGAACTTCAAGAGCTGAGACTTTGCTGTACCGGGATCACCTAAAAGTAAGACATTAATATCTCCTCTCAATCTCATGCCATCGGGAAGAATTTTCTTGGAGCCGCCCATTAGCAAGCATGCCACTGCCTTTTTCATGTCATCATATCCGTAAATGGAGGGTGCGATGGATTTGGAGAACACTTCATAGAGGTTGGGGAGTCTAGACAACCTCAAGAATTCCTCTTCTTCTTCCTCGGTAAACGTGAGACCCATAGCAGCCGTATCAATGTCGGTTTGGATACCCAATACTTTGAGGTAAGGGTTTCTGATTGCTACAGAGTTTACACTTGAATTTTTTTGCTTCGATTGGAAAATCGAATACACACCGACAAGTGTTACACGTGTTCCAGGAACAACTTGATTGGTCAAATGACGATCTACGTGGACCAAAATATGACGAGGCATTTCACCAACAGGCACAGCATCTGGAGCTTCTTGTAGTTTGAGAACTTGTTGGTCGATGAAGGTAGACTTATCATGAACTACTACATACGGATCTGGAGGACATTTTTGTTGCGAATGAGACTCGTCATGGTTATGGTTAGCCAAACATCTCGGAGGGAAGTGAACGGCGCCAAACCCGGAAGGGACTTTCATCTTCATGGTGTGCCTACAGTTTCTACAGAGCAACAGAACCAGTGTAGCTCTAGAAGAGAGAACTGAGGCAGAAATAATGATTCCGCTTACTCTCACAATCTTCGAAATATGATCTGAGTCTAAGTTACGGATCGAAATAGGGCTGGAGCTTGAGTACAAGATCAACTGACAAGTAGGGAAATCCTTAGGAATATCTTCGTTCGAAAGGTAGGCAATTCTTTTAGCAATATCAGTAATCGCATTCTCAAATAAGGTCACCATTTCGGCAGGCTCGTCCGTGAGTTTCTTGTTAAGCTCTTCATTAAAACCGATGAGATGTTCGGAGTTGACACGAAGGAAGTAGTTTCCGATCAAGAGGTTCTCGCGCAATTGATCACGGTACACAAACAGTGTGTTGAGACGGAACTCCAAGATGAAGTTTCTAAAAGCTTTAGTCACTTCATTGAAGGAGTTGTCCAGTGGCTCTTCACCAGGAAGAACTGGGGCACCATAGACGTCTGCTCTCTCGTAAGACATTGCTAATTCACTATGGTATCAAGAATTGGAAGGTACAAGAAAGTATATTTGTTCAATCTTGGGTATCTATAGGGTGTAGAGTGAAATGAATCAGGGTGCAGCGCAAATTATCTGAACCAAAAGGGAATAGTAATGAGACGCGTCGGTTGTCAATGTGCAGGTGTATTTATCTTGATCGAGAAGTTACATTCACAATGGAAGATCTCGAGACCGCTATCAAGGTCTAATAATTTCTGCTTTGTTTTTTTCGGGGTTTATAAGTAATTTTGTCTATCTATTGAACAAAAGAATTATCAGCTGGTCAAGGATAAGATGTGCCATTCCTAGCAAAAGGTTCAGGCTACAAACACTATAAATTATCTTTTACTATTCGTGCTTGGCTATGCGCGAAGCGCTCGCCTATGCTTTTTTTTCTTTCGGTTATGAGTTGTTGCAAACGGCGCTGGCACCGTAGGGTCCCGTACTGACGACCTTGAATGCTCAGCGATGATGTCTCGTCCTCTTCCGCGGCGAACGTTTCAGTTTTGATCTTTTCCGCTTCTGCAGACCGAAACTCTTTGTGTTTGTTTGTTTGCTTTTTAATGAGATAGGCTGATGGACGGCGGGGCATGCATTGTTGACAGAAACTACATCATGAAATCCCTCATCAAGTTGCTCTTCACCGTCATCGGATTTGAGACGTGGTTTATCGATGATTCTCTTGTCTTGTGTACTTCCACTGTCATTTGGATCGTCGCTTTCACCTAATTCAGACTTTATTCCAGCTTGCAAATGCGCAACGCTCTTGAATTTTAATAGGCTCCCGTTCTCACCCACAAATGAAAAGTCACTATCACCCAGCCATCTCCCTTGTGAAGTATTACGCATACTGTTTGCAGCAGGATGTCCACTTCTCGTAAGCGGATCTACATCTGCAAAAGCGTCGTTTAAATCGCCTGGCAGATAGTTGAATTCAGTGTTAGACGTCTCGGTACTAACAAAGCCCTGTTTCTCAAAATGTGAAGAGAGTTCCAGCTCACTTTCGAAAGACTCCATGAACTGTGCTCTGTAGATAGCGTCGAATCCCGGCAGTAACAACCACTCGTACTTGTCAGTATTCGAGCGGAACGGATCAAATCGCGATGAATCATTCTCGAGTTTTGTTCTTGGAAGTGAGCTGAAATCGTTTTCCCAACCTTTCTGCATTTTTTCATATTCTGGCGGGTTCACACAATCCATATATAAGGTCCTTTCTTTGGATGCTACTGTATTATCAATCCAAAATATCTCCAGTCCATCAAACTCACAAATTAGGGTGTCTTTTAGATCGCATCCATCCAATTCGTCAACCTTGTTGTT
Organism: Australozyma touchengensis; assembly: GCA_030566735.1. Taxonomy (NCBI): domain Eukaryota; kingdom Fungi; phylum Ascomycota; class Pichiomycetes; order Serinales; family Metschnikowiaceae; genus Australozyma; species Australozyma touchengensis. Next base: position 189,042 of record JAKUAS010000015.1, read on the forward strand.
GAAAACCTTCGTCTCCCCGGGTCCATCGAACTCTGGAATCCAATCTTCCTTGGTCCCGAACCCATCATGATTGTTGAAATTACTCCCGGAATTGTTGGCTGAATATGCGTAAGCGATCTTGGCTACACGCGAGAGCATTTGAACAAAACTCACGAAGCGAGCCCTTAAGGTGGGAACTTTTACAGTGCCAGAGAGAAGGGGTGAGGCAACAAAAAAAGGATTGGATCTCAATGAAGTAGTCATTAGAGTCTGTTTGTCGTGATGAAAACGTTATGAATCCAGTAAAGTTGATTTACTGACGTCTTCGGCTGTTTCAAAGTTATGGAAATCGATAGCCTTCAGCTAAATAAAATCTATTATTGAAGAAAAATACAGTAAGAAAAAACCTCATTACCCTGCTGGACGGGTCGTCAATTTATGTTCTCCGAAATTAGAGTATGCGTCTGGATGCAAGCCGTATCAAATTCCAGCTAAGCATTACATACTGAAACATTTTGCGAAGCATAACAAGTTTTTCAATTGGAATTCTAGAACTTTAAATTAATTAAATTTACATGTTATTCTTATATACAAGCTTTGATGAGCCAAATGAGCGAAAGTTTAGTTGAACTCCTCAAGTAAGACCAAAAGTAGTCCTCTTGGTCTCATACAGATTATTGTTTGATAACGTCCCTTAAAGACCCAAAACTCAAAACGTCCTCTATGCGACCGCTATCACTAAATAGCATGCTTAATCTATCTATTCCACAACCCCAACCTCCAGTTGGCGGCAAGCCGTACTCCATTGTTTTAACATAATTCCAGTCGGGTATCAAAGACTCATTATCGTTGAAATCAGCTTTGTTCTTCTGTTGTTGAACGAACTTGCTCTCTTGGGCAAAAGGTGAATTTTCTTCTTCGTATGCATTCACGTATTCCATTCCGTTGATAAATAATTCAAAACGTTGAGAGATTTCGAAAGATCGACTATCGTAAGTCATTTGCCTTGATTTTGCCAAGGGAGACATCTCCGCTGGCTGATTGTAAATGAAAACTGGAGTGTTTGGATGTTCAAGACACAAGCTCTCGAGAAATTCTTCAGACAACCGATCTAAGAGTGCTGATGGTTGCTTTTGTTCAGGTAACGGAAGATTGATTTTTTCAAAGTAATTAATTAGGCTCTCGGATTCTAGCGATTCTGGTAGCTTCACACCCGTCTTTTGTTCAATTGTCGGAATGAATTCGTATTTAGGAAAACTCCCCGCTCCCAACGCAGTGAACATTTCAAGAGGCTTTTTCAAAACTGACAAATTATTTCTCTGCTTTTCTAGTGTTCCATACATTTCATGAAAGAGCCTTTCCGTCATGTCCATTAGTTCTGGTAGAGTGGTGAAGGAGCGGTAAAACTCGCACGTTGTAAATTCTGGGTTATGTGTCGCATCAATGCCTTCATTACGGAAATTGGTACCAATTTCAAAGACCTTGTCAAAACCGCCAATTACTAGTCTTTTGAGCCAAAGCTCTGGGGCGACACGGAGTTGCAAATCTTGCCCTGAAATCGCTTTCAGGCTGGAATAAAAGGGTTCCGCATTCGCTCCTGTGCCAGCACCGGAAATCAAAGGAGTTTGTACCTCTAAGAAACCATCTGATACGAGGAAGTTTCTGATACCTTGCGTTACCAAGGATTTCACTATTAGTTTCTCCTTCAGTGATTCGTTGACAAGATAGTTCAAAACACGGTCAGAATTTATAATTTTTCTGTCACTTACCTTCTCTGGAAGTGTAGCTGAGTGTAGGCAAGGGCTTACGATAGTAATCGGGGTCGTAAGCAGAAGGCTAAGTTCGCCAACCTTTGTCTGAAATGGGTAGCCAACGCAAGAAATGTAGTCATGGGCCCTCACTAAGGCATGACGCTCATCAAATTCAGAAGCAGATAATTCCATTTGTCGATTAGAGGCATATATCTGCACCCGTTGGCCATCTTGAATCAAATCTACGAAGTACAACGCTCTCCCAGCCTTTCTAATCGACGAAACACGGCCTTCTAGCTGGTACAAAGTGAGATGCTTTCGATTTGGAAGACTTTTGAAATCATAATTATGGTATTTGGCGACGAATTGGGGAATTCGTTGCAAGTTCACCTCGCTTGACCGCACAGAACTCAAGGTAGGATAGAAAGGCTCCGGGTTCGCACTGATCTCAACCTTTCGGGCCTCAAAATGGTGGACGTCTGTTGAACTATATCGAACAAGTCGCAGCCGGACCAGTCTACATAGGCTTCTTCTAATTGGGATCATGGTTAAGACCATCTGAGAAGTATGTGGAGGTGTGTATATACATCTAGGATGTTTCGACAAACTTGGAAGATAATGCAACCATAAATAGCGAAGGACAACTATAAGTTTGCTAGTAATTTTCTAATCTTTATATTCCTTTTTAGCAAAGGGATTTTTGCACGGCTCTTGCCGAACCTTACCGACTAGTACGATGATACTCTAGCTCTTTCGATGATTAGGACTTTGAAGCCCTTTAGAATATTTTATACGATATCTTGAAAAATATTCTTCCATTCCTGTGCTTAAAATGTATAGCAGGCTCTTGACAACAACTGACGAAAGGTGGAAATCAAGAGAAAGGATCTATGACCAAGTTGAGCGTAATGCTAAGTCCTCCATATTTTCTTTTGTCTCGATATCTATCCTTTGTCACTGGGTTTTTATCTTCCCGGCAGATCACTTCTAGAGGACAGATGGAATTTCGATCTGACATACAACCGTGCTTATTTACGATGATTTTCCGGTTCTTTACGAGTTATACGACAACGAGATATGTAGCTTGAGGAAAATGTCATAAGAATAAAAAATTCTTGAGAGAAAAATACACTTTGAATTTCGGTCCAAAAAAAGAAGCTTAAATTTGGCCTTCTTGCTTCTTGCGTCATGTAATGTGTGCTATTATTTCTGTAGCCGCGTCGTTTTGACACATTTTACGGTCCGCGATCAGCGAATGCCCGAAAAGGAAATTTTACAACAATCGCCTTCATTTCAACTGGAAACACGTAGCAATTCCAATCTTGCAAATCATTCCGTGACTATTTTCGTTCCATGTATTGCCGATGACATAAGAATACCAAGAATGTTACCAGGGCTTTTGATATCTATTTGTAGCACGCGTCTTCGCCTGGAATTTCTCCGGATTGGAACAGGTCCTCATATTGGAAAATAGAAAGAAATTTCGGGTACTTTAAAAAGAAAAAAAATCCTGTAAATCTAGTAACTTCAAGAATTTTTGTGCTCGACTTCCCTGAAACGGAGATTGAAGGAGAAGCAAGAATAAACCAAACATCGATAATACTCGTTAAAACCATAATTAATTCTCCTATTTTTTTCAGAAACTCAAAAATTGCCGCTTTCATTTACATTTCCTCTGTGATTTTTCCTTTGCGTTGTTGCAATTCTCCTCACCTTCGTGTTTGAGTTAGTAGCTCCTGTCTTTTTTCGCCCACTGATTCAAAGAACCACCACTTTTTCATACATTTCATCACACCAGCGTCTCTCTGCCGCACACCAGCTATCGAAGGAAGCAAAGTAGCCCCGGCTCGCGCATACCATGAAAAAAATTTGGGGTAAGAACGGCAAGAGTCGTCCCAAGAGCAGGCACACCAATGACGAAGCGTCTTTGGCTCCTTCGGAGACTGATCTGGCTAGCTTAGCGCAAGTTTGCCTGTTGATCCAGCCAGGATACGACAACAAGTCCTTCAAGCATGCCTGGGTTAATGGGGTTTTGAACGGCCTGTCGCGTGAGTTTTCGGAATCCCAGCTTAAGCTCTATCGCCTTGAGTTGCGTGGATCACACCTCTACTTTTACCGTCCACCGTCTCTGTTAGAAGTACGCCTGTTTAAATTCGATTCCTTCGAAAACCTCCCTCTTGCAGAAACCTTGTCGGCCAATTCCATGAATAAGACCAGTCTTGATCTGTCCCTATACGGTTCAACTATTGCAGCACCAAGTATTAATGCAACATACAACTATGACACGTCAATTGTCTCTACAGCAGCTGACGTAGACAACACTAGAAGCCGCCCTGTCACCTCGGCTGCTTCGATAGTCAGCTCTTCTACCATGAGCACTCCTATTCTAGACTCGTCTCCTACGATCAATGACGAAATAATCAAATTCTACAAAGCTCAAATCCCACATCCAGATCTCAAGTTTGATTTTCCTAGCAAGCAATTTCTTCCCAATTCGCCTCCTGAGGCGTTGGCCCATTTCTTTCTTTTCGCAGAAGCAGATACGATGGAAGCTCCTCTTCGTGCTTTGCTTTGCGTGATACCCATGTCGCCCGATTTCATAAGCATATTGAGCTCAATTCATGCCATTATAGCTGCCGTCTATGACGGAAGTTTCGGTCTGCTGGTCTCGAAGCTAGAACCAACGGAACGCGTCTTTCAATTGTTTGATCACATTGATTTGCACTATGGCGGCTTTTTTCTTAAGACAGACACTGCATCCTCGTTACTTAAACTTCTCGAGTATTTAATGAAAAACGCCCCTCCAGAGTCAGCTGAAAAGATTGCTAAATTCAAGACAGCCATGAAGGCTAGACAAGAACAGCTTCTCGAGTTAGTGAGCCCTTGCACGTCAGTGGTCTCTGATAATGTCCTTCAAGAGTTGAATTTCTCGACATTTTTAAATGACATGGGTCTTTTCGAATTCGCGCAAGCGGTCACAGAAATCGACTTGACATTCTTCAAACTGTGGAACTCAAGCATGGACAAATCCTTACTTCTCTCTTCGTCAATTGGCGATACTCTTTATAAGAACAATCCTCTTATATTCCATAACAAAACTCACGTTCATTACCTCTCTCGTCTTTTGGTTCATCATCTCTTTTCGGAAGATACCAATTCTACTGATGAGTTACGGGCAAGGGTTCTTGAAAAGTGGATAGATCTCGGATGTCTTTTAGACAAGTTAGGAAACATGTCGCTGTGGCTAGGTATCTCTTCGGTTATTTTATCGCAACCAGTTTTAAGACTAACATCGGTTTGGAGATATGTGTCAGAAGACTACATCACTCTCCTCAGGAAGGACTGGTCGCTGGTTTTGTTCGAACTCGATAGAAGACATCTCGCGACTCCCTTTGAGTCTGTGACTTTCGGCTCGATGCTGGGAACAGATATTCAAACAAGCTTCAAGGACTCTTTTCATATAATGGCACCAAGAGGACTTGGTAAAATCTACCCTAAAACTCAAATAATTCCTTTTTTCGGTGACTTGCGCGTAAATAATGCAACGCTGCCTTCTATCGAAGAGCTCGCATCTGTTTGGAATAAAATAGATTATTCGTTTGACAGATGGAACGAATACTTGGAGTCTCTACAAGATTCAACGGATCTTATCAAATACAATCAAAGAGTCTTGAGGCATTACGACGCGAATGGGTTCATTTTCTCTAATCAAAGCTTAAATCAGGTCTTGTGTCTTGGAGCTCAAAAAGATTTGTCCTCTGACTTACCTCAAACCTTCGCAACAGACAGCATTGAAACAATGGAACCACCAAAAATCCCCGTTCCGATACTCAAATCCAAACTATATAAGCTTATTGGTCTTAATTGTGACTCAATCAGTATGAATACCATAATGGAGTATTCATTGAAATTGGAAGCTCCGCCTCCCGAAAATTACCTCCATGGAGCGGACTGGCAATTTCAGAACAATGGAGCTACATCATTCAACTCTGATTCACAATCTGTGTTCAATGAGTTCCTAGATAATGATAATGTGTCCGTGTTATCTTCACGTTTGTCTGGAACAAAAAGTGAGGAACGATTGCCTCTATTTATCTCTCAGGGGCTCAAAATCAATTTTGATAGTATGAATTCGTCGTTTGATCCTAATGATATTGCAGTAGATAAAGAATTGGTGCTTCTGCGAAGCAGTTTAAACTTCGACTTAGATCTGGCAGAGGATCTAGGCAACATAAGCGATGTTCTCAACGATGAAGACTCTCATGGTGGTCTTGGAATTGATGTAGAAAATATTCTCAATCATCAAAAATTCAAGGAGTTTTCTTTAGATGATATAGCCGAGTCTAAAGACGATGAGTGGTCTGCCAAACCTGAAAAGAAGCACAATTCGTTATGTTCGAAACTGACAATTCACTCTGATACGCGTCCTAGATACCTCCCAAAGTTTGCTTCCTTAGATCGCTTGATTGATCTCTTAATCGTGGACCCTAAGTATTTCCATGAGTCAGCCTCAATTGACCTCACAGAGTATAGGATAGTATTCATGTTGAATTATAGTACCTTCGTTACCACGAAAAATTTGCTTCAGAAGTTGGCTCATCGATTTGTGCACTCGGGAAATGCTGTCATCTCTGTCATGAAGAAGCAGTACCTTGAACGTAACAAGAAGTACGATAAAGCAACTTTTGGCGCATATCCCAATTGGGAGTTCGATAAGGAGGTTAATTTGACAATCTTGGGGAAGGTTGATTATAAGCTTCTACTAAACATTCAAACCAACATCTTGAAGGTTTTGATTCTCTTAGTCAACAACTTTTTCAACAATTTCCTCAATGACACGGCTAACAAAAGAGTCATGATTAAACTCTTGAAACTCTACAGTAATGAAATTTTGCAATGGTACAATTCCAGCAAAATCGACCGCGATTTGGATAAGTCCTTTGAAGATTTGGTAACTTACTATAAAAGGTTAAAGAAGTTCTTCGTCATGAAATCATATCGACCTGCTCTCCCATCCAAAATTGACGAGTTGCTTTGGAACAACTATAAGTTCACAAGCACTTTGACAGAGGTACCTATAAACCGAAATTTACCAAGTCATAAAAACGTGCAAAAGATCGAAAAGTTTCTAAATAAGTTTAATGAGCTTTTAGCAAAATTCTATAAGGGTATCACTCCACAGCATTGGTTCTCGATGTTTAAGATTTTGGAGTGTCTGTTTGAAAACAATAACCTTTTGAATTACAAGACCCAAACATACGATACCTCCGAGGACCTGTTACAAATGAGCAATGTGTACGATTACCTTTTCACGCTATACGATTCTTCCAAAGACGACCTTGTATTTAACAGATTACCGCTCGTGTTTCAGACTTTACTTCGCTTGTATTCCAAGTTCAGGAGCTACCTTTTGATCCAGTTATGTGACCCTTTGGTGAGCGACGATGAGCGTCTTGATCGCATGAGAACTTTGTTGATTATGGTAAAGATATGTAAACTCAAAATGAGTGAGCTTCAATTTGTTCTCGAAGGTGATTCGGGACCTATTCCATCCTTTATAGAATCTGCCATTGCCAACGCAATTTATTCTCCTGAGAGTCGTTATTTCGCAAAATTATGGGTAAAAGCATCAGCTTCTTTGGGGACAAACATCGATGTCCCTTCAAAGAAATTTGATTCGTTGGATTCTCTCGTTCCCAATGAAATCTCTATCCTGGACTTAGCCACGGGCCATGAACCGTTACTTCCATGCATAGGATGGATAGTTGAGAATATGCTTGAACTCAACAAGACGCCGTCCTTTTCTGGTTCCCTCATTAACTATAATAAGCGCTACATGATTTTCGTTTTTATTAAGGAGCTCATCATCGAGGAGCCGGGTGAACTTAACGATTTTCAAACTGAATCAAAAGAGTTCGAGTTCTTGTTCCTGTTAGATGACAATTTGAGTCATATGGCAAATGTCTCATATGATGTCAACGAAAACTACCCACGAGGATTCTTGGATAAGGTTTTCAGAAAACAATACTACATCATCGCCACAGAAGCACAGCGTTCCTCTATTAAAGTGCCTCAGGTCTCAACGGAAAATCCGACCGTAAGCGGTCCTAAGACACTAACGAAGAAAATCTCCAATTCAAGTTTACGCAGGCAGTCCTTAAACTTTAAGTCCAGCGCTTCTTCTAAATTTAGATTGGGAGGTCTATTTACTAAAACTAAAGGCTTTGGCCTGAGCAATGCTGCCGAAAAGGTTGTTAGCGTAAAAGACCTTCCTTCATGTCTTTCGGTGGCAGATCCTAAACAGAAACCTGTGCTTGTAGTTCCTTTGAAGGATCGTAAAATATTCCCTGTATACCTTCTTCCTGCGTGCTTCAAGATCGATCTAGAAGGTTCCAACGAGTTGTGCTTCTTACAAGCTTGTAGCGAACTTGACGCCCAAGATTGGCTCCGTAAGCTCAACTATGCGAATAGGCACTGGTTCCAATCTAGGACTATAAACTCCAAACAAAGTCATGCTTTCACAACTTTCGGAATTCCGCTTGATATGATTTGCAGTCGAGATAAGGCGGACGTTCCTATTGTTTTGACGACAATTTTCAGCAAACTTGAGGAGGAGGGCTTGAAAGATGTGGGGATCTACCGAATTGGAACTTCCATCAGCGAACTCAATAGCCTTAAACAACAAATTGACAGAACAGGCACCATTAACTTTGGAGAGAGGGGCGTCGATGTTCATGCGCTTACTAGTTGTGTGAAGCTGTTCTTCAGAGAGTTGCCTGATGCACTCTTGACGGATGAAGTTATTAGCTCCTTGGAACCATTTAGAAGAAATGGCAAGGAGTCCGAAGATTTCGTGATGAACGAGGTCCAGAAATGTAAATCGATATTGGTGAAACTTCCTCACCTTAACTATTGCACATTGAAGGCATTGATTGAACATCTTAACAAGATATACAAGATGAAGGAGTATAACAAAATGACCCCGTCCAATCTTGCTACGGTCATTGGTCCTGCTTTGACCGAGGCTAGTAACTTGGATTTTTTGATCAACAACTTTGGTCTTATGAACAATGTTTTAGAGAAATTGATCGAGAATTACGAAGCGATCTTCTGTTAGATAGTTTATGTACATGATCAAAATTTTAATATAGGACATTCGTTCGTATTTTTCACGATTAAAGAATTTAGTTGATTCACTTAAATTACATGAACTCTATTCGTCAGTTGTATACATTATTATGCATGATTGATATTTACAAGTCTAGTGTCTCTTAATAAAGTTAGAGTTCTGGTTTCTCAAACGCTTTTGAGCTTTGTTTACTTTAGTGAAGTTCAACTTCTTCTTCTCGGCTTCTTCTCTTGCTTTAACGTTATATTGGTTCCACCATTCTCCGATCGTTTTTGGTGGAGGCTTAGCGCCAGGAACTGGGATAGGAGGCTCGATTTGAGGAATGTTTGCGAACTTTCTGAAGTATTTGTTTCTCAAGACCATAGACTGTACAATAGAGAAGATAGCGTTGGCTGAGAAATAAACCAAGATTGCAGCGCTCATGTTGTAAGTGACAAAAATCGACAAAAATGGAAGGTAAGTCAACACTTTCTTCATAAGAGGGTTCATGGCTTGAGCGCCTGTTTCACCTCCCAATCTCATCATACCGGTGACTACACACGCTGTCAATACTTGCAAACCCAAATAAGGATCAACAGTAGCCAAGTTTTCAAACCAAAGTGCACCCTGAGTTGTGAAACCTTCGACTGGGATACTGGCCATGCTTCTAGTAGCCTGGAAGAAACCGTAGGCGATAGGAACCTGCAACAATGGGAAGAAACCGTGGCTTGTCTTGATGTCGTTTTCCTTGAGAATTCTTTTTCTTTCAGTTAGAGCGCTCATCTTATCCTTTTGAGATTCGGCGTCCTTCACTTGTTGCATGCAGTTATCTAATTGGGGCTTGACTTTACTCATCTTGGCCATGTTGGCAGATGACTTTACATACAAAGGAAACATGAGAGATCTCACAGCGACAGTGGACGCTACAATTGTCAACCACCAAGGTAAACCGGTGTAAACATGGACATATTCGAGAACGTTACAGATCCAAGAGGTGGGGCCCCATCCGTCGCCTAGACCGACGGAAGACAAGTATCCGATTTGATCTGAATGTAATTCCGAAGCTTGTGCGACCAAACTCTCTGGGTCCACAAATTTCGTGGCCTCAACTTCGGTAAGGGGAGGTTGTTGAGTAGAGTTGAATCTGATACTCTGCAAGCCCATGGGCAACGAGGAGCGAAGAGATTTAGGAACGGTGAATCTTGGCGCAGTATGACGAAGAGCCGCCGCACCGGCAAAACGGGAAATCCCGACCTTAAACATGGAAAGTTGTAGAAGTGAAGGAGGTACTATGGGGAATTTTTCAGTTTCCTGTACAGTTATTAGAAGAGAACGAAGGATATGGCGAACACATGTACTATCGCAGCTCGATGATAATCTAGATTGAAACTTTGTTTCTGAATTTTTTTTCAATTCAAATGGGAAAACGATCTTAGTATTGTTGATTGTCAGTAAGGGAAGGTAGTCCAATGGCAAATGGAAAGTTTTTAGAAGAAGTCAATTTTACTGATAGAGAAGAATTTCTTCATTTAATTTTTTGGCTTTTTTTTATTCTGCTTTCCCCGCTGAATTTCTGTCTTAATACTTCCGCTAAGTTTTTATTCTTCCTATACTCTAGTTTTGGTCTGACCACAAATTCTGAACGAGTCTGATCTGTGAACCGCTCATACTACATTCAGAATATGAACCGGTAACTGACTACCTCACACAAATATCACGATCTTTGAGTCTTTTTCTCCTCGTTTGGAATATTGTTGAAAATCACTCTCATTGGGTGGCCCCATTTGCAACAATTGTGTCTTGTCTGTCACAACACAAACTCTTCAACATTCATGCTACGACCTTCATACTTAAGAGCAAAGGCATTTCGGCCTCGGCTTGCACAGAGCTGTAATCTGCTACTACGAGATCCCTCAAAAAGACTAGTACATCTATATAAGAACACTACCACCGAAGCCGACTTCAAAATGATGGATTTAATGCGAGGCAGCGCTTCCGAGAGGCAGATTTTCGATCACATTGCCGTGAACACTACTGGTGAAAAGCTTTCTCCCGAACTTGTCGAAGATTTCATGATGACACTCCTAAAACGTGACAACTTGAGTGCTGTAACCTTTATAGCCCACATAGTGCTTGACGGAAATGCAAGAGGCTCGTCGATATTCTCGAATCAGTTTTGGTCGCTTTTGGCTTCCCATGCAAGTTCCATGTGTCATCACTCGGCGGCCCTGTTGGTTTATCACGAGATCGTGAATCCAATCCTAAAATATAGTGAAGAAGATCAATCCCTTGTAAGCGAAGAGAACGAGCATATACCTTTTCTACTTTATCCGACTTCCATCGAAGGCTTGGCACTAGTGTTTGCCCAAAATGGAAACACAGCTTCCATCCAGGGCCTTCGATCATACTTTCAACGCTTTTATTCTTATATTGGCCACAGCGAGACGTACAAAACGTTGCAAGCGCTCATAATAGAGTCATATTCTTTGAACGGAGACTTTGATAATGCCTTGGACAGGTTCTGTGACTTTGCAATGAAATTTCGAGCTCATGGACAGGAGAAACCTTCAGAATCGTCTGATGAGGCTCTCCTACGTGCGGTAGGAAAAAACTTCGAGAAAAGAGAGCTCGAAATCGGCAAGGCTCCACCTAAACAAGGGGGGAATCCCAAAATTACTAAAACGTCCAAGCTCCATTACAACAAGTACACACTACCGGGCCATAAATACAATGCTATATTTGAAGGAGACTTGAATGTTGTTGATCTCCCGCGTTTCTACGAACTTCTCAATAAGAATATCGAAGATCTAATCGAGAACAATGGCGGCGCATACCTCGAGAAACTCGTGTTTTTAATGACCAAATCTCATCATTCTTTGGGGAAATTCATCATTCAAAGTCTCTGTGAGCAAGATAAATGTTTTGAAGCCATGCATATCTTTAAGAAAATGGTGTTGAGGTATAAATATGCGTTGCAGAATCCTAAGTATTCCGTCGAAGCGGAATTCATGGCTATTTTCGAAAGTATTCGCCGCCTCTATAACAGAAAAAGCGGACTTATCTCGGCAGGTGACCGTGCTCTTTTAAGCAACACGTTTGATCTGTATGTCATATATGGGAAGGGCTTCAAAGTTCATGCGTGTTATCGCGCTTATCTTGAAGCGCTTTTAACTGATCCTAAGATTACAGAACAAGACTTAACCCAGGAATTAACAAAGTACAATTCAGTCATGCGTGTTATGCCGATGGTTAGCACAGAAGCTTATGAAAAGGCGATGTCCTTAGGGGTGTCCACTAACTTGATCAAAAGAATTTCTCAAGAATAAATAATCTTATATAATGTATATAGTTGCGCATGCATTCATTACGGAACCTAGTCATTTCTAGGAGGTTTAATTACGTGGATTTTAACGTCCTCGCTGTCTTTGAGATCTCCGACAACAGCGATATCTTGCGGAGTAATAAAAATTGATTGGGCAGTAGAGTCACGTAGTTCATGAATAAGGAGTCTGATTGCAATGGTTCTGTTGACTGAATCCATGAAAACATCGAACTCGTCAAGACCGCATATCCTAGGTTTCATGACCTTCCATATACTTAAAAGAAACGCAATTTGTGTAAATGACTTTTCACCCCCAGATAACGACAGAACAGCTCTTGTGTCCTTATCGTCTTTTGTTTGTACCTCAGTCACCACACGTTTATTGGCAAAATCGAATTCCAACTTTCCTTTAAACCCACGAAGCGCCAAAGATTGCTCGAAAGACAGCTTTGCTCGAGTCAATTTTTCCTTGATTGTGATGTTTAAGTTCTCAAAACGGAAATTGAGATCATTTTCTAAGGTAATTCGTGCATCGTTCAATTCAACTAAGCTTTCTTCGCATTTGTCTTTTACAGCTTTACTCTCGAGAACTTCCCTTTGGATCTCTTCGAAGCTCTTGGTGTTATTTTTCTCTGCTTCCTCGATGGCTTTCTGTATACTTCTGAATTCTTCAGTGATAGATTCCGTTGTGTCTGAGTCTTTGATTGTCACTTCGGAACGGTCACATCTCTCTTGAGCTGAACAGCGAAGTTCTTCTTGTTTACTCTCATCTTCTGCTTTAGTGGCTTCATGCTCGACAATTTTTTTCTCGAGCTCTGAGATCTTCTTAGCAAACCGATCAAGTTCCCCCAAAAGTTCCACTTTGCTTTCATTGAGTCGACTCCTGGTATCATCGAACTCGGCGATTTTTTTGGCAAGGTCTTCTTCGAGTTTCTGGGCTTCTTTAAATCTGTTCTTACAAGTCTCTAGTGCCTTCTTCTTTTCCTTAAAGACTGACAATAATTCGACCGACATTCCCTCTTTGGCTTGTAATAGCTTTCTACAAGACTCGATTTGAGCGGTCAAACTCTCTATCCTGCCAGAGTCTCCCTCTTCGTTCAATACACGCTCAGCAGCAAAAATTTGATTGTTGATCACTTTAATGTGCGACTTCCTTTGCTCCAAATCCGCTTGAAGGGTCCTTCTGAGTTCTTCCTCCTTTTTGATCTGAGCAAGACGTCTCTTTTTTACTTGGTTTTCGTGATTAGTTGCTTCCTTCAAGTCCTCCATTATTGAACCTAAAGAAACTTTGCCAGCAAGCTTCGGAAGGTCTCGGGAATAGAAAAGTGGGTCTCTGGTCATGAATTCATCTCCACGGACGATTCTGGTTCCCGATTTTTTATCGTTGAGGCAGAATGCTCTGGCCACAGACACATGACCTGCAGCACGTTCAGCTTCACTCAACGATGTACATAGTACTGACTCTTCTATAGAGGCGGCGTCAATCAACGTAAACTTGACGTCTTCATTTTGTATTTCAAGTGCATCGAGGATTGTCTTGAATTCGTGGCTGCTTTGTTTATATCCAAACCGTTCAAACTTACGAACAATCACTCTCTTGAAAACCTTCTTCTCCCTCATATACTGATTCAATAACCGTCTGTCGGCTTCGTCGTAAACAACGAATGAGTCAAGGGCATTCAAGATAGCGGCATTAATCAAGTCATTAAAGTCGGTGAACTCGCTTTTTACCGAAACGTAGTAGCCTAGAGGACCAATCGGCTTCTTGTGCCACCGCTTCTCCCTTTCAATATCTTTTATGAGATGTTTAATGTTCACTCCGAAAGCCGCGTAGCTGTCGTTTTTCGCTCTTTCAATTTCTCTATACTTTTCCTCTAGCGATTGTCTGTGTCGTCTCGCCTCCTCACTCTCACGATTGAGCGCTTCAAGCTCTGGACTCGTGGATTCCAAGGCAAGAAGGCGCCCCTGTATTTCGTCACGTTTTAGTAATAGCAGGTCAAGGCGCTGTTTAGACACAGCAAGCCTTTCGGCCATTGCTTCTCTGGACCCGCCGTTTGCCTCATCGATTTTTATCTGCTCAGCTTCAATGTCTTTTTGGTGTTTATCTACTTGAGTTTGTAAGTCCTGAATTTCGTTTTTGTAATTGAGCAACTCGGCCCTTACGCCCAGGACTTCTTTAGCAGCTTCGTCGAATTTATCACCTGCGATTTTTGAAGCTTCTACTGCCTTATCGTATTCGGACGTGGCCTTTGCCTCTTCCTTTTCCAATTTCTCCAGTCGCAAGTCTGCACTTTCTATTTTTTGTTTGTGTTCTTCCACTTGTGAAGCTGTGTGAGCCTTTGTTTCTTCCAAGTCTTTTATTTCCGACTCCTCCCATTTTATTTTACGACCCACCACTTCAACATTGAACCAATAAATCTTTCCGTTGATTTTTTCAAGTTGCTGCCTTAAGGTGTGCGAATGCTTGAATTTCTTGTATCCTCGTTCACATTCAGCGTATTTCCTGCAAGCCTCCTCGTAGTATTGTTTGGCGGAAGCTTGTCTTGTCTGCAAATTAAGAATATTTTTAGAAGCTTCTTGATAATTTTGGATAATCGAATGAATGTTCGTGCCCTCACTGAAGTACGTAAACCGACTCCGTTCAGTACTGCTCGCAATAAATTCACGAGCTTTGTCTTGCGAAAGAAATGAGAGAGGATTGTTTACTACAATCAAGAATTTCAGAAGGACTTCGTCTAGAAGTTTTTTCTTGCTGGATACTAGTGACCCGTTCTCACTTCGTAGATAATACGTATTGGTGCCGTCTCTGGTAAACTTTCTCTCGACAATCACAACATTTCCGAACGTTGCAGGGTCATAAGCATCTAAGCCATTGTTGCTTAATTCTACAATGACTCTGGCCGTAGATTTGCCATCCTTAATGAGGCTCCGGATCGACAGGCCACGACTAGTGTCTGTGGCCTTCGCTCCAAGGCCCACCGAGATTCCAGTAAGAATCGCACTTTTTCCGGACCCATTTCTGCCTACAATGAAATTCATTTGAGGGCCGAACTCCAACTCAAAGTGGTCGTGGCACATGAAGTTCTTGAGTGTGAGCTTACGTATATAGCCTGCGCGTACACCAGGGTCTTGCGTTTCGTCATCGTCGTCTAAGTCACTGTCATCGTCGCCCATTCTGTATCTCTTCTGGGAAAGGAGTTGGCTCATGTATTGGTCAGCAGATTGTCCCAGGTCAACGGAGTACGGCCGCTTCTGAGAGCTTCGAGACTCGGACCCGGCATCAGAACCAGTCGGCGTTTCCGAGTGTGGCTCGTTTTCCGAGTCATCCATACGAGGGGATGTCGTCATGAACTCTGAGGGCCAGGTCGTAGTAATGGCTGACAGATCAGTTCGAAGATGTGAACAGCTGACGCGCATAAACAAAAACAAGACGTACACCTTGAAAAAAGGCAAAATTGAGATTTACGTATTTGTTGTTAGAAACTAAAGAGGATTTTAATTTGTCCCTCTGCTACTCTTTTAATTTGTGTTACTTGTGTTCCTAGATATCTTAGGAGAACCAACGTTAGCGCAACAACAAAAAAGAGATGGGCGCCTTCGGTTTGATCTCTAACGCTTTGCAAATAAATTCCCATTTTTACCCTTGTGACAACCTATCTGAAAACGCTCAAAGCTAGTTGAAAGCCTTTTTCCTCGAACTGGAATGAGCTTCAGAAGCTTCTTCTACAAGTCGATTTTCACTAGTGAGTGGGATATCGGTTTAGACGTCGAAGAACCCAATTGATAACGAAAAAGTCCCCAACAGAAAAGCCGGATTTAGCAAAAATCTCTCTTTGATTTACAGTAAGTTTCCGTTTAGTTGTTTGTTCCTCTTTTTTGATATCCTTTCAGTCAAACGGCTCGCGACACAGCGTCTTATCAGGACCAACGCCGCACGAACTCAAAATCACTCATTCTGAGCCTAAAACAACCTTAGAGATTCCGCTTCGGCAATTGGCTGAAAAATTCCTCATCTGGAGCATAACGGCTTGCATATTCGCCCTGGTCCTACGTACGCCTGACCTCGTAAGGTCGAACGATTTGATTGAAGATACGTCTGGACCAAACCTTCGCTAGAAAGAGTGCGTTCGATTCATAGGCTTTTTTTTGCCTTTTTCGATGTGGAAGTACAACCACCTCCCATTAACTTCTCCTGCACACACCTCGCTTATGTTGTACCTTTGACGAAAACGGCAAACTGATTAGGGTAGTATATGCACGCACATCTATGTGCTCCTAACGCCATGATAAGGCTGCAAAATAGTACTTAATGACTCGAATTCCTCGCATGTCCTCCTTTCTCATTAGAATTTGAGAAGGGCCATCCACAGTCACTTGAAAGCCCCTGCTTCTTTATTTCCCTCCTTCTCTCGCTCTCTTCCGTTTTCGACGCCATGAAATTTTCAACAGTGGCAATCTCTTCGGCTCTTTTGGCCACAGCAGTGGGCCTGCCAATCTCTTTTGACTTTCAAAAGAGAGATGCTCCTTCGGTTATTAGTCCAAAGGTTTTCGTCATCAACATGTTCGAGTATGAGGCGAAGCCTTGGTTGGCGGCATTGAACTTCACCAAGAACATGACGTTGCCAGGATTGTCGCCAATCTATCCGTACGTTTACTGTACAGATGACTACTCTGTGTGTGAGATGACCACCGGCGAGGGTGAGATCAATGCCTCGGGCTCCATGACGGCGTTGGGATTGTCTCCAATGTTCAACCTCACGCAGACCTATTTTATGATCTCCGGTATTGCAGGAGGTGAGCCTCAATTCACCACCATGGGCTCTGTTACTTTTGCGAAATACGCCGTCCAGGTGGCCTTGGAGTACCAGGTTTCTTACCAGGAGTTCGTTTCCACCAATCCTAACTGGACCTCTGGCTACTGGGCTTACGGAACCGAGGACCCATGGTCCTACCCAGCCAATGTCTACGGTACCGAGGTTTTCGAGCTCAACGAAAAGTTGAGAGACCGTGCAGTTGAGTTGGCAGAGTCTGTAACTCTCGATCAGGGTAACGCACAAAACGCTGCCAACAGAATGTTGTACGCCGACGCCTCCGCTCGCGCTCCTCCTGCGGTTGTCAAGTGCGACGTTCTTACTTCTGACAACTATTTCACTGGAAATGTCTTGGGTGACTACTTCTCGTTCTACGCTTCGATGATTACCAATGGTACCGCCCAATACTGCTCCACCGCTCAAGAGGACAATGCTTCTTTGGAAGCTCTCACCAGATTGGCCAAGGCTGGTCTTGTTGACTTCGCTAGAATTGTAGTCATGAGAACCATCTCAGACTTCACCCGCCCACCTCCATCTAAGGCCAACGACACCGTTGGCTGGTTTAACGACCCTCAAAGCGGTGGTGCATCTGCTGCTTTCAAAAACTTGCCTATTGCAGGTGTTCCCTTTGTGAACGACGTTTTGGCCCACTGGAACGATGTTTACATGGATGGCTCCGCCTTCAAGCCTACAAACTACATTGGCGATATCTTTGCTACCCTTGGTGGTACTCCAGACTTCGGAAAGACTGATTTTGAAGTCGCTTAGAATCATTGCGTGATACCCTAATTAACGAATCACCCTAATTAACGAATCGATTAATTATTTATTAATGTAGTGTTTGCAATAACTATAAAAGTCCATCGTTTAGCGAAGTCCGCATTCTTAGATTACATCTTTCTTATCAATACTTTCATCGGTAGCATGATAGTTTGTGTCATCGATAGATGGAACATGGTAAGTTCTTTCGGTCTTATCCAAAGCAGTGAACGGTGTTCCCTTCACTCTGGAGACAATGTACCAAAAGCCGATTCTGACTCCGGCAAACATAAGCGAGAAGAGAACGCCACCTACGAAAGTGATGACAAATGCACCAAAAGGGCCCCAATCGCTTGAATCGTAGAGACCGTTCCAAATCAAGAGAAGCTTACCTCCCTCCTTAGCGCTGCCATAGTAAATCGTTCCGAAAATGAAAACACCTAGAAGCGATCCGAGACCACCAACCATTACATCCACCCCTTCGAGGAACCAGAAGTAACTGTCGCTTAAGCCGAGGAAAATGGATGGAATGATGGCGGCGGATACCAAGTCGGCAATCAAATAGATTTGCAAGATGTTGTTTGCAACTTTAA
The DNA here is from genome assembly GCA_030566735.1 of Australozyma touchengensis. NCBI lineage: Eukaryota > Fungi > Ascomycota > Pichiomycetes > Serinales > Metschnikowiaceae > Australozyma > Australozyma touchengensis. The sequence goes on from JAKUAS010000015.1 coordinate 207,365, forward strand.
CTGCCAAAACCACTGTAGGGATCATCACTAACACCACCAATCCTCTTACGTAGATCATCTTCAATTTGTTACGGAACAAGTCGTTGGAGATGGTAGAGACCATAGCGCTCTGCAAAGAGTCGAAAGTACAAGTCGACAAACAAATAATAAAAACCAACACGAAACCAACAACCCAGCCAGGCATGGTGTTAAGAAGAATGTAGAAGGCGTTGTAACCATTAGGGTCGCCAACTTGCAAGTATTCCGCCCAGACTGCCAAAAAACCTGTTGTTCCAACAAGAGTACAAATAGCGAACGTTACAAAGGCAGCAATCAGAGTACCGATCCAAAGATCTTTGTTGGTTCTACTTGCAAAAGTACGAAGCCAGAACCCAGACATGAAACAGTCATTTGTAATAATGGCGACGGGCAAGATGTACATTAATTGCCAGCCAAGCAAATTGGCGTCAAGCAAGTGAGATGGGCCAATCAAGCTCTTGTCGATATCAATCTTTGTTCCCATTGCAACTGCACAAATGATAACCAAGACAAGGACAACGGCGCCCTGGAAGTTGTCGGTAATGAAACTGACACGGAAACCACCGAATGAGGTATATATCGTGGTCACGGCACATTCCACAATGACAGCTCCCAAAGCGTTCAAGCCTGTCAACGTCTCGACAGCAGATCTTAAAGCGCTAAGCTCACCGATCATAAACAAGAACATTGTGAGGCAGGTGAAGAACGAGAGGTATAAGCACGTCACGATTCCAAATCTCTGTCTGACCCATTCGGTCAAAATAAAGCCCTCGGGGCATCTCTTACGAATAGCAGGGCCGACAGCTGCAAAACCTACAATTGGGATGGCGCCAGAGATCGTATACACCAACAAACCTTGCAAACCAGAAAGATTTCCGATCTGAGCATACGTTGTCAAAATACCGCACCCCATAGCTTTTTTGTTAGTTACAAGCGCTAACCGGCTTTGATTCTGTGTGGGCAAACATGCGAAGCAGGAATAAGCTTACGAACAGAGGTCTTGGCGCGTGGTTGTCAACTTCAAATTAACATGCTCGATGCACGGCGGCAGGTTCCAATGTCGAAGCCGTTTTACGTCAAGTAACTCTTGGCATCCTTGGACACTTATCGTACTACCGCCGTGCGTCAAAGTCTCTGAGACAGCATACCACTAAATTCAAGCAACGTAATCTACGAGTGCAATGTCGCCTCCTCACGCAAGTATGAACTTGATCGAGTTCGAACGGTGTTTTCTCAGCGGCTCTTGTTCTCCTACAAGAACAAGAGCCACACCCGCTAGCATATTGCACCATGGGACAAACAGAATATTGAAGGAAAATTAACGTACCTGAGGCTATGAAGTTGACGGCTAATGCGAGACCGCCTTGTGTTCCGTTGTTGGACAAGAAGTTGTCTTTGGTAGCAAACTTCCATGCAAGGAACAACCCGGTCAATAGAAGCATCGCATAGGAACAGTATATGATGGCATTGTAGCCTGGAGTCGAGATCACACCCATGGTAAAATAGGAGTGAAAATTTTACTGTCTCAAGAGAAGGGGTACGGCTCACTATATATGTGTTTGCGATGATCAGTGCAATGCATTCTCCTGCATTTAGTAGACGTATGCGCTTACGGGGAACACGTTGAGCTACATTGAAAGATGAGTTCACACGAACAAATGTTTGATGGAATTTTTAAATTTTGGTATTTGTGAATGGCCTAAGTCTCCAATGAATCTGCCAGTTTCTCTCCCCTCAGACGAGTTCGAAAGAGAACTGCTGCCCGATTTGGAGCAGTTTGAATTTCTACATCTTGCATGAAATATGCATTCGATTGTAGAGTCCTGAACTGCGTTCTTTCGGAACCAGGGCAGCGTCAAGACGTTCGTCAAAAGGGCGAGAGAATTCATACGGGCTGTATGGACGAATTCGTTGCGAGTTGCCCTTCATTTCTTTACAGGTGCAGTGCAATGTCAATCAGTTCTCCAAATCCTTCTTGATGTCGGCCAAAAGCGTCATGGCAAACTTATGATCGTCAACTTGAGCCAACCCGCTGACAGTAAGAGTGCCCCATAAGCCATCTACGTTGCTCAACCTGATAGGAACAGAGCCTCCGTGAACGGCGTGGTCCTTACTGTCGATGAAAAGGACCTCTTCCATCGAAAGAGGCGACGAGCGACCGATGTTCTTCATGTGAAGCTTCCAACCCATGTACAACGACGACTTGCCGAAATGGAGAACCGTCCTTTTCTTCCTGTTGACCCAGTTTTCGTTGTCCAAGCTGGTTCCATTCCTTGATGCAGAATGGAAATACACCTGGCCGCTGCTGGAAGTGATGTCAATCACGATCGCCAGGCCCAACTCCTTTGCTCTTTCGTATGCAAGAGATCCAATCTTCCACACAACGTCGGCATTGATGTACGGCAAGCGAACTGACTCCTCCAACTTCTCAAGTTCCTTGAGTAATTGCAGTAATGATTCAGAGTCTTTGCTTTGGCCGAATTTTGCCTTGAGGGTTTCAATTGCGTTCTCCATTGTGAAGTATCCAGGTGTTGTATCTGTCAGGTAGCATAGCTATATATGTACATGGGAGCGTGGGGGCGAACGTCTAGGTAGATACTAATAAACGCATAAATGCATAAAGCATCAAGCACCTGAGCATGGGCGATTCGAATTAAAGAGATGCATTTTTGAAGCATTTATTTGGAGATGGTTCTTTTGATAGTCTAGTGGCTTTCTTGCATCAGTCACGGAGGTTCTTGGCCCGTTCTTCACCAATAGGTATCGTCCAATTTTAGTCCCACAAGATTAAATATACAACGAAAATGGATTCCAGCGCTTTGATTGGTCAGTTTACCACTTGTGTCAGATCGGCTGCCGGTTTTGAGCCCGTGGCTCCTTCGATGAGCTACAAAAAGCTACACGAAATTCAGGCTTAAATATGCTTCCAATCCCCGCCAAGCTGACATGCAGAAATATCGGCAATTGCCGGTCGACGCTGGAAGCCCTACCGCCATGATTTGCGTCCTGCACACAGTTGATCGTGTCGGCTCCAAACCTCTTATCTATTATATTAATGTGCGTTCAACCACTTCTTTCCAAAGACATCTGCGTCACAAGGACCTCAGACTTCGCTTCAAGTTGCTGAATTCCGTTGAATCTCCTAAGTTTCTTCAGCAGTCGCATTCTCTCGCTCTTTGAAGCTCGGTTGTCTTTACAAATCCACATTGGACATTCGATTGAGTGGACTCAGTACACTTTCATTAAAAAAAGCTCTTTCGTCTAGAGTTTCTCAGGTCTTTTCCGACAAGTCCTTTTCTGGTTTCACGATGCTCTCTAGTGAAACCTCGGCTAATCGCCGTCTCTTACAGGTCGGAAGTGCCGTCTTGTGGTGCCTATTGTCTGGAGGCCCAATCTTTGGCTTTGCCGCTTTGAAGCCTGTTCTTATCAAAGAAAAGGTCTACGAGAGTGTATGTGATGTCTCTATCAATGCTACGTCCGTGGACTCGTGGAGTGCCTTCTTGATGGACCCATCGTCTTTCACGTCGTTGACCACCACCGTGCTCTCTGGTCTTGTCGAGACTACCTCCAAGTCTGATGTAGCAAAGTGTACCCAGCAGGATTTGAAGTTGAACATGATGTTTACTGTAGGCGCAATGTTAACCAACGTGTCTGCTTTATTGATTGGTAGCTGTTTGGACACCTACGGACCTAAAGTTTGCGGCCTCATCGGCGCTTTGTTACTTTACGTTGCATGCTTTGTTTTCATCTATAGTACGGAAATCACCTCCCGTTTTCCAATCTTAGATCCTTATCTTCTTGGCTATTCCTCTATGGCGCTCGGGGGACCCTTTGCTTACATGTCGTCGTTCCAATTATCGAATGCGTTCCCTGAAAAAAGTGGTACGATCCTTGCAATCATCACTGGAGCCTTTGATGCTTCGTCGGCGGTCTTTTTGATCTACCGAATCTGCTACAAAGCATCAAATAACACGTTCACCCTCGACCAATTCTTCAAGGTGTATTTGCTCGTTCCAATTTTCATCACCATCGCTCAATTCTTCTGGATGCCTTTTGACTCTTACAAGACCGGCCCGGAAACTACTTTATGCGCAGATGATGCTGCCGAAGTCAGCCAAGGCTCTGCTACAGAAACAGATGCTTTGTTGGCGCAAGAAATCAACGTTAACCGCGGTCCTGTTCGTCGTGACTCTATTGGAGATGCTTTGAAGCAGCCATATGCCACCGAAGGTGAGGAGTTCTTGGTGCAGCATTCTGGAGGTATCTTCGGTATCTTACACGGCTATTCTGCCAGATATCAACTCCATACGCCGTGGTTTTACTTGATGTGTCTTTTCGCCACGATCCAAATGCTTCGATTGAACTACTTCGTTGCGACTATTGGAACCCAGTACACATTCATGTTGCATTCTCTTGCGCAAGGAACCATTTTGAACAGATTTTTCGACATTTCTTTGCCACTTGGCGGTATCATTGCGATTCCATTTGTGGGTGTATTTTTGGACTATTGCTCGACTGTGGTTGTTTTGGTTGCATTATTGGCTGTCTCGCTCGCTATCGGTGTGCTTGGACTTGTGCCCAACTTCTATGCTGGAGTGGTTAACATCTCGCTCTTTGTTGTCTATAGACCTTTCTTCTACACCGCCATCTCTGACTTTTGTGCTAAAGTTTTCGGATTTGACACCTTTGGCACAGTGTACGGATCCATTATCTGCATCTCGGGAGTAGTCAACTATTTCCAGTCGACTTTGGACAAACTCACGCACACGACCTTCGAAATGAACCCAGTTCCTATTAATGCTATTTTGGTAGCTGTCACGGCCGTCATCGGCTCTGTGACGGTGGCCTATGTGAAGAAGCAAGCTGAGTTCTACAAGAATAGACTTCACCCCCACCAAAGCGCTTAGCTGCTGGGCAATAAAAATTTTGTCGTGCATTTTATCGTAGAGATTCGAACACTAGAGAGACTATTCCCACGGCAGATAAGTGCAGCTGGTTAAAGCAGCTGTCAATTAGGCATTAACAAAAGACCGAATTTTTCGTTTATAGAAAGATTTATCGCTACAAAAATCTTTTGCTGTGTTTTGTATTTGCTTGTTTTTTTGTTCAAAGTGTCCTATCTCTCTTTATCGCCAAATAATTACTTCAACCCTCGGCCGGCATAAAGTCTAAAGTGTTCTTCAACATCTCACTATCAGTACCACAAATGAAGCCGGTCGTGTCAACAGGAAAAGCCTACTTCTGTACGATTTTGTCGGCCTTTGCCGTTGTCATCTTGTCTGTCATTGGCTATCTTTTCAAGATCGGCCATGAGTCTATGATGGGTTCAATCAACGACCCAGAGGACGGAGACCAGGTGGCCCAAACCATCTTTGGAGCTGTATTTGTCTACTTGGGATTCTTTGCCTTCTGCGGCTTGCAAGCATACTTGATACAAAGACAGAGCAGAATTCGGTTGTAGTTTACTCCATGAGCGGACTACTTCTATCTACTTTCATTTCGTTCCTTGTGAGCCATTGCTTGCGTTCATAAATAGAGAATATATATTGCATTATACGTCAATTCTTGAATTCAATGTTTTTATCATATATCGTATTGGTTGTGTTGTTGTCCGGTTTCGAGACCGGATTTCTTATAACTTAGCTACACTCTCCTTCCCGTTCTTCCAATGGATGTTTCCGCTCCAGTCGCAAATGTCAAAAGTCAAGGAGCGCACGCTTTCTATTTCTTCCTTGCTTGCGCCTTGGTTCAACGCACCTTTCAAATGGCCCTTGAGCGTTGGGTTGACGTCTTGAGGTATCAACGCTGAAACAACAACAAAAGAGGTTTCCTTCCCAGAAATAACTTCCGTGAAGCTCAAGATTGGTCCATAAACGTTGTTGTAAGCGTACTGCCATAGGTCGGGGTATGCATTGAACATTTGGTTCTTGACCCGATTGCCTATCTTACCGTACACAGATTGCCAAAAGGCAGACCCACGCACCGTATTTTCCAAAACTGCTTTCTCGTTCACCGACTGGCTGCTAACTGGTCCCTCCATCGTATCATATGTGGGAATGCCATCGCTCTCAAAGCGAGTTCCGGCAAAGTCTTCTTGGACCAAATCGGACGAGGCAACATGGCCCGGCAACAACACGCAAGGTCTCTTTGGTTTTTGTTCCGGCCGTATGCTGTTGGGGGTGACTTTTCTGAGAGCAGTCAATGCATTGATAGATCTAGGAAGGCCGGCGATTGGTGCTACCTTCAAGAGAGCCTCACGGATCCGGTTGGCTATGGCGCTCTGTGCTGCGTGGATGTCCTCGCTGCGGTGGTATTTGTACGCAAGAGGAAGCTTATCGTGATATGTGTAAGGGATTAATATATCTGGCAAGTTGACGCCTATTGCGGTGAACTCGTCGTACTTGATCGCAGATGCTATCGAGTCCTCGGCTAACCTCAACATGAAGGGATCTGTCAACAACGGTTTGTCAGAGACAGAAGTCTCGAGGAGCTGTTGTCTCAACGCAAAATGAAGCACTTTCCCTATTTCTTGCGGTTGGTTGACCACAGCTAACGCTGAAGACGCAAGCACATACCAATTGTTGTAGAGACTGGGGTACTTGTACGCTAATTTGACGAGTCTTTCTGCTGTCAACACCATGGTTTCCGGTATACAATATCTATGTGATGAATATTCGAGGATAGGTCTCTAATCAGATGAAGTAACAAGTACTTGATGTTGGTCAAGAAATTGGTGTTCTTATAAGGATTGCACATGAAATGTGGAGAACTCGGCTAGGTGGGCTGGAGGTGGCCTGCACTGAGGGTGAAAACCAACCACAGTAAAACCATCCAATAACTTGCTTTAGTTTTTTTCTTGGAAATTATTTTTAATTTTTAATTTTATCGCTTGCCTTCCGTGGTTCGATTTCATGAGATGGTGTGAGCAATCCAAACCTAATCATTGCAAGTTTAGACCAATAACGATGAGAATTGAGTAACTCATCAATCCGGAAATTTTCCTCGCTAACTAGTACTTATATACTCGTACCTACTATTTAGACTGCATGTTATGCAAGTCGTTTATTCTTATCAGTTGAAGCTACTCGGCGGACTCTTTCAAAGCGGATGCATCTAAACTCTGTGAGACGGGGACTTTATCTGTCTCAGGAGGCTCCAGAAGTATCGTGCTGTTTTCGGTTGAGGGACTCCCGAGGCTCTTCTTTACTTTGAGCTGGGCAAACTTCTTCTCAAGTGAATTTGAGAGACCGTTCATCTCTTCTTCAGACCGCCCGTATAGCTCACACCACCATTTAATTTCGGTGAAGTTGGGAAAGATTACTTCGTCACCTGTAGGTTGTACGTAAGCGGGATTGTTGAACTCGCTTTTTCTAGATAGAAAGTAGTCCCATACCGAGACGGTGGTGTCGGATATCTTCTCGTCAATCTTAGCTTCCTTTTCCGAATTGCACAAAAATGACCCATACTGACATGAGTAGGAGTGATAGAACAATCTTTTAAGGAAACGACTGTTGAACTCGAACTTTGTAGGATTCTGCCGAAATATTTGGTACACGCAGTCGAGAAATTGATGAAAAATAGGCGATCTTTCATTGCTTCCGCCATATGTGTTGTAAGACTGGTCATTATTAGAATCTAGAGATATCGAAGATTTGGCGTTGGATGCTGTAGTCTTTATATGATGGGCAGCTTTCAGGAAGAAAGACGAAAAGGCCGCCTTAGTGCTTTCGTTTAATAATGGAACACTAGGGCTGTTGCTCATCAAAGAACTTGAAAGCAGCGCTGACTCAGAATCAGCAACTGTAGGATCTTGCTTTGTTTCCTTTACAGCGTTTGGCATCACCGCCCCTATACAACCACCGTGGTCACTTCTAGTGGCGAACTTGAACCCAAAACTGATCCATTCCTTTTCGATTAAGATCATGAACCCCTCCGCAGTTCTGAAATACGGATCGAGGCACAACTGCGTCAACGCTGAAACTTGAGACGTTCGATCCCAACCATCGGAACAATGTATCAATACATTAGTATTATTCAAATGTATGGACTTTGCAATCCGGTCCACTGATTGCAAGATAAGCGAAAGGCGATGTAGCCATTGTGTTTTCGTCAAAGATTGTTGTAGTAATGGGAAATAGTTCTCCATGGATCCAGATGAAGAAATCGGAAACCTATCGAGATCTCCAAGGACAGAGTTGAGTTTGTTTAATGAGTCCCTCATAACATGGATATTGTCTATGTTGCAGAAAATCTTATCAACCTGGTAGGCTGTGTTGGAGCCGCTATCTGCCAGGTTTTTTGAATCCTTATCTCGTTTACTTTTTCCACGATAATTATCGACAATCTCAGTACCAGCGCCTAATGCGTGTTGTGCCATGGCGTTTGTTAATGGTCGAAGATCAACAATAAGGTTTCTTTGAGGTTGTTCGCGGTACTCCGAATCTTCGGATAGAAGACTCGACCGCTCTTCTCTTTGGACGTTAAAAATTTCAAAGATAAGTTTCTCATCCTGTAATGATCGATTCTGAAGATTGAGACCCACAAGAGGCTGCGAACAACGTGCAATAACATTGCCATTCTCTCCCAGTCGATGTTTATACACCACAGCGGGGATACGTTGTTTGGATCGAAATTTACCAGCATGCTGGAGCACGCTTTCAGAGATCGAAGCAGGCACGATAAAGCAATTGGGGTAAGACGGGCTGAATTTATAACCCTCATTCACAGTGGAAAGACGCCAAAAGGAGTTAGGATCTTCCAGGTACAATTTCTGACGTCTGTATTCTCTTTTCGGGTCATATAGCTTCCATCCGCACGCTTCTAGTTTGGACTCCAATACGTTGGCCTTGTATTCAAAGGCATATAGTTCTCGAATGCTTGGTTTAATCTTGGGCGCTACAACAAGCAGGCTCAATTTCACGTAAACATCGGTGCATATCAAATCGTTCACGAAATCAAACAGGTAATACGTGAAGTCCTTGCAAAATACTCTGAGGTTTGAGGCAGTAAAGCGATCAAACTCAGAATAGCGAGGAGGTAACAAAGACGGCCACTCCATCCCATTTGAGACCACGTTAGCTACCCACGATGCTCCTCGTGCCTTCGCTATCTTTTCAATTATTGGATAACAGATCCAGATCTCTTTTGTCTTTTGATCAACACCTTCAGGCACGAAGGAGAACACCATGTGATATTTCGAGAGGATAAGGGCACCTTTGCGGTACTGGCCACGTCGGCTGAGGAGAACATTTTCGACGGTGAAGACTCGCAGTGTATCCATTTCATTCGATCGAATTTGGTGAGAGAGACGTGGGGATCACTTGAATGTCCTAGTTAGAGTAAAGCGACAGGAATGCGGTGGGTATTTAAGAAGTTCTATCGCGTATGATGCAAATTGAGTGAAATGGACGAGTCCAGTGGCAGTGGTATTTATGTATATTGAAGGTTTTGGTTGTTGAGTGTCTTGCGATAGTGCGACGACCGAGCACCTATGAGCTGATAAGGTTTTATGCATACAAAAGATTAATAGATGTATAAAAGGTTTTAGGGATGACCAAGGGTTCATACGAAAATAATTTATTTGTATTTTGCAAATTAATATTGCCAATTGCGTTCCCTTTGTCTCGAATAACAATAGGGAATGCCGTGTATTAAAGTAACCGCCATGATAAGGTTACAATCCATCGAATTTTGCAATTCCGTTGTTTGGGATCTTTCTTGTTTTTTGCTTAATCTTTCTTTTTTTGTTTTCGGGCTCGTTAACGACCTCTGTCTCTGGGTTCAAGGGCCGGTTAATATTGATTTTCTTTTTTTTGGCTGTGGAATAAGAATTCATCACTCCTGGGTACTTCTTTTGATAACTCTTTTGGTCGCTTTCATCTTCATCTACCTCTGAATCTGAACCCCCAACTGGATCCTTGGCATCATCTTCGTTATCGTCATCATCGTCAATGTCACTATTGCTGTCATTGCTTCCGGAGAGTCCATCATCGGAGCTAAATTTGCCCTCATCGTCTGAGTCACTATCGTCTAATTCGCTATCACTGTCATCAGAATCCGAAGCTTTGTCGAAATCTTCATCAGACTGCCGAGACCAAATTTTCAAGCTCTCCATGCCCGAACTGATTAAACGATAGTCATAGTCGATGTCAAGGCCACTAACCTCGTCTGTTATGCCAAGCTTGGAGCCCAGATATGAGTGGGCTCGAGTTTCGACGACTCTTCCACGCTTATAGTTGATTCTGTGCAACAAACCGTCACTGTCTCCACACCAAATGGAATCGAGCAAGTTTTCATCGCCAGAATTCATTGGCGAGATAACTGCGTCGATAGATGCATTCTTGTTCACCTTAATTCTGGATATTTGGTCCATAAACCTGTTGGTAGAGTTTCTCCACAAGGTGACAATACCTTCTCCATGGCCGACAACGACAGTATCATTTTTATTTCCAAAAACATAGTCCGTTGGGTAGCACATGGATAGTAGCTCGTCTGACTGATCGTCTGATTGTGTAACTATACCTTTCCGAATGTCAATGTGAGATAGAACTGTGGATCCTAAGGATAAATAATGGTATGGCGAAACAGCAGGCATTGGCAAGATCTTCGTAACTGCATCTTCATGAACGTTATCGCACTTGAATTTCAATTCCGGCGAAGCCAATTTTGCGCTATCAAAGACAAGTACATTGCCGTTCTCCGTGCCCGCTAGAAGGAAAGGGTGCGTCGTGGAGAGGGCCATGGTCGTCACCATATCTTTGGCTCCTTCCCCCAAATGTGCAGAAAAATCAGTCTTGGCAACAACTCTACCTGTCTCGGTAGCGGCTTTCTTGACCATATGATCTGTACCGATAGAATATATATGCTCACCCACCGAGTTCTCCAACACGTCAAACGCGACCGATCGACAGGAACCTTTGTGTCTCTTTGTTTTCCAGTTTATTGTAAGTGGAGAGTTGGATCCAACGGAGGCATGGTCTGTCTCATGAAGCCACCATCTCTTCTTAAGAAGAGACACTCGAGTGTTATCTTTGTCGATATCTGCCGCGTTCAAGTACGCTTCCCGGTTTCTGCTAACTCTTTCTTCTAGCTTTTCATCGTCGTAGCTATAACAAAAAAGATGGCCCGTGCCTAGCCCAGTGGCTATGATTGGTTTGGTGGGATGAGCTGCGGTGGTGAAGAGTGGGTCCGATTGGGAGATTTCAAGGATCGGAGTCACTTTTGACTCGTTTTGGTCTATTCCTTCCGATTTAGATTTCTTCCTTGCCATTATCAGTTCAAATGAATGTTCACCCCAATAGTATTTGGAAGCGAATTCTCGATTTGCAACAAATAGATGAGTTCTGCATTCCATCTCTGGCCTGTGTATAACACCGTTGTTTCAAATCGGGTCAAGGAAGTGATCTTCAAAAACATACAAAACATAACCTGCTACAAAGTCGTTGGTATTTCTTTTCCTTCATAATGTTCATTTAATTATTTCCAATCAGTCGTCATACTCAAAAAATATCCCCAGTATTGGCCAACTGCTTCTGACTCCTCTTACTCCAGTAATCACCCTTAAATTGCCAGTAAGCGTCACCAGTAACTGGGTGTCTCAGCTTGACAAACCAATTAGGCTTGTAAGCCTCACGATTTGCCTCTCTCCGTTTACGAGCCGCTCTTTGTTTCTCCTCAACCCTGTGTTTTTCATCAGAAGCCTCGTCATACCTTCCATCTTCCATCGCCCTCTGGTCAGGTCTCAATCTTGTATCTGTTGGAGGTAACCATGGCCGAAGGTCGTCGTTTATGTCGTTTAAAGTAATTGCAAATTGTGTCAAGTTAAATGGCACTTTAGGACGTGGAGCGGCCTGCCATACAAGGAACTTAGAGCCACTATAAGGATCTGTGGAGCTCGTCTCCAGAGTGTCAATCAACGAATCACGTCTCTTCTTGTCAAGCTCGCCAACGCCGGTAATCTTTTTAGCGAAAATTCGCGAATTCCAGTGGCCGCCAATAGCCCATCTGTTGTTACCTTTTGCGTCGCTAACTACTCCGGATAATTGATACGCTGACGACGCTTTCCAGCCTCGCTGCTTCATTTCGACTTTAACAGTGTCGCCTGTGGTGTGGTTTGTGACTTCCATTGTACCGAAATTGTCTACGGTTGGGTTTCCGATAATGATGCCAACGACAGAGGTGTTGACCTTCTTCCAACTGTAGAGCTCCTCTTCTACTCGTTCTCCCTTGGTGTTGACGACACCACCATCAGGTCTAATGGCACAGAACATTTTACCCAAGTGTTTGAAATCAAATGATCTTCCTTTGAATTGTGAGTCAACAGCATTTTCTCCGTAGTAGTCCCACTTCACAGACTGTGCACAACAAGCACTGATAGGCGGATGGTGACTGACTTGTTCGGAAATTAATCTGAAAGTCTGGTCTTTTCTACAGTATTCAAAGGTTTCACCTAGTAAAGGATTGAAAGGTTTGGCAATTCTATCGATGGTAGATGCATACTCAGAAGCAGCAAATGCCGTAACAAACACCATTCTCAATGTTGAATCCTCAATGGCAGCTGCGCGAGCTAATAAGTCGTTGTACTCTATATCTTCTGCTAAACGCTGAAGTAAAGATGTACACTCGTTGAAAGAAACTGGCAACGTCATCTTTGTCATGTCTTTACCGATCATGGACTTCAAAATACCCCACAATCCGACTTTCGGTCTGTCGTCGCTGTCCATAGCGAGCCTTGTGCGAGGAGGTTTCTCATAGCCCAAGAAAGATTGCTCTTCGATCAAAGCCTTCTTCATAAGCGCTTGTGCCTCGGTAGTGGTGTCTTCATCTGTAGTTTCTGTGGTTTCAACTGCAGGTTTCTTAGCTTCGTCAACACCAACTGGTTCTTCGGCGGCATCGTCGAAGTCATCAGCGTCAAAGAACTCATCATCGGAATCATGGAAAATTTCATTGAGAATCGATTCATTTTCGGCAGGTTGTGCTTCGTTAAGAGCAGTTTCGTCTACGTTTTTGAACATGACCTTATCTTCAAGACGCAGCGAAGATGAAATGCCTCTAGATTCTAAAAGCTTTCGCAACTTGTTCTTATTGTCGTCATAATGTGCCAACGTATGTTGTTGTTTTTGCATCTCGTCCTCGAGTTGACGTATAGAATTTTCCCACAACTTGTTTACTTCCTTCTGCCTTTCAATTTGTTTCAATAAACGTGCATCCCTTGCTTGTGCTAGAACCAGGTACTTATCGATCATAGACTTGACGTTGTTGAAAGTTTCGGCACCAATTTTTTCAGTTTCCTCTCTCTCAGTATCGGTCAACTTGGACGAACCCATCACTTTGAAAAGATCCCTAAGACTGTCTATTTCGATTACAATCGACCTCGTAATGGTCTGGATGCTTTCTTGCGAAACATCGTCAGTAGTGGACTCGGTCATAGACTCGTTGTCGGAAATTATACTCTCGTCAAGATCAAAGTCAAAGTCCTCACCTCCAGGGTACAGATCAAAGCTGACTCTGGAGTTTGCGACATTGGCCCCAACTGTCTCCTTGATCTTTGGGAGGTTATTCGTTTGAGCGTGTGCCTTGCTGTGAGTGTGACTAGTATCTGCTGAAATAACTGAATGAGAGTCTTCGACGTCCGATCCGGTAAAAGACGAAATGGAAACTTGGCTGGCAGACTTCTTGTGCAGGCGTTTCCGGCCAGGAACACTAAGCAAACGGCTCTTCTTCTCCTTTTCCTCTTCTCCACCTTCATCCTTTAGAGCTTTACTAGCATCCAATGACTTTCTAGATTGACTATTCGTGCGCTTGATTCTGTCCTTGGCTGCGGTGATGGCATTTTGTAAAGTCCAGACCCACCTATTCGTCTCCATCGGATGGTTGGCCTTGAGGTGCCATTTGATGCCATTCTTGCCGATGATCTCGAACTTCAATTTCTCGGAAGAGTCCAAATGGAGCGTAGCGTAACCAAGATTTAATGACCCTCTACAAGCATTGATAGTGTCGCCTTGGTTGGTGTAGTAAGAGAGAACTCCAAATTGATCCAAGATGAAGTAACGTAATTTGTAACCAGACGCGAAATTGGTCCACTTCTTTAAGTAGCCTTTATAAGTAGGCACCCCACTAGACCCATTGTTGCTATTTGTGCTTGCGGGATCGAGCATGTTTTGGTCCTTGCTCACAGACTTCAAAAGCTTCCTGATTGGGTCGCTCTTGTGGTTGACTAAATCGATTGGTAGTTTCCCCTTTTTGTCTCTTTTGAAAGGGTCACCGCCGTGCTTGAGAATCCACTCGCACATCTGCAAATCTTCCTTGCGAATGAACTCGTGTAAAACTGTGTTCCCCGTCTCTGGGTCGGCTCCATTGATGTCCAAGAGTTCAGCGGCCCTGTGGTTGTTAACCAAAAGGTTTTCCAAGTTTTCAAAGTCTCGCTTGCTGAAGTATTGGCGCAACTCTGTGGCTGCTTTTTCGACAAACTTGGCACGCTCAAACTGCATCAATTGGGCAATGTTAGCATCCTTTGCAAGCTCCACGGGCTGTTTCCCCTCGGCATTGACCACCGTATCGTTGATCAGAGGCAAGCCCATCAAAAATTTGACGACGTTGAATCGCGAAGAAGCCACTGCCAAGTGCAATGGGGTGTTTCCATCGCCATTCTGAGCGTTGATGTCAACGCCGTAAATGGGGTTGTTCACGAGGCTCTGTATGAGAGATAAAGGGGCAACCTGGACGGCGTAATGGAGAATCGTTTCCTTCAATTTGATGAGCTCTGTGGTGTCCACGGTTGCTTCTACGTGTGAAAGCTCACTGAACAACGCCTTTACCTTGGATTCGTCATCACTTCGTAAGGCGTCAAGGAGCTTGAGCCTGAATAATGAAGCACTCAACTGGGACGACATTGCAGCTCGGGACAAGTTCGTTAGGTGTGTAGGGCTAGATTGAGGGTGTTTAAGTGCGGAGTGTTTGGCTGGTTAAGCCTGGTTCAGATAGAAGCCTCACGTGCTGAGCGACCACAATCTTGCTAATTGCGGCCATACAACTACACTAGATAGAAACAGCAAAAATGATGAATTGCGCGTTTGTCGTGTTTGTTGTCCAGATAAGAAAATTGGCTAAAATTTGGATCGGCTATGTTGCCCACCGTGGCTTTGTTGTGTCTCACAATGCTATATATAGAAGCACAAAGCGTGCCAGAGCAGCGAGGTCACCTGTCTTGTAACTTCGTAAAATCATATTTAAACCTGTCAAGTGTGTACCTGTCAAAATGGCTTTCTTCCTAGACTGCCGATTTGCAGCCAGGCGCGGGCTCTTGACGGCGACAGCAGACTCGTTTCTTTTCCCTAGAACTTAGAAGCTCATAATTTCGCCCGTCTATAACAAAACACACCTACGTTGTGAGCACGGTGTCGTGTGACCTTCCATACCTAGGGGTCAAAATGGAGAATCGCGCGCTGTGATTCGAATGATACGGCGATTTTCCGGTACTCTAGGCTGCAAGAGCCAATTATTGTCAACCTACGAAAAGACCATGCAGAACGGTTCCTTTATAACTGAAGTCGTTTCATCTTCACTGCGACTGTGAGGCTTCTTTGCAAGTTCTGCCCTGCTTCTAACCTTTGCCAAGAAACTCGGGAGTGTGCAAAGAGTTTTCGAAGCCATGTGCTCAATTTCAATCATAGCGCCTTGGTCTCACACTAGGAAGGACCACGAATGCTGAAATATTTTTAATATTCCTCCGTTGCCCATTTTCGTACGCTACCCCAGACGTTTAGCCCCTCGAGCGTCAGTTCCATCGAAGCGCCAAAATACGATGACATCGGCCGGAATTCTCAAAACGCTTGGTGCACCGTCCCCAAGTGTCCAGCAATTCCTTCAGAACTATATATTCTCTGTCTCGTTGCCGCCTTTCGGCAATGCCCCATTGGGCTAGGATGAGCGCCCATGCAGGACCACATATACAACGTATCCTAAAGAAGTCCTGGTTTCCCATATGCATCCCTTGCCTAAACCTTTTTCCTCAACTGTGGTGTTCGTGGTCTCCCAGCTTTTGGTAGGCTCTTCGATTCAGGTGAGTCTGTGACTACCTCCGGTTTCTATTCGTGTCGCTTTTCGCCTGATCACCTTCTGTCCTTCGCTCCTACTGTTTCCTGCTTGGTACACCCAAAGCTTCTCATCTCCAAACGTCATGCTACGAAAATTTCTTTCGCTTCTATTTCTTCTAGCGTCGTTGAAGGTGGCCCTAGCAATTGGCTTGTCGATTCCTCCCGTTCTCGTAGGAGATCGGAAGCGGTACTCATCTCCACGCAACTTAGCCAACTGCTTGAGCTACCTCACCTCCAAAGATGACATATTGATGGTCACAATAAAAGCAGGCAATAAGCTCACGTCGCAGCAGCTCAATCTTAACGTCTTCGATTCGCAGAAGAACACCCTTCGATTCTTAGAGGACTTGGAACATGACCAGGTTGTGATGTTCACTAACTTGGACTACGAATTCACTTCCAAGGACAAGCATTGGAAGCGCCTCCTAGGTGTTCATGAAAAAAAGATAGACGAGGGCATTGACTTGTTGCCTGTGGTGCCTGAGAAAACGTATGTGCACATCTGCTTTGACAATGTGTACACTGACAGGTCATGGAGCTTTCAGAAGCAGCACCACGACCTCATCATGACTGTCGATATCCGCAGTCTCGCTTCCTTGAAGAAAACAAACTACAAAAAGTATGCCAAGTACTTCAGTCAGTTCTCCGAGACGGCTAAAATGAACGACGACCGTGACTTCCAGTTTGACTTCTCTGAAGAAAGCTTCGAGTCTGCTGTGAAGAAGCTCGAGAACCTGTTACAAGAAGTAAGTGAAGAACTCGAAGCATCGCACGAAGTGGTCCAAAACTTAAAGCGCAACGAAAGAAGGCTAAGAGATTTGAACGAAGAGATCTTCGAGAACTACATCAAAACGTCTACCCTTCTATTGTTCACTATTGGTTCTTTGGGTCTCATTCAGTTATTCTACTACAAATTCTATTTCAAGCGGCAAAAGCTCATCTAAGCTAGCTCGGTGACCCCCATTCAATCGCTTATCAAACCTTGCTAGCTCTGGGCTATTCCTTTTAATTTCAATAAATTAATCATCTATTCACCGACTCCTTTTCTAAAAGACATTCTTTCCTGGATCTGCTTATGTTCTGACTCATTCTCCTCTCATTTTCTCCGAGTCAATAATATCCTGGCAAACAGCTTCCTGAGCTTCACGATCAATTAACATGCTAACATCTGAATACATCATACTGGCATCGTAGCCCATTTGGATTCTCTTCTCAGTTATCCCCAACTCACACGCGCTCATAGCCTTGATGACGTTATAGTATCTAGAAATTGTGTTCCTTATGCTTGAACTTATATCGTCGTTCTTATCGCTGTAGATTTCCCAAGAGCTTTCTTCTTCTAATCTGGTTATTGAAACGCTTCCTTCTCCTGGCTGGTAGCCACCTCTTGAAGACATAGCACTCTGAGCGCCGTTGACGGAGGCATTCACGTTTGTAGCTCCATTATTATTTGTAGTTTTGTTGAGCCAAATAAATCCGTTGACTCCAATTATGATGCTAACGTTCCCCGGCAAGTTAAACGAATGGTTTTTCTGTCTGACGATTAAACCTGACGGTACTTTGAGCAACACTCCGTTCCTAAGCTTTCCATATCGCAAAGATCTTGTGTGAAGTGCTGCTTGTCCGTTGCTGTAGACACTCTGGACCTCTGCGTTGAGAAGGTCTCCTTCTTTCAAG
Organism: Australozyma touchengensis; assembly: GCA_030566735.1. Classification (NCBI taxonomy): domain Eukaryota; kingdom Fungi; phylum Ascomycota; class Pichiomycetes; order Serinales; family Metschnikowiaceae; genus Australozyma; species Australozyma touchengensis. The sequence goes on from JAKUAS010000015.1 coordinate 225,154, forward strand.
AAGTTTCTCATCTGAAGCTCATCGCTCTCGGACTTTCTTCTAAGAATACCACCAGGAAGATTGACAGATCCTAGCATCAATATCGCATCTTGCTTGCACCCTATATCCACTTTCCATCTCTTTTGGCCAACTTCTGTGATCCTTCCGATGACATAGTCGCCTGTTTCTGCTTCATATCGACCACGGATGGGAATGACACTCAAAAGTCTATTTAGACGCAAAACGTTACCAGCCACGGATGAGAATGTTTGATTTTCTAGCGAATACGTGCCATGGCCCTTCATCCATGTGGGATCTTCGGTTACAAGTTCACCTGGGGTTACAACAGAGTCATTCTTGGTTCCAGATTGCGCTTGCAAATCTTGCATTGCATCTTTCATCTCAACATCAGAGTCCTCATCGACGATATGGGTATCTAGCCCTGAGGGCCGTGTGATTTTAAGAAGCGAGGTCATGATAAAGGCAGTTTTGTATGAGATGCTGTGTTGAGATGTAGACGAGTATGATACAGAATCTATAATGTGGGAAAACAAACGTATCAAAATGCAAAAGTATTTTTGTTTCGATTGACGGTTTTGACGGTTTTGGCCAATTTTATTTTTGCTTTGAAGTGTAACTTATATCTCTTCAGAGTAAGTGGTCCCGATGGACCAGGAAGAAAGTTGCTTGACACAAAGTCGCAATCAGCAGGATTTTGAAAGAGCGATACATGCTTCGGTTGTGAGATCTCGTAGTATGAGTTTCAAATTGACGACCGGGATCTTTTCTTTCGTCTTGGCTTCCACAGACTCGAGGAAACCATTTCTTTCGAGCCAAGCAAAATCCTTTCTCAAAGTTTCAACTAAATTGCTTTCTAGCTAGACCTTGGCAGATATTTTGCTATCTTTCATTGCGCATTTTATGTTTTTGGGATTTCTACGATGATTGTAACATTTCTAAATGTCTGAGCTGTCAGGGAGAAAATTACAAACCAGAACCCACAGTGAAATTCAAGGTCTAACAGAACAAAACTTTGTAAAGATGCGTAATAATAAGAGCCCATCAAGTGGGCTTAATAAAAGAAGTGATTTTACCTCAACCTTGAATTATGATAGCTAATTGGCTGTATGATAACGTTGGCTGCAACTTTGGAGTCAAGTTTGGTTGTCACTAATATTCAGCTCTCAAAGAGCACGAATGCAACTTTGATAATTTTTTATAGATTTCTGGATGTTTTTACTATATTGTTGGTGGGTACCCCGCATGTTATCGCTTCACTAAGACTCCATCTCAGTGCGATGAGATCTTGGTGTATGAGGTCAATCTTCAACCGGACTTATCACCTACAGATCAGAGAATTTGTCACCAAATCGCACAGACGATTAAAAATGGCTGCCGGAAACAAATTTAGCCCTCCTACGAACAGAGGCATGCTAGTTTTGGACCGCTCTTTCTTCAAGAAAGAGGTTCCACTCTTAGTGGCCACATTTCCTAACCCGAGATACTTAGGCGACTTCGTAAATGTTTGCAAGGACGAGATATTACAAGTGAGCGGTGTCAAACACATAATTAGCATGAATGGAACCAAGGGAGTTCTTCTACGGGATGATATTAACAACCTAGAGACATGTACTGAAAAACTCTCCCCTGCCACATTGGAGAAGATCAAGGAGTATGAAGTCAAATTAGAGCCTTACAACCTACAATTGGATTACGACTTTTGGAAATCAGACGATATTCTTCAAGCAGTATTACCAGAGGAGCATCTCCAGGAGTACCCTTCTGGTTTTGCACAAGCTGGTCATGTTGCACATCTTAATCTCAAAAATGAGTTCAAACCCTACGGGAAACTCATAGGGCAGGTAATTTTAGATAAGAACCCCAAAATTGAGACGGTGGTAGACAAATTAGACACGATAGACACCAAATTTCGTACCTTTGCCATGGAGGTTTTGGCTGGGAGAGACGATCTTTTGGTGCAGCAGAGTGAAAGCGGGTGCAAATTTGTCTTTGATTTCAGTAAAGTCTACTGGAACTCAAGATTGAGCACCGAACATGAAAGATTGATCAAAAAGTTTTTGCCAGGTCAGGTTGTAGCGGACGTTTTTGCAGGCGTTGGTCCTTTTGCAGTCCCAGCGGGTAAAAAAGATGTAATTGTCTTAGCTAACGACTTAAACCCCGAGTCATACAAGTATTTATTACAAAACGTGAAAGGAAACCACGTTGGAGATTTCGTGAAAGAGTTCAACCTAGATGGCAGGGACTTTATACGAAGATCGGCCTCATTGTTGTTGAACTGGAGACAAGAAACTGATGTAATTGAAAAACAAAAGACAACAAAGAGAAGAAAAGTCGACCCTGAATCTAAAGAAGCCACAACGGAAAAAATCACAGAAACGAAACAGGTTCCTATCCCCAAACACATCTCTCATTTCGTCATGAACCTTCCAGACTCCGCTCTCACATTTTTGAATGAGTTCATCGGCCTTTATTCTCACGATCCGGAGGTTGAAAAAATGGTCAACAACGATCCGAACTTCGTTCTTCCAATCATAAATGTTCACTGCTTCGAAAAGTTCTCTCCGGATGAGCCTGAGCCAAGCATGGAAGAATTACATAGAAGAGTTCATGCAAAAATTGAGAAAATAATGGGGATGAAAAAGCCATTTGAAGAATTTGACTTCCATTTGGTAAGAAGAGTCGCTCCTACAAAACCTATGTTTTGTGTTTCGTTCGAGCTTCCGAGGGAAGTCGCTTTCCGTAGGTAAATAGATTTTGTGTAGGCGCTACTTCCACAAATACAACAAGAACACCAATGCTGAGCTTCATCAATGCCATAGAGCTGCAAAATACCTCATTAAGCTACTCTTTTGTATCATATTTTTTGGATCCAACAAAAGTTGAGAACTTTTTAAGAAATAGCCAAGCTGGGGCCGCTCATGCTACCTATGGGGCGGATATTGGGGTTCTCATGAAGCACCTTATTACCTCACTCGTCTTATGCCTTATTCAATTATTACTATTCTGCTATTTAAGAAGGGTTTTTAAAAGATTCTATCAGCCAAAAATCATTCTTGAGGACACTGACGAATCTGCAAAGCCCCTGGAAGGTCTCTTTGACTGGATATTTTCACTATGCAAGTGCGATTCCAAAGAATACCTTGCAATGGGTCTTGATGCGTACTTCTTTTTACGCTTCATTGAATTCTTACTTCTATTTTTTGCTATTTGCGGGTTTCTTAATCTGGCTATCTTAGTTCCTATCAACTTAACTTCATCTACAGACACTTTTAGTGCCAGCGGACTCGACAAATTCAGCATATCCAACGTCTCAAAAAGCAAAGTGAGCAGATTAAATTTCCATTTTATTTGCTCTCTTTGCACAATCGGATTGTTTGAGTTCTTGTTAAGAAAAGAGTTTCACTATATTGCTGAAGTGAGGCAGAGATACATGAACTCTTGGAGACATAGATGCAAGCCATCTTCCAGGGTTTTACTCTTAGGGAGTATACCGTTGAAGTATAGAAATCTGAGCGTATTGAAAGACTTATTTCTGCAATTTCCCGGTGGTGTCGAACATGTATGGCTCCTTGACGACTATCACAAGTTCGAAAAGCACTATCTAAACGCAAGCGAGGCAGTTTACAAATTAGAGAGTTTTTTTCTGTCGCTTGCAAGAGGAAAGAAAGGAATACAAAGCTGTTCTGTGATTGACAAAGTTGCCAATAAGGAGATCTATCCACCGATAATCCTTTCAATTAAAATACAATTGCTAACAAATCAAGGCACATTCATCAAACTTCCAGGTTTTTTGAGAACAGTTGTGTTTCAAAAACCGGTTAACTTAGTGAGTTGGTCAATGCAAACATTGGAGAAATCTTCAATAGCTTTGGAAGAGCGCATCATTCAACTTACTTCCGACGATTTCACAAAGATGGATAAAGCCTTCATAATGTTCAAATCTCAAGAGTCTGCCTACATGGCCCATCAATCATTGCTTTTTCCAAAGCATGGCAGAATGGACGAAAGTCTTGTGGAGGTAGATAAAGATGATATTATTTGGAATAATCTTATGAAAACAAGCGGAGTTACAAGCATTATCATCAGGCATATTATAAATGGAGTCATTATCTTGTTGACATGTCTCTATGTAATCCCTGTCTCACTTATAAGTCTAGTCTCCCAAATTCCACTTTTGACGCAATTACTACCCTTCATGGGATTCTTACGGCAAATTCCAACAGAAATTGGCTCCGTTATATCGAGCTTACTTCCAACTTTCGTTTTAAGTTTGTTGACTGACGTCCAATTGGCGGCCTTTGGGACTCTACTACTAATGAAAGGGCACTGGACTGGTGCCGAAATTGAGCTCGACCTTCAATTTTGGTACTTTATGTTCATGTTTGTGCAACAATTCCTCGTTGTGTCAGTGCTGACTAGTCTTGTGGTTGTCTTTCTTAGTGTTGTCGAAAAGCCAGCATCAATACCACTCCTTTTGGCAGAGAACATCCCAATGAGTGCCGTATTCTTTTTCAAGTTTTTATCCGTGAAGGCGTTCGCGTTATGCGGCAGCAATTTCCTACGGCTCAGGTCCTTAATTCGGTGGGGTTTTGTAACAAATTGGGTCGACAAGACCCATCGCCAGGAAATGAACAGAACAAAGCAATTGACCAAGATAAAATGGGGAGCGGTGTATGCGTCATTTTCTGTGTATGCTTCTATTGGAATCATATATAGTACCATTGCTCCCCTTGCATCAGTCTTCATGATATTCTTGCTCATTTTCTTCATGCTCTACTATAAGAACGCATTGAAATACATTCACAGCAGCGAAAACAGCTCAGAAACGACCGGCAGACTCTATTCGCGGGCACTCTTTCAGCTTTATATTGGGGTATACTGTCTTGAATTCTGCATGATCGGCATTCTCTTGCTACTGAAAAACGAGCAAGGCGACCACCTGATGAAGTTCCAAGCGTTTGTGATGGCACTTGCTTTCGGACTAAGTGCTTCATCCAATATTGTTGGATATGCACGGTTCCGCAAGTTGTTCGAGTTTGTTCCACAAATCAAGGAGAGCCCCGAAGATCTTGAGCAAGGGAACATCTATGAAAGTGGCGAGATGGATAGAAAGGCCCTAGAGCTACGGTATCTACATCCGTGCTATCAATACCAAAAGCCGGTCATATGGATCCCCGACGACGGAACTGGCATAAGTGTGCAACTCATACAACTTCTAAGCGAATACCACGATGCAATTGCCGGCAGCACAACAGGAGATTGTACGACTATTAATAGCTAGTGAAGACTAGGAATCGTATCAGGGGCTCAACTGTGGACGGCTTGTGACACCATATCTAACTCCACAATCAATCTATACTTGCTGTTGCTTGGGGGAGGAGCCTCATGGCCGTACGCTATTAGCTCATCGAAGCGATGAGTAGCCACGAACTGCTTGCAAGTGACAGCCTCTCCAGGCTCCTGGGGGTCTGATTGCAAGTACTCGGAGACATCGCAGACGTAGCCCACCTTGTCACCCAAGTCACAACGAGAACCAACCAAGCGCAAGCCTCGAAACTGGGCTTCGCTTTCGCCTGTGTCCAGTTTTGTCTTGGACGGAGTGAAGTATGTGTGGGTGTTGGCGCTGCCATTGTGGCTGACCAGAAACGGCACGACGTTAGCAGTCAAAACAGAAACATCGTCCGGAACAGAAATCTTTCCGCTCATGGCACGAACTGTAGCTTTGGGTAGAGATTGACGCTAGTCCAACTTTAAGACGCGTATCTACTAACTGTGAGATTTACATCTTGCACAGAGAAAATGCCGCATTGAGCCTCAGCACAATAGACATAAACGAAAGATGGCCCTCAAGCCTATGAATGTTCGTGCGACTTTCGTAGAATAATTTGATTGTTTGAAATGTCATTGTTACAAGCTGGTGCTCTGTGGGCCATCATCTTATCACCAGGCGTTGGCTGCAATACTTGGTGATTGCCGATAGTCAACTTATCTGCTTAGAAGCGAAACGTCCGTATCAGGGGAGATGATCATCTACACATCCTTGAATATGCGCAGCTTTTTAAAAATTCGCTAAGCGGAGATTGTGAAAATTTCACAAAATGTCTTATTGTTCCTTGTTTGGTCGCTGCCTGTACAAATTTGGAACACTCACATGAAGGTCTGCGGCGACAGAGCGATCGTAATAGCCTCTTTATCTTCCTCAGACGCTGCACGCCTCTTCAAAAGTTCAAGTTTTCCTATTTTCTTTGTCTTTCTCTCTGCTCTGCTTGACTTTCCGGCCACCGTGCCCCAAGTAATGGTACCTCTCTGGATATAGGGTTTATTTATAGTGTTGCAATGGACCACCCAAACCAACAGAAACATCTCTACATACTCGCAGCCATTGGGTTGGCGCTTTTAGCCATCACTGGCCATCTTTACGCCTGGGGTCCGGTACAAGCCGTCGACTCGATAGGCTGCAGAAGCACTTACATGTTTCCGTCTTATGCCCACATAAAGTCCTTTGACGAGTCGCACACCGAGTACGCCCTGAAATACTCGCTTTATCTCTATAGGGAGCAGGGCAAGGACCCCGTTCCAGACGAAGGCCAAGGGTTCTCTCTGCTCAGTGGCGTACCTGCGTTGTTCATACCGGGAAACGCTGGCTCTTATCGCCAGGTAAGGTCCATAGCTTCCGAATGTGCCAACTTGTATTTTGGAGACGAGGCGTCGCTAGTCCATAATCCAAACACGGCAAACTATGACTTCTTCACCGCCGACTTCAATGAGGACTTCACTGCGTTCCATGGCCGCACGTTGCTAGATCAGTCTGAGTACTTGAACCAGGCAATTAAATTTATTCTTCTGCTTTATGCCGATAAGCCTAATGCACCGACCTCCGTTGTAATTTTGGCTCACTCTATGGGTGGTATTGTCGCCAGGGTCATGCTTACCCTAGATAGTTATGTTCCAGACTCCATCAACACGATAGTGACCTTGGCCTCGCCCCACTCCGCATCGCCCTTGACATTTGACGGTGACATCTTGAAAGTCTATCTGGCAGCAGACAGATTTTGGATAGCGGGATACGATGCAAACCTGCTGAACGTCGTGGCCCAAAAAAGATTGCAAAATGTATCCCTCATATCCATAACGGGAGGCGCCCTTGACTCCGTTTTACCGGCGGACTATACCGCTTTGGGCTTTCTTGTTCCACCGACAAATGGTTTTACAGTTTACACAACTGGTATTCCCGATGTTTGGACTTCGATGGACCACTTGGCAATCGTGTGGTGTTGCCAGCTACGCCGGAGGATTCTGCGAGCGCTTATGGAAATCATTGACTCGAATTCTCCGCAGAGAACCTATCTGCTCGAGAAGAGGATGTCCGTGTTCTCAGACCTTATTTTCTCCGGCTTTGAGAATATCTCCTACGACCACCACAGAGATTCCTCCGCCTTGTTCAATTTCAAGATAGACGTAAAGGATACATTCATTCACAATGGCCCCGAATATATGTGGAAATCAAACACCGAAAACAGCCGAAGCGAGACTCTATTCCTTTTACCTGTCTCGGAGAAATCCACTGTGCTGATTCTCACAGACAAGCTTTTGGACCCAAATTTATCTCCAAATATGCCCGGATACCTAGGTGTCTTCCTCTGTAGAAAGGGACAACAAGGCCCAATGACCGTAGATTTCACAACCCGCAAAACCAAAGAATTCATGGAGTTAACTTGTATGGATGTGAGTCGAGACCTAAGACATATTCCAAGATCTACCCCTGACGTTAACTCTGCTGCAGACTCGTCTTTCGGTGGAGATAAAGCTCCATTCAAAGCGCTTCAATACCGTGACAAGGATATGTCGCAATTTGAAAGTATCCTCATTATTGATAAGCGAAGAAGCCTTGAACCGGGCGTTGAAATGAAATACCTCTCGTTTCAGAAACAAGAGGCCGCCAAACGAAGCTCTAGTTCCGGATTTATGATAATTCAGACGAGTAATAGTCATACTGCAAATACTAGAATGCCTGGCGACATGTTTTCACTCATCCGTAATGGTGCTGAGCTTTCGATACTTGCTTGTCGCCCTCTAGCACTAAATATCAATATTCCTGGCGCATGGTCCAGTATTTTAGCATACAAAGTTCGAATCAAACAGAAGAGTGGGGCATTGTTCGCGCCTTTCATTCGTCAATGGTCAGAGGATCCTTACGAAACAAAGTGGATGGTGAATATCCAGGAGAACACCGATTTGCTGATCTCCATGCACGGAATTGCACCATACACCCCATTTGTACACGGAAAGCTGGCTCATGGTCTTAACCTCGAAATTTGGTCAGATCCTGAAGCAAGCCTAGATGCAAATGACGTAGCCGCAATAGAAGTTACCTTATCTATTGACTGGTACAATAGTTTGAAGTTGCTTGTTTTGCGGTATAGAATAGCGATCGTGTCCTTTTGTTTTGCAGTTTCCGTTGCCTCATTTTTGTGTCAGATCATCAATTATCACAAAACTGGAAGATTTTTGGGTTTTGTTTATGGCTTATCATGCATCACTGAAACAAACTTTTTGCTCTCGGCGGTCGTGGTGTTATCGCTTTTGACACCCTTGACAACTTTGAAATCGGTCCAGCTCCTCTTAAACTTGATCGATCCCGTTGTTCTACAAGATAGTAACGAAATCAACTTGAGCTTGAATGAGAACTATAAGCTTAACTCGTTTTTCCTTGGTTTGGAGGAGGTTCCACTTTTATTTGCTGGGCCTCTTTTCCTTGTTATGGCTATTGGTATCAATTTCCTCCTTTATCACACAGTTGTGATTTTGGGTTATACCTTAATATCCATAGGTCACTGGATATTGATACTAACAAAGCAAACGCGCTTGAAAGCAACAGTAGCAAAGGCAAGCGTGCAAAGTAGTGTGAAACGGAAGTTTATTATGACCGTCGTCGTCTTGACAATGGTTCTGTTCTATTTACCTTACCAGTTTACTTACATGATCAGCTTCTTGATTCAAACGATCACCTGCCTAAAAATATTATGGCGGCAAGCACCAGTTTCTCTGTGGAATTTCAACGTCAGCATGTTAATCATCATGCTCTGGGTGCTTCCCATCAATGTGCCCGTGCTCATCGTTTTCGTTCACAACATGGCGCTTCGATGGACCACCCCATTTTCCTCTCACCACAACTTCCTAGCTGTGGCGCCTATTTTAGTTCTTGTGGAGTTGATCAACTTTTACACGGAGACTTCTCCGTTCGGTAAGTATTGTACAACGGAGCCTCGTCAACAGCTGGACTCTACTTTGTACAAAGTGACTGTAAGTCTTCTAGCGTACATGATAGCATACAGTCTTATCTACGGTGTGAGACACACATATTGGATTCATCATCTCTTCAACTTTTGGTGCAGTTGGCTCATTATTCTATTTGCCAACCATCTTTCAGTCACCAAACAGTACAAGCATCATTAGTGGCACCTTAGATCATCAGCACAATTATGAGCACCGAGCAACAATATCATTAATAGATCTCAAAGATTACGTATCTCAATCTCATAGCAATTAATTAACATCATAAAAGGTCAAACACAACAAACAGTACAGTAGATGAGAGACAGTTTCTTCAAATAATTTCCATTACTAATATACAAATTACATTATCCCGAACACCAGAAGTAACAAGCACGCGGAAACAATGCTAGGAGAAATACAGCCATGCCACACAGTGACAATGGAAACACAGCTCCCACATATTCCAGTGCTACATTTAGTTGGCAGCAGAGGAGTACTTGGTGACAGCTCTGGTACCTTCAGAGACAGCGTGCTTAGCCAACTCACCAGGCAAGATCAATCTGACGGCAGTCTGGATCTCTCTAGCAGAAATGGTGGACTTCTTGTTGTAAGCAGCCAACTTGGAAGCCTCGGTAGCAATTCTCTCGAAAATGTCGTTAACGAACGAGTTCATGATGGACATAGCCTTCTGGGAGATACCGGTGTCTGGGTGGGTTTGCTTCAAGACCTTGTAGATGTACGAGGAGTAGGTCTCCTTTCTAGCCTTGGACTTCTTCTTGGAGTCGCTGGAGGAGGCGGTCTTCTTGGCAGCTGGCTTCTTCTCAGCTGGAGCCTTAGAGGCGGGCTTCTTCTCTGCTTTTGGGGCCATTTTGTTTATTGTTAGAACTTTACTAGACTAAGATGTAGTTGAAGGAAAACGAGTGGAGCAGGCGGATTGCCCCTGTTATATATCCCAAATCCTGGGGGCGCTCCTGCAGGACGCATTCGCGGTAGCCGAATGTATGTTGTGAAGTTTTGGAGTGCACAGAGGGCGCGCGTGAGCTGCGCACCCATGACGATCTCTGCGAGCGCTTGTGTAAACGTGAGTACGCAACGGGAGGTGGAAATTGGTTGACAAACGGCTAGCGATGTTTGTTTACATTTGGCCTGATAGTCAGGGAGTTGAAGGGTCACGGGTGTACGATTTCCCCATTGGGACGCTCCGGCTTCAATGTGCTGTTGGGTTGACACCGTCCTGCAGAGGAAGTGGCTGCAATTCTGGAGCATGTTCTGCTGGGAACGAACTGAAGAATGAAGCGCTGCAAATTACGTTTGAAAAAATTGGATGGCTGAATTAGTCTACGTGAGCATGCATTTACTAGGGACGTCAAGATTATCGTAGCATGAAATCTGTGATATTCTATCATGGTCCTCAGATTCCTTGTATATTAGTGTACGTTCGTCCCAGATCCGCTCAAAGCATAGTACATTGGTCAGAAAATCCCCATTGAAAACCAATTGGAACCAATTAAAAATCAATTGAAAACCAATTGGCATCGCCTTCGCTCGGCCCCCAAATTAGCGTTGCCCTGGTCGTGTTCTGTTGTTTTGCAGCCAGGTTCCCAGAATTACCCACGCAGTCGCGTAAACACCGGCACGCTCTCCACCGCGCGTAACTCAGAGTCTGCTCAGCAACTGCTGTCACGCCTACGTACCACCGCGACAAGACTTCTCGCCCCCCAAACAGCACTCCCCTGTACACAGGCTGCCCCTAGCATATCGTGGAGATTATTTAAAGGACTTGATGCCCCGTTCTCCATAAACCTTCAATCAACTACAAATTCAAATCACCAAAGTTATCAATAAATAAAATGTCCGGAGGTAAAGGAAAAGCAGGTTCTTCTGAGAAGGCATCCACTTCTAGATCGGCTAAGGCTGGTTTGACCTTCCCAGTCGGAAGAGTCCACAGATTGTTGAGAAAGGGTAACTACGCCCAGAGAGTTGGTTCTGGTGCTCCCGTCTACTTGACCTCCGTTTTGGAGTACTTGGCTGCTGAAATCTTGGAGTTGGCTGGTAACGCTGCCAGAGACAACAAGAAGTCCAGAATCATCCCAAGACACTTGCAATTGGCCATCAGAAACGATGAGGAGTTGAACAAGTTGTTGGGTCACGTCACCATTGCTCAAGGTGGTGTTTTGCCAAACATCCACCAATCCTTGTTGCCATCCAAGAAGGCCACCACCAAGGCTTCTCAGGAGTTGTAAGAAGGCGGGAATTGATTTCTCTATTTCTTTATCGTGGGTCTTTGCCCGCTGTGTATATTAGTATGTGGTCAATATAGTGTTCTATAATGTTTTGATTTCTTTTGTATTGCTATTTTTTGTTGTTTTTTGTGTTCGGTGCTGTCTCCACGTGATGCCGTTCATACTACACCACAGCACTGTGAACCATAAGAGCTACCATGGAAAAATACTCTACTTGGCGTGACAAGGGCACCGGCATTGCTCCTTTCCTTCCTCTTTCGTCGCCCAAAAGTCCGGTATCCAAATATGTCACCGATCCACTACTCATCGCGTTCAAGTTTCCCTTCTTCGTGTTGTTGTACTGGTTTTCCGTTGTAGCCCCCAAGCCCTGTGTCAATGCCATATTTCGTTGGCTCTTTGGTTTCTCTATTGATATCCTGGTAGAGGGTGTGAGAAAGCTGAACAAGGCTGAAATCGCAAAAGCATCCCCCCACAAAAACACCATGATCATAGCGAACTACGCGTCGCCCTTGGATATATTTGTGATTTTCTTAGCCTCCAAGGTTTCTTCTCTTAGCTCAATGGTGGCAATTGTTCCCATAGATAATGCCTTATACATACTTACCCCTTGGCAGTTTGCCCTGTTCTGCTTCCTTCCGATCAATCAGAAGTGCGGAACGAAATTGACCTCTCAAAACGAACACCTTCTCAAAAATAAAGTGGTGGTCGTATTTCCAGAGGGTACCCCATCGAATAATCGAGCATTGTTGTCCTTCAGTCCTGCTGTGGAGCCTCTATTTGCCCTCAAGGGTTTCTCTTACCAGACTACGCTTTTGCTTTGGTACCCTAATTCTGTCTCACTTCCCATCCCCAATGTCAGCCTGATGCAATATGTCTTTAGGCTCTTTACACTCTCCTCTAATCCTCTTGTTAAGGTGAAGATCACCGCGCATGAGCAAGGTTCATTAAAAGCATCCAAATTGGCTTACCAAGATAATGGTATGAATTTCGTGGACCTAGGAGTTCCGGAGAAGAAGAAATTCTTCGACTACTATCAGAACCAATCATTGTCCTGAAGTTAATCCGTTTTCTCAGACTTGCCACTCAGAGACTTCTTTGTCTTTCGTCTTTTTCTAGGACTTTCGACTTTCTTGAGCATCCCCGCCATAGGGTCACTGAAGTCATCGTCTTCGGCTATTGCAGGTTTAGCCTCTTGGGTGTTGGAGGTGTCTGCGTTCTCAGTTTCAACTGTTAATTGCGCTTGTTCCATCGAAAGGCTCTCTGGAACATATTCCAACAATTGCATTTCTTTTTTAGAGCTTTTGTTCGACGTCACCTCTGGATACTCTATTCTAAAGTCGTCTTCAACTTGTCCATTCATGAGCTTGTAGTATGTGTGGTCCACGCGTAGCGGCCTTTCATATATTTTAGTGCCGTTGAAGTTGTCAACTGCAAGAATACAAGAACGTTGATCCTCATATTTCAAGTAGCAAAACCCTCGCAGCTTTCCTGTATCTTTGTCCTTGACCAAGTTGATATGAGAAGGGTTTCCGTACTGAGAGAATATCTTTAGTATGTCTGATTCCTTAAGATCCTGATGTAGGTTTCCGATGTATATGTACGCCGTATCCTTGTAATCTGAGTGCCACGAAGCATCGTCCAGAACATTCAAGTCCAATTCCTTTTGGTTGATGGCGTTTATTTTGTGAATTGCGTTCATGGCCCAACTATGGAGTGTGTTTCATAGATTTGAGACTCCAATAGTGTGCAGTCGAAAAGCTGGAGAAGATGAACGCTGCAGGTGTCGTTCCAGGCATCATTACAATTTTAAAAGAAGCGATTTAAATTTCGATGATCAAAGCTTATTTATTCGTCATGGAACGGATGTATATGAGTATCTTTGTTTACAAGCCGTCTCAGCCTGGCGATGAGCTGCTCATCACCCTCAAAGGCGTTTCTTTGACCCGACCTTAATGGCGATAAAACTAAGAAATGCCCATTAAAAAATAAATTTAAATCTATATCAAAGCTTCTTTCAAATTAATTATTTCATTTTCACCTCTCATACCCCCAGCTACACCTACGGGTTCACGATGAGATCATGCAGGCTTCTATTAATTTTCAAACTCATCGTAACTAGACATTAGCGATGGCCAAAACCAATTCAAAGAGTGATCCTAAAAAGGATATCTCTGATGCCAAGCCAAGTGCTGAGTTAAAAAAGAGAAAAGCTCAGAGCCTCGAAAAGGCTGACAAAGTTGCGGATTTAGGTGAGGACTTTGGCGATGAGCTGGGCCTTCTCGCAATCGAAGAGTCAGATTCAGACAGCGACGACGATAGTGAGAACGACGAAGAAGAAAGAGATGATGGTGATGCGAAGTTGAACGCTAGTCTTCCAAATTCCGAGGGAGAGCAAGATGACGAAGACAGCGAAGAGGAGGAACTTAACCGTCTTTTACAGCAAGAAGAGGGCGATGATGAAGAAGAAGATCAAGATGATGATGAAGATGAAGATGAAGATGAAGATGAAGATGAAGATGAAAGTGACTCATCTTACGATTCAGAGCCAAACTCCCTTAACGATAAACTCAGCGGCGTCAAGCTCACGACCATAGGCGATTCCCAAGTGATTCACACCAAGTACTCAGACGGTCGCCCCCGTATTCTCAAGCCAGAGATCGACCCTGTTTATGACTCTGACGACTCTGATGCCGACAACTTCAACACAATTGGAAACATTCCTATCAATGCATATGACGAGATGCCCCACATCGGATACGATATCAACGGTAAGCGTATCATGCGTCCCGCTAAAGGTTCTGCTTTGGACCAGCTCCTAGAGCAAATTGATTTGCCAGAAGGATGGACTGGTCTTCTTGATCAGAATACTGGAGAGTCTTTGAACTTGAGTAACGAAGAATTGGAGCTCATCCGTAAGATTCAAAACAACGAAAATACAGACGAAGGCTTGAACCCATACGAGCCAACCATTGAGTGGTTCACCTCCAAGCCCGAGATCATGCCCCTTTCTGCCAGACCAGAGCCCAAATCGAGATTCATGCCTTCGAAGCATGAGGCATACAAGATCATGAAGATTGTCAAAGCTATTCGTGAGGGTAAGATTGTTCCACCAAGCAAAGTCAAGGAGCAGGAAGATGCGGACAGACTTCAGGTGGACCTCTGGGAGGAGGAAGGAGAACCAAACAACCACGTCATGAATTTGCGTGCTCCTAAACTTCCTCCGCCAACAAACGAAGAGTCCTACAACCCTCCAGAAGAATATTTGATGACTGAGGAAGAGAAGCAAAAGTGGTTGGAGACTGAACCTTCAAGAAGAGAAACAAACTTCATTCCTCAAAAATACGGAAGTTTACGTAAAGTCCCAGGCTATCACGAGAACGTCAGAGAAAAGTTCGAAAGATGTTTGGACTTATACTTGGCCCCTAGAGTTCACCGCAACAAGTTGAACATCGACCCTGAATCTTTAATTCCTGAATTGCCTTCTCCTCAGGATTTGCGTCCATTTCCTATTAAATGTTCTACGCAATACTTGGGTCACACCGATCGTATCAGATGTATCTCTGTAAACCCGCTGGGCTTGTGGTTAGCTACCGGTTCGGACGACGGAAGTGTTAGGGTGTGGGAAGTCCTTACGGGTAGAGAGATGTACAAGCTTCAAGCCATTGATGTTGACGAAGAACCTGAGGATCGTATTGATGCTTTGGAATGGCATCCTGACGCAAGCACGCCTATCTTGGCAGTGGGCGCAGCTGAAAAGGTCCTTTTAGTTGTTCCACCTGTTTTCAACTTCGAGACTGAGAACAATGCTAGGGTTAAGATTGAAGCCGGTTGGGGTTTCGGAACCTTTGGTAACAAGAGAAAGGATACGGACATCGACTTAGGTGATGACGACGAAGAAAAGACTGCTTCGACGCTGGCCGCGCAAGATACTAATAAGAAAGAAGTCGCTCAATGGTATCCTCCATCCGCTGTGCAGACTCAGAATGGTGTTGCCGCCATCGTCGAATGTAAGAAACCAGTGAAGAAACTCACATGGCACCGTAAGGGAGATTACTTCCTTACAGTTGCACCTGAATCTAAGAACACAGCCGTTCTTATCCACCAGCTCTCCAAGCACTTGTCACAATCGCCCTTCAGAAAGTCCAAGGGCATAATAGTGGATGCTGTATTCCATCCAATCAAACCACAGCTCTTCGTAAGTTCGCAGAGAACCATTCGGATCTATGATTTGGCACAACAAGTTCTCATCAAGAAGTTGATGCCTGGTGCGAGGTTGCTTTCCAGCATCGATATTCACCCCAGAGGAGACCATCTTTTAGCGTCGTCGTACGACAAGAGGGTATTGTGGCACGACTTGGATTTGAGTTCGATGCCATACAAGACGATGAGATACCACACAAAGGCTGTTCGGTCGATCAAATTCCACAAAGGAAAATTGCCTTTGTTTGCATCTGCGTCCGACGATGGGTCGATACATGTTTTCCATGGCGCGGTCTTTGACGATTTCATCACCAATCCAATGTTGGTGCCATTGAAGAAATTGACGGGACACAAGATCGTGTCGAGCATAGGAGTTTTGTCGTTAGTGTGGCATCCAAAAGAGGCGTGGTTGTTCAGTGCTGGTGCAGACGGCACAGCCAGACTCTGGACCACCTAGTCACATTCCTATCAATAATCACTCATTACAATATAGAATAAAGGCCACGAAGGTATTCCAGTTGTATCTTTATTACGTTAAATAGTAGCGCCCTGCTTCCAGTCCTCCTCTGTATACTTACAGCTGGACAAGGCCGTACCGTCGTATCTAGCAGTCCATACAGACCTCTCCGAGCCGTCAAACAAATGCTTGAGCATGATTTGAACATTGTCGACGACGCCGGTGTTGTCTGGGTTGAGGAGCCATTCGAGGCTCTTCCAGTCAAGGATCCCCTCGTGGCAGAAGCATTTGGGAGTGACATACGCCGCCATCACCTCTTCGCTGACTTCTGCAGAGAACAAGTATGCCCCTCCCAAGTCATCACCATCGCGTACCCACCGAATCACGCCTCTGGCTGTATACTGGGGTAGCTTGAGCCCTGTCTCCTCGTAAGTCTCTCTGACAATGCAATCGTACGAGGACTCGCCTTCGTCGATCTTGCCGCCAACGCCGTTCCAACGGCCCATCCATGGTGCTTTTTGGCGATTGAGAAAGAGGATTTTATCTCTGCATCTCACGAAGCCAAGGGTATACTTGGGGACAATTTCCGGTGCAACACGCGTCATGGTGGAGCGATAACGATTCGCAATTGCGGAGGCCTACACAGTGCAACGGATTCACGTCAAGTTCATGGCAAGTCGGATCGAAAAAAAACATCCAGCTATTTGCACTTATTTGCATTGGACGCCGTGTCGATCGTCACAAATGCACTGTGGCGTGAACTGGTCTGGTGTTCCAGAATAGGCAACCGTGTCCATTTTCTGTATGATCCGGGGAAGCCAACATGACCAGACATTCCGTGACCGCTAATTGTCGCCATTCAGACTTTTGCCATCACCTGATCCTAAGCGTCGTTGCACATAGCCGTGCCAATTCATCTGATTCGACCTACACATAAATTACCCCATACGGAACACAAGCAGCCACAATCAGACCAAAAGGTTCGAGTCGCACGGAAGAATATTCCAAATTCGCCTTAATACCGCCCTGCAATTAACGTGGAAAAGGTCCGGGTTTAGTCTCCGCCCAACTGTGGAGGTCACTGCACCACACGTGCTTAAGCCCGAATCTGGGGAAGTCATGAACACGTTGAAGGAGCAATGTCGGACCGAAGTCACCTCAGAACCGGACCTCGCGGTAAAACTGTTTGACTACTCGATTTGCTGGAAATTTTCCTAGCAACGCCTTCTGTGTGCTGTGGCGATTTGTGCGTCTTTCTTCTCAGGTTGCAAATTGTCATACGCACCATAGTGGGGACAGCAGTCGATGTGACCAACCAGAACGTAGCGTTTGTTCTTTTGAAATTAGGAAATTTTTTGCAGCTTCCCGACGTCCGCCATCCCTAAAAGCCATCGGCGCTTTGATCCTTGACCGTTTGTGGCTAATACTCGCAGTCTCACCTTTTGTTGAGTAGGTGCCACGGCGCCATTCTGCAGGCCAACGCTATATAAATTGCACCTCCCCCGTCAGTAATTTTTCTGAGATCCCGCGTTTTTTTCTACAACCAACCTCACTCAACAACAATTCACAATGGCTCCCGTTGCTTTCTCTGACATTCAAAAGTCCTCCAACGACTTGTTGTCCAAGGACTTCTTCCACTTGTCCTCTGCTGCTGTCGACGTCAAGACCACCGCCCCTAACGGTGTCGCTTTCACTGTCAAGGGCAAGTCCGACAAGGCCAACGCCATTGCTGCTTCCGTCGAGGCCAAGTACTCCGACAAGGCCACTGGCTTGACCGTCACCGAGGGCTGGAACAACGCCAACGTCTTGTCCACCAAGGTTGAGTTGTCCGAGTTGTTGACCCCAGGTTTGAAGGGTGAGTTGGACACTTCCGTCGTTCCAAACGGCGCCAAGAACGCTAAGTTGAACTTCTTCTACCAGCAATCGGCCGTCAACGCCCGTTTGTTCTTCGACTTGCTCAAGGGTCCTAACGCCACCGCCGACTTGACCGTTGCTCACGACGGCTTCACCGCCGGTGCTGAGTTGGGTTACGACATCGCTTCCGCCAAGCTCAACAAGTACTCCGTCGGTGTTGGTTACGCCAGCCCATTGTACTCGGTTGCCGTTACCTCCACCTCTAACTTGTCTGTTTTCACTGCCTCTTACTACCACAAGGTTTCCCCACTTGTCGAGGCTGGTGCCAAGGCCACCTGGGACTCCGTCAAGTCCCAAAACGTCAACGTCGAGTTCGCCACCAAATACCACTTGGACTCTTCTGCCTTTGTCAAGGCCAAGATCGCCGACTCTGGTTTGACCGCTTTGGCTTACTCCCAGGAATTGAGACCAGGCGTCAGATTGGGCTTGGGTGCCTCCTTCGATGCCTTGAAGTTGGCTGAGCCAGTCCACAAGTTGGGTGTCTCTTTGTCTTTTACTGCTTAAATATAGTATGTAACACTAAAAAATTCGTTATTTGAATAGCCTTTTGTAGTCTTGACTTCTTCCAATCAGGTACCCCACAATTGGAGCGGCCCACCTAGAACAGGTGATGGAGTCCGAAATCGTAAGAACTAAATTCTATCCGAAAGTAAGACTAGTATAAACAACGCGTCGCATCAATTTCTCTACCTAGATCACCGTTTACGCTGTATCACTCCGTGAACGACGACAGCTAAGAAAACAAAGAATACACCCGTACACCTTTACATGCATCAGAAAGAGACGAACAGACATGAACAAGCTCTGCTATCATAAGCTGCTGCAACATGACAGATTCCAAGAGGGCCCATTCGCAGAGCCTGACGCCTCAGCCGACTGGCCAAAAGGCCAACAAAGAGGTTCCAACCATAGTGCAAGTGTCACGGCCATATATGACACACGCAGAGTTGTCGTATCTCCACACAAACTCAATCCCAGCTAACAAGAAAACAGCGTATAATCAGCGGAAACATCAAATATTTCAATTTCTCTTTCAAGTTGTCAAGGCTATGAAACTACCTCTACGTGTGTTGAGTCTTGCGATGAACTATTACCAGCGGTACTACTTGTATTTTTCGTTTGAGGATAATGGGAAAGAAAATCCTGAAAACGATCCTCTCTTGGAAGCAGAAAGTGACTGCTTTTTGGTTGCATGTACATGTCTCTTTCTTGCTTCGAAGAACGAAGATTGCATCAAGAAATTGAAAGATATTCAAGCAGCAGCTAACCGCGTTCGGGATTTGGACAGTGAGTCTCGTAATTTCTTGAAGGGAGGCAACTCATCTTCTATACCGCTTGCCGAATTCCAGAGAAAAGTAATCATGAACTTGGAATTCAAACTCCTACAAATCATTAAGTTTGATTTCACCAGCGGCGCAGGCAATGTTCCCTCTGTGGACCAACTTGTTGTCTTATTCAGCAAACAGCTTAAACTCACATACAAATTCACTCTTTTTGCATGGCTAATAGCTTTTGACATAATGTCGACCCCTCTTCTGCTCACTATTCCGCCTCACTGCATAGCGTTGGCAATAATCATTGTTACCTTGAACCTAAGGCCGACAGACATTACAACAAAGTATGCAGATGATTACATTGAGGATGCTGCTATAGGTGCAACACTTGATAGCATTGATAGTTTCCGCGATTTCAGGTGCCCGGAGGCACTCGTTAACGAGGGAATAGTGTATGTTTTGGACTACTACGTTCACCAAATGAACTTCCTGGTGCTAAATCAGTATATGCCTCCAGTGAACGAAGAAATTGGAAAGGCTCAAATTTTCAAGTTTATGGAGCTTAAGTCGAGGTTCAACGATCTCACGATCTTGAGTGAACACTCAGTAGCTACTAATGCGCTCATAAAACAAGATAAGTACTTACGTAAATGGGATGCAGGCGTATGTACCAAGGGAGCAGCAAGGTTTATGATTGGAAACAAGAGAAGACGTTTCGACGCCGAGCACGCTATTTTGCGACCACCAAGGAACGATTCCACAACTAAAGCATCGACTTCTACATAAGCTGCCAAAAGAATGTATTATGAGGCTATATGGCCTCGGGGAAGCTCGTGCGTTTACTATTTAAATTGTGCAAATCCCGTGCATACTATAGTTGCAATATATTTTACATTAGTCACCTAACCAAGTTTGTAGCTGACACTAGTTCCCACTGTGTGCATGTCTGTTTGAAAGGACGAAAATTTCACTGAATCACTCTCGCCATGTATCATCTTCCCGTCCCCCTTCGTGTCGGCCCATTCCAATGGAATGTTACTGACGCGGTAGTCTGGCGCTGTGTATACGAGCACATTAAAGGTGTACTCGTCATCTTTTAGGAACGGCAAGTAGGCAACCGATGCCGTGATCTGACGAATGATCGCCTGGATTTCCTTCTGTATGGCTGTTCGGCTCTTAACCGGTTGGCCAGGCTCGTCTTGAGTCATAATATCTAAAGCGAATTCCCATCTTTCGACACTTTCAGTAGTGTTTTTGTTAATTATTACAACCACTAGCTTCGATAGCTTACCTCCATATATCCATTTCTTTACCTGGCTCATGATTTTCTCCACATAGCTTCGAACTTCATCATCAGCGCTTACTAGCATTGGAAGGTCATATTTTTTCACGGTCGTGAAATCTTCAGCAGGGTATATTCCTCTTTGGAAGAGAATGCTATAGATGGCGAACTCGAAGTAGTCCGTTACCACTTTAGAGGAACCCTTAAGTGATAGTTTAGAAAGAGACTCGGTCATGTCAATACCGAAAGAATGGAGGCTAGGATGCTTATTGGAAGGGTGGCAACTATTTTGATTGGGATTTTATGATGATGGAATGTAATTGCGATATTTGCGGGTGATATTCTTTGGGCTTGTGTTCCTGTGATGTGGTTTTAATAGCTGACTACGGTATTGATTCACTGTTGATCTGAGACACCTTAGATCGATAGATGCAAGAAATCAATTACTCAAGAAAGTGCCTTTAACGTGTTCAAATACCAAAAATCTCTGAATTGTTTATAATCAAATTTAGGCACCCGGTTTTAATTTTTCAGTATTCTTCTACATGCAAACTAATTTGGTTTGATCTTGACTTTATGGTGATTTTCTGAGAACAATCAAATTCGAAAAAAACTTAAATTATATCTGAATATCTAATAATCATACATGGAGATCGACCGATCCCAACAATACCCACTCGGCAACGTCGCCCTCGCATAACACCAACTTGAGCACCCCTCCCTCCCAAGAGTAGCCATTGCCTTCAACATTCCAATAGTCCAGATCGCAGTCTTCAATTGAAACGAAATCCAGCACTCTTTCCTTGATGGTCCGCCAAAGTGCATTGTCAATTGGGTGCAACTTGCTATAGACCAAAGAAAGATGTGGCTCGAACTCCTCAACGGACCAGAGCGCAGCCTCTTGGGCCAGCTCTGTGCGGATTTTCTCCATGTCTATTGCAACTGGAGTAGACTCCGCACTTGACGGTTTCCGCGTTCTGTTCTTCAAACTCTTTTTCCTGACCAAGTTTCCCTGTGAGCTCTTACGAAACAAGTGAGGATTTGCAACCTGTTCGGCCTCTTCAATTCTGCGCGGCAAGGCCACAAACTGTTCTCTTACTATTCGGGAAAAGGAAATGAGCGTCGGATCTCTTAATACCAGAAAATAAAGCTTTTTGAAGAAGAGTCGCTGGCTAGTTACCTTCCCCAACTTAATCCAGTCATGGTGCAAGGATTCCCCAGGGAGCGAGTGAAGAGCAATGCTGCAGGCAGATAAAATTCTGTTGACGTCGTCTTTGGCATTGTCCAAGTCCAAGGCGATATTGCTGGAGATGGTAATGTGGGGGTCAAACTTGGGGGGCTGGTCGGGAAAGACCGTAGCCAAAGAATCCATGAGAAGCTCCAATTGGTCATACAAACGGGTATTTTTCTTTGGACATAGCCATAGTGAGACACCTAAACCCGTGTTAATACCATGGCCCTTTTCTCGAGATATTGAGCTTCGTTCATACATACCCATTTAAATTGGGTGGGTTGTGTGGAGTGTTAGACTGATATGAGCTAATGATATAAGATCACTGAATTGAAAATTGTTTTCTTAAAATATTTCCAAATAATGCAACCAACATCCTAAAAATCTGAATTGTAAAATATCATTAGTGGACTCTTTTCTAATATACATTTCCTAGTCTAATACTTGGAGGCTATAACCAGGGTGTTCGTAAGGGCAGCGTCGTTAACAAACCATGACACAGGCACATTAAGGTCGTTGACAATTTTGCATGGCAATTTAGAACTTGGGTCGTTGAAAATTTCCTTGATTACGGGAGCCTTGCCCTCTCCTTCAGCAATAAATGCTATACCCTTAGCCTGTGCCAAAAGCGGAAGAGTGAACGAGATTCTTCTTGGTGGTGGCTTGGGCGAGTCTCTTATCAACGCAATAGACTTCTCAGTTTCGTTAAGCAAGGCATGGCCTGGGAACAACGAACAAGTATGGCCATCTGGTCCGCACCCCAAAAGGACCACATCGAAGACTCCATCAGAGGGGAGGATCGAGGCATATGCGCTAGAGATCTGCTCATCTTTCTGCTCGTCAGACCCATCAACTTGTCCGTTTACGCCAGTTAAAAGATCGACGTTGATTGGGTGCACAGTGGGCTTGGAGCCTTGCAAGTGGTCAACAACCAGAGAAATGAAGAGACCATAGTTGGAGTCTGCGTGATCAAGTGGAACAAGGCGCTCATCCGAGAAGTAAACCTGCCACTTTTCCCATTGGATCTTAGATGCAAACTCAGCATTGTCTATCAAACCAGCTTTCAAGACTTTTCCCATCGATCCGCCTGAAACGGCAATGGTGAACGTACCTTTGTTCTCAATTGCCTTGTTTTGGGCATCTACGACGTATTTTGCAACAGACAGAGCAACTCCGGCAGAGTCAGAACTAGTGTACACGGGCATGGTTGAGATTGATTTTCAATTGCTAACCGTGGTATTCAGTGGGAAAGAAGTGTCCGACTATGACAATGCTTCGACTCCCAAACACCAGCACGTGACCATCAACAAAATTGGGATATGGAACATAACTTACTCAAGATAGTGAGCGTATTCGGCGCTTTCTTTGACCTTCTTGTTGAGAAACTTCTCCAATTTTGTGGCGTTTTTGTAGTATGTCGTTGTTTCGGCGTTGTAAGCACGACAGTTATTGAAGATGAGTTTACAGTCATAAAGGAACTTGTCAAAGGACTCGTATTTGTCGTTTTCGAGTTTGGATTCCATGGTAGAAAGATCCATTGGCTCTTTGATAACGTCATAGTAGTCGCCAACTTCATCTTTGTTAACTGGAACGGCAAATGGCCACGCCAGCGGGTTGTTCGTAAGCTCCGACATTAAAGTGACCATGAAATTGTAATGAGGACCTCTTTTAGGTTTCTGGGCTAGCTTATCCATCTCATCCAGCCATCCGCTTTCGATAAGACCGGGGATGTCATTTGGCAGGACCTTGAAGTCTGGCTTAGCATTCTTGAATAGACGAATACCTGGTCGGACAACGTGCGATTGGGAACGTGATTTGATTTTTCTCTCTATGGCAGCCTTTTGGAGTAATAATATTTTACCGGAATCTAAGTACCGTAGTCTTGAGGGAAGCATAGAACATTGCATTAGCGTACCGCCTTCGTAATCCTTGATGTAACCGGTCCAGACCAGTCTATCGAGGGTAATTTCCTTAGTGAACCCCTGCTTTTTGAAGTACCCAATGGCATAGTTATCAGCATACGTCAAGAAGTACTTGACTGGAGAAGTCGCTCTCACGTAGTCTTTTAAATGGTTCATGAGATGTGCACCATAACCGCGGACTTGTTCTGTCGAGGAAATAGCACAAAACACGATTTCCGCAAAACCTCTGTTATCGAAGGGACGGTAGGTGATTCCTCCAACAACGGTGAGAGGCTTTCTAACTACAGCCATCGACAAGTGGGAACGATCGTAAACAAGACGCAGAATGTAGACACGAGGCATCTTTGGCAATTGTTTTTGGAAAATGTTTTTCAATCCAGTCAAGACGATCATATTCTCTCGCGTGTTATCGTTGTTGACAACGCGGAATTCAATTTTACCTTCTCGTTCTTCCAAAACAGATGGTCGTTCTTTGAATGAGTATTCCATCCCGTCAAATGTGAAAGTAGACACACGCTTCTTTTCTTCTTCATCGTCGTCTTCATCTCCATCGTTGGCACCCGTGCCCTCCTCCTCTTCATCCTCTTCGTTCTCGCTGTCTTCGCTTTCGTTACCTGAGCCTTTGTTTTCGTCATCGTCATTATCACTATTGTTATTGGTTTCCTTGTGGTCTCCATTTTGAGCAGAGGCATCATCGGCCAAGTCATTATTTGGCTCTGATTCAACACTAGCATCGTCCTTCACATCTAAATCGCTGTTGTTCTCGTCTTTGAGTTCTGTGTCAGACTCTAGCATTGGGCTGGCGGATTGCTCGGATTCATTGTCCAGAATAGGCGAAGGCAGCCGGGCCTTTGCCTTCTTGACCTTTCGCTTCTCTTCTCGCGCGGCTCTTTTGCGGTCAACCATGATCTTTGGTAAATTCGAAATTCGCAGTTTGTGGAGCGGAAGTTGGAGGTGAGTCGATGTGAGATACAAGAACAAATGCACAAGAAGCCTAGAGAATCACAATTCTCTCCCACGAAAAATTGAAAGAATTTTGGTCGGCTAAAATTGTTGGAGGCGCAAAGTAGATCGTTGGTTGAACACAACGGTAGTGTCGAGTCATGCCACACGCGTACTTCTTAAAAGGCTACATCCTTGCAAGCTCTCAAATTTATGAACATTTTTTAATTTGTTTCATTCTATATTAAAATCTCGCTTGCATGGTCACTGGCGTTGCAGACGCTTCTTGGATGATTCCGTGTATTCCAAAGCATTGAGTGGAAAATTATTTTTTCGGGTCAGGCAAGGTATTAACAATACTCAATCTGAATTTTCAAGAGGTAATTTTCACTTACACTTTCTTTGTCAATTTTTGTCATTTTTGGCTCATCTCACTTCCTAGCTTACCTCATCTCCCTCCTCTATACAGAAGACAGACAAACTATACTTCTCCAAAAGATACCCATAATGTCATACGTTCAAAGAACAACCCCAGATGCAGTTGCCACAGTGCTATGCTGTAACTGTGGTGTGCCCATGGATGGATCCCTGGGCTTGGTCATGTGTTACGACTGTATTAAGCTCAATGTAGACATCACAGAGGGCATCCCTAGAGAGGCAAATGTCAGTTTCTGCCGTAATTGCGAGCGTTTCTTGCAGCCTCCGAGTCAGTGGATCCGTGCAGAGTTAGAATCCAGAGAACTCTTAGCACTCTGTTTGAAGAGATTAAAAGGTTTGAATAAGGTCAGGTTAGTCGACGCCTCTTTTATCTGGACAGAGCCTCACTCTAGAAGAATCAGAATCAAGTTGACAGTCCAAGGTGAAGCCTTACAAAATACTATTGTTCAACAAACCTTTGAGGTTGAATACGTCGTGGTGGCAATGCAATGTCCTGACTGTGCCAAATCCTTCACTACCAACACATGGCGGGCCAGTGTCCAGATCAGACAGAAGGTGGCTCATAAGAGAACCTTCTTGTATTTGGAACAATTGATTTTGAAACACAATGCACATGTTGACACCATTTCGATCCAAGAATCAAAGGATGGCTTGGATTTCTTCTACTCCCAAAGGAATCACGCAACAAAGATGATGGATTTCTTATCAGCGGTTGCTCCAATAAAAGCGAAGAGATCCGAAGAATTGATCAGTATCGATACTCAGTCCGGTCTGTCCACCTACAAGTTCACGTTTTCCATCGAGATTGCCCCAATTTGTAGAGACGATCTTGTCGTTCTCCCCAAAAAATTGGCCAATTCTTTGGGTAACATCTCCAGATTGGTTGTCTGTAACAAAGTGACCAACATGATTCAATTAATAGACCCTACAACTTTGCAAAGGGCTGATTTGCTTGCCAATATCTTTTGGCGGAGCCCTTTCCCTTCTTTGTTGGACGTCACACAGCTCATAGAATTCATAGTTTTGGACGTTGAGCCCACAGGAGATGTCAGAGGCAAATTTGTTTTAGCTGACATCGAGGTCTGTAGAGCATGTGACATGGGAGTGAATGACAGAACATTTTATGTCCGCTCTCATTTGGGAGCAATTTTGCACCCAGGTGACTCTTGTATGGGGTACTACTTGACCAACACCAACTTCAACTCTGACCTTTGGGATAGTTTGGACACAGACAATGTCCCAGAGGTCATTCTTATCAAGAAGCACTACACCAGAAAGTCCAAGAAGAGCAGAAACAGAAAGTGGAAGTTGAAGAGAATGGCTTACGAACACAACGACATCGTTGCTAATGACGATTCGAGACAAGCCAGACAAGACCAGGAGCGCGCTGAGAAGGACTACGAATTGTTCTTGCAAGAGTTGGAGGAGGATCAGGAGATGAGACAAACTATCAATATGTATAAGGCAGGCGAAGAGCCAGCTATGGGCGAGCATGAAGAAGATGAGATGAACGACGAAGAAGAATTGGAGGTTGGCCTTGACGAGTTGTTGGATGAGATTGATGGAATGACGCTTGACTAATTCAGGCAAGGATCTCAATGGAGCAACGCTAAACCTACTAATTTTCATCATAATTATTCTATATTTGCATCTTATATACTTTGGGATCAATGATATACCATGTCGGAGAATAACTAAAGAGAGGTAGTCACGGAGTTCGAAATGGTATTAGGTGGATTTGATTCTAACAAACGGATTTCGTTCTATTCTTTTTTGCCATTGATTTTTGCTGATTGTGCAAGTTGATTTCCTAGTGATCGTAGGTTTTACTCATCATACAATAAACGCCTGGTCACTCAGTTTGGAATACATGATCACAGAAAAAAAAGAAAAGGAAACACAGTACAGGATTCAATTTAAAAGAGAACAAAAACTCGTATTGTGTGGCTATTTTCGGCAGGATCATTTTGCATAATTATCGCCTCGATCGTTATCAGATGCACTCTTATCAGCTCGCCACTCCTATTAACAAAAAGATGGACAAAATCCTCAATTATTCCCCTATTCAATCATATTTTGAATCCTCATTTTTCACCGCCCTTGCGTCAAAGAAGCTCAATGAGTTCAAACTCGATTCTTCGCCAAAGCCCATCAATGGGTTTATGACATCCCCTCTGCTACTTAACAAGTTCAACAACGAGCCGATTATCAATTTCGACTATTCTAGTTTCGAAGATCAACAGTCAGACGATAAGAATGTTCGCATTGAGGGTCTTTTGTTTGACATGAACACCATTGAGGAGTTCAAGAACTTCAATAAGCTTGAATCTCTCCGGGCGTGGGGCAGCCAGTTGAAAGAGGAGATGAAGAAGGACTCCGTGAACCCCAAATTTTACCTATTGACATATTCTGACTTGAAGAAGTATCGATTTTATTATTGGGTAGCATTCCCGGTTCTCCATTCGTCGTGGAACATCTCTGGGTTCTCCAACAACAACGAATACGAATTGCAAGTCGAAGAGTACATCAAGACTAACAATGACGCCTTTTTACAAATACTGGCTGCAGACGAAATTGTTCCATTACTGCAAATCGAACTTGACACCAAGGGAACCTTCGTTTACGTAGATTCATGCCTCAGTTCCAACCTCCAATCGCTGATACAACTCAAAAACTATTTGTACTATTTGGCGTTGAAGGGATTCAAAGACGTAACTTTACTCATATATAGAAACGATAACAAATCTCACAGCTACACTATCCAGCTCGACGAGTCTTTTGACGCAGCAGAGGCTCCAAAAGTAACTGGTTGGGAGAGAACGGCTCAAAAGAAATTGGGGCCCAAAATGGCGGATTTAGGGTCCTTGATTGATCCTAAGCAGTTGGCTGAGCAAGCCGTGGATTTGAACTTAAGACTTATGAAGTGGAGAGTTGCACCACAGATTGATTTGGATATTATCAAGAAGCAGAAAATTCTTCTTTTAGGTGCGGGCACTTTGGGAAGCTATGTTTCAAGAGCGCTCATGGCCTGGGGTGTCCAAAAAATTACGTTTGTTGATAGCGGACGAGTGTCGTATTCCAACCCTGTAAGACAACCCCTTTTTAACTTTAAGGACTGCTTTAGTGATTCAAACAACGGTCGTTTTAAAGCCGAGCGAGCAAGCGAAGCTCTCAGGGAAATCTTTCCGGGCGTTCAGTCGGAGGGGTTTAACTTTGAAGTGCCAATGATTGGCCATCCTGTCACTGACCTCACGGAGCAATCAACAAAAGCAAATTATGATAAATTGGAGAAATTGTTCGAGAATCACGATGCGATTTTTCTTCTTATGGATTCTCGTGAAGCTCGTTGGCTACCAACTGTGATGGGAGTGGCCATGAATAAAACCGTGCTTAATGCTGCTATTGGCTATGATAGCTATCTAGTACTTCGCCACAGTCCCCATAACAGTCCGAATCGTTTAGGTTGCTACTACTGTAACGACGTGGTGGCCCCAACTGACTCGTTCACCGACCGTTCTTTGGATCAAATGTGCACCGTCACACGACCAGGGGGAGCGATGATGGCTTCTTCTATAGCGGTTGAACTTCTAGTTTCTATTTTGCAACATAGCCTTGGTGTAAACGCACCAATTGATGACCCATCTTTCTTTGGAGACGTTCCTCACCAAATTCGGGGATTTTTGAATGGCTTTGGACAGTCAAAGCTCAACACACCCGCTTATCCGTATTGTTCCGCTTGCTCAGATCCTGTAATAGAGGCATTTAGGAGCGAGAAGTGGGATTTTGTCAAGAAGTGTCTTAACAGCCCTCAATATTTGGAAAGAGTCTCCGGTTTAGAGAAGGTACAACGTGAAGCCGAAGAGGCCGCGGAGACTCTCATGGACGATATCGATTTTAGTGATGAAGAATAATTAGTAGCAGATCTAGCAATAAATTCTCATTTCTTATTGATTCACAGCACTAGGTTCTGAAACATTTAGGTGCAGGTCAACAATTAAAGGAGAACCAAGCGAAGAAAGCGACCGAAAAAAGGGAAAATTATCAAAATGCAAACGTGAGATTTTATCAAATATAGTTGCGTTTTTGGATTTTCGACGTATATGCACGGATTTGACGTTGCAAAAACCGTCGATGTTATATGCGGTGTGTTTCAGACATTACTGCTAACACAAACAGATCAGATAAGTTATATCCCTCAATAACCCCCACATCTAACCATAGTACTAGCTGATAGTCGATAAGCTTAGTGAATAGAACACCTCAATTGTCATAACGGCTCGAAAGCACCTGACATGCTTCATCCTGTTTCTTGACCACAAAGACATGACAGCGCCGAGTCAAATGAACGTCTGGAAAGCCAGAATATCAATCTCCCTTGCCCAGCAATCCCCAATTATGAAGCTGAGCGCAACATCCTAAATCAAAACGAACTTAACTGTGAGCTGAACCCTGGAGAATCGCCTCAAGTTGCAGCAGAACTCATTGATGAAATCCTCATTGCGGGAGAGCCTACGTTCTACAATGGTTTAATTTAGCGACTTCAGGAGCTGCGCTTTATGCTGATCACAAATATGTACCCAAGCTTGAATCAGGCTGCATGTTGGTATTTCTTATCTTTGTGTCTCTTCTTTGTAGGATCGGGCTTGTATGACATGTTGAAAGTCATCTTCACGTCAGAGAAGAATTTTATTGAGAGCCGTTTTTGTATCACAAATTCTTGCATGTGGCTGACTTCTTTCTAGTAGTTTAAGTCTCTCCTGGGCAGTTTATCTTCCTGTTGTACGAGAGTTATTTACAAGGCTATTTCATTTCTTGCAGCTCAAATACTCAATATTTTTTCTTAAATTTTAAAAATAAAGATACTTGGATTTGGGCTGTTTTGTCTTATATTGCAGATCCAAATTTGCTCTCGAGTAACACATGCAAAAATCCGGCTCTTTAACGAACATTTCAACAGGTCATATAATTTTTCAAGTCACTTTCAATTTTTTTCACTCGTTTATTTTTCGTCACTAATTTTCTAGTTATGTGTTTCGTGTTTCAGTCACGGTCTTATCATCGCATAATCCTGCGTGCTTGAAATGTACACAAAGAACTAGAGCTGTTATGTTTCAACCAGAGCGAGCGGCAGACGAAAATCCAACCATACTCAAACTATCAAAGTGCAATTACCTCGATGCAGACTTCCAAGTTTCCTTGAGCACTTCGATCATAAAGCCTGTGCCGCTATTCGATGGTATGGAGCTTGCAAGTCAAGAAGCCCTCATATCCTTTGATCTTCTTCACGCGTTGCTCGGGTATGAGAGCTCTTATTTTAGATTCAGTGATCGATACAATCCAAACCTCTTGCATACCCGAATCCACGGCCCAGATCATAAAGTCGCCAAGCATCTCGATGTGACGCTCAAGACAATCTCGAAGAAAATCCTAAGATACGGAAAGTACTTCTCAGGACTCAAAGCATTCACGGAGATATACGACAATCCTTTGTTTGGCAAAGTAAATCAAAGACTATGCCATGAGATCAGGGTGCTTCTTGAGCTGTACCGCCAACTAATCGTTCACTTTGAACATTTATTCAAAACCGACCGGACATTTTCACTACGAACAATGGATAACGACCTTACCCAGCATTTTGCTGATAAATTAAAACATATGTACGATATAGCATGCCTAGTTCATGCGGTCACAGAGGACCGCAACCCTTCATTCATCAGCGCTTCTTCTGTTCCTGAGAATGCCTCAGCAAACCTCGCGGGCCGGGGTGCCAAGTTCGATTCTTTTTTGGAGTCTGTCAAGACCGATATCAAACTTAACGGAAGCGTTGAAATCTCCTCAGACGTGGAGCCATTTCCCCTCTGTAAGGGTGGATTGACATTACGAGTCGTTCAAAATCGAATAAGCCAATACAAGGGGGATCACGTTTCCTCTCAATTTCTCGCAGAGGTTTTCGAGGCTATCAGTAGAGACTATCTTATGGCTTTAAACCTGTGGCTTTCTTCTGGTGAAATCGAAGATTCCTTCTCTGAATTTTTTATCAAACGTAACGAACTCCCTATGAGCTTTTTCCACTCGAACATGGAAAAGTATTGGCAAGAGTTGTTTGTGGTCAAGACGGACGGGATCCCAAGTCAATTCGAGGCTAAAGAAGTACAGTCCAAGATTTTGTTGACGGGTAAGTATTTGAACATTTTCAAGCAGTGCACCAATAATGCTTCTCTAGAGTTAGTCGCGGAGTCAATTACTAAAACTACTGATGTATTGCCGATAGATAGCTTGTACGCTTCAGATTTGATGCTCAAGATCCATCAGTCCTATGACAGGGCCAATCGCTTAATACTCAGACTTTTGTTTGATGGATACTATTTAAGCAGCTTCCTCGCCTCTTTGCATCAGACGTTCTTTCTTTCCAATTCTTTTAGGGTTGACAATTACTTGGGCGCAAAACTCCCGGAATTGAGCCGCAGCAAAACAAGCACTTCAGCGATTGCGCCAAAGATCGCATTCAATGAAATGGTATTGCTGAAAGATTCATCATGGCAGGGTTTTGATATAAGTAACGGGGAAAGCAATACCGTAGATGTGCCTAAAATCCTAGCCACAGCAGCAGTTTTCTCGATTGATGTGAAAAGCTTCTATGAAATCGCTGAAGAGATCCTCAATATCAAGTCTTTCAATGCTGAAGATCTAGCTCTTTCGAACGAGAATGCCTCGGCTGCCATAAGAAAATTGGTCACTAGGTCATTACAAAAAAGACCAGAGCTGGCAGAAACAGATGAGCTGGCGCAGGCTGAATCTTTCGAGGAAGCGGTAATTGGTGGGGTAAACGTTGACGTGAAGCTCCCATTCCCACTCAATTATGTATTGAGCGAGAACTTCAAATTTGAATACCAAATGATGTTTAAGTTCCAAATGATTCTTAAGTTTGCCGCCAAGTTCTTAGATACCGTTTGGACCTCTACTGGATCTTCAACTATTTGGAGGTATAAGAATCACGCGAAACCTGTACGAAAATTAATTCTTCGGAGCCAGATATTGCTATCTCGTATGAAGAGTTTTGTAAACGCTATTGAGAACTATATAAGTTTCGATATTATAGACTCGAACTACCAAAAGCTCAGGCACCAAACGAAAAGATGTCAAGAGTGGGTCCATGACACTAGGCCGGCTTCAGTAGGATTTGTTCCTAGCAGTTCAAATGTTTTAAGCGAGGATACGCAATTTCTAATGAGCCATGGGAGCACGAATAACGATGTCTTTGAAGAAAAAATATTCGAAAACACTAAGCGCCACAACTTGAGTTCAAAATTGGAAAGAGACACTCCTATGAACGACTTACCTGCGCTTGGCGATCAAGTCGGTATTTACCTCAGTAATACTTTGCGCGACTCAATGATCACTGATAGTGTCTTGTTGCAATGCATTAGGAAGATGTTGAATGAAATTGTCGACTACGCGAGCACTTTAAGTAGATTGAAGAAAAGCCTTATTCTGGTCAATGAAAGTCTTCTCCGGGAATATTCGGAAAGATATCCGGAGAAATTTCAGGATATCGAATTCAACAGCGATCTATTCACGCAGCGAGTATCGAGACTCAACGACATTTTAACGTGGAACTGGAATAGATTCAATGAATCACTAGAGAGATTTACCCAGGAATTACAAGATTCAGGGAAGGAAAACCCTGTGATGCAGATTCTAGCTGAGAAGCTAGTTTTAATTTAAGATTAATATAGATACATGATGTGCTGTAACCGAAAATCATGCAGTAAGAAAATTCAACAAGTAACTTACAAATATTCAAAATGTTGTCGTTATTGAGTCTTGGCCCGAAAATCTAACTATAATCAAAACTTATTCTAATTCCGCAGCAGACTCGTCCTTCGTCGTCTCATTCAATTCTTTTATGAGTGCATCGGTCTTCTCGTCATCGTACACTTGGAAACCGCCCTCTTTGGTGACAGAGGCCAATTGTGCGTTCTTGCAGTCTAGCTTCTCCTCCATGACCTGTTTCAAGATTTTTAGAGCCAAGAGCTCTGCCTCTTTCAAAGTCAAAGACTTATGGTACTCATTCTGCAATTCCGTCTGCGCACCCTCAGAACCAGAACCAATTGCCTTTGCGTCGTACTTGTAGAAAGTTCCCGATGGCTCAGCATGGTACAATTGAGGGCCCTTCTCGTCTATACCGGCAATCAACAATGCCACACCGAAGGGCCTAGACATCAATCTCTTTTCGCCAGAGGCACCTTCCCCGAAGCGCAATGCCAAGTCACAAACAGACTGGGTCAAGCTCTCCACCTGCATGCTCTCGTCGTAGTATAAATTGTGGGTCAAACACGAAACTCTGGCGTGGTCAATCATGGAACGTGCATCAGCCGTCAATCCCGACATGGTGCAGCCGATATGGGAGTCGATCTCGACTATTTTTTCGATGGATGATGATTCTAAAAGTGGCGAAGTGACTCTTTTCTCCACGCCCAAGATCACGCCCTCGGAGGTCAGAATACCTATAGCGGTACTTCCCAACTTGATAGCCTCTAAGGAGTATTCGACTTGGAAGAGACGGCCCTCGGGGGAAAATGTGGAAACACCTCTATCATATTCTGATCTAGTTAAGAACATTGTGCAGAGTTTGTGCAATTAGGCTGAAGTTGTAGAAGGGTAGATGAAGCTGGTGGCAAGTGTGGGAGTGAGAGTGAGGGAAACTAAATGTGGAGACAGAATTCCAACTTGAGAACGTATTGTTTGGACTGAAATTGAGACTTTGAAAATGTTCGAATTGAAAATATTTTGCATTTGTTAGATTATTTCTCAAGGCACAATAGTCAGAAGATCAGACTGATTGGTTTCAATCTCCTGACCCAGAAGGACAAGTACAATAACGATAATAACAAAAACAGTAGAAATAATGAGAACAATACAATACATTTGAAGGATACAGAATGTAATAGTCTCCCGGCTCGAGGTCAAACAGCAGTATCCCGAAACTCTACACCTCTTAAAGCATCTCTATAATATGCGTATTTTAAAGGGAATATTTTGTAACTAAACTTATGCCTTTGGAGCCAATTGCACAATCTTCTCAGCGGCTGGGTCCAAGTCCTCAAAGGCATACAATTGCAAACCAGAGTTGTCAATCATCTCCTTAGCCTTCTCCATGTTGGTACCCTGCAATCTGACAACAACAGGAACAGTCAAGTTCAAGTTCTTGGTGGCGGCGATCAAACCCTCGGCGACGTAGTCGCATCTGACGATACCTCCGAAAATGTTAACGAAAATACCGTTGACCTTCTTGTCAGACAAGATCAATTGGAAAGCCTTCTCGATGGTTTGAGGAGTAGCGGTACCACCACAGTCCAAGAAGTTGGCAGGCTCACCGCCGTACAACTTGATGATGTCCATGGTAGCCATGGCAAGACCGGCACCGTTGACAATGTTGGCAATGTTACCGTCCAACTTGATGAAGTTCAAGCCGAACTTGGAGGCCTCAATCTCATCAGGGTCCTCCTGGGTTGGGTCTCTCCACTCGAAGACCTCCTTTTGTCTGAACTCAGCGTTGTCGTCGAATCCCAACTTGGCGTCCATGGCAAGGACGTGGTGGTCTGGGGTCTCGGACAATGGGTTGATCTCAACCTGGGTACAGTCCTTCTCGATGAAGACCTTGTACAAGTTTTGGATGGTCTTGGCGGCCTCAGGGATAGCCTCTGGGGTGTAGCCCAAAACGGAGGCGATGTCGGTGGCCAACTTGTCGGTGACACCGGCGTCCAAGTCGACAGAGAACGTCTTGATGGCGTCGGGGTTCTCGGCTGCAACACCCTCGATGTCCATACCACCCTGAGCAGATGCAACAATCATTGGCTTCTGGGTGGCTCTGTCCATCAAGATAGCCAAGTAGGCCTCGGTTCTGGCGTCTCTTCTCTCAACAACGTAAACAGCGGTGACCTCCTTACCAGCAGCACCGGTTTGCTTGGTGATCAATTTGCGGTTCAACATCTTGGAAGCCAAGTCCTTGGCCTCCTCTGGAGAAGAGATCAACTTGACACCGCCTTGGAAGCCGTTGTCGAAGTGGCCCTTGCCTCTACCACCGGTCAAGGCCTGAGCTTTAATGACCAAGTCGGAGGTGCCCAACTTCTTGGCAACCTCGAAGGCGCCCTCGGGGGTAGTGGCAGCGTATCCCTTGGGGACACCGACACCGTAGGACTCTAAGAGAGCAGCGGAACGGTATTCATGCAAAGACAAGCATCTTTTTTGGACAGACTGACGTTAGTAACAGATTGATGGGGGACAGGCGGACACGCGAATTGCATTGGATTCGACGGACTGGCTGGATGTGGTATATGAGAGGACGCCCACGCGAGCATCGAAAGCAGATCGGACCAGGTCCAAGAGGCCAGAAACCGGTTCTGCCAATCGCAGAAGCGCCATTGTTGACCGACCAGACGAAACAGACCGCGGTTGCTTGCCCACATGCTCTCCGATGAGGCACATCAGCCGAAACGACGTCGTGCAACGTGGACCGACCAAAGCTCGACCAAAGCAGACCAGTACACCGCTCGAGCCTCAATGTATTTCTGAGGCCATTTTCGCGTGAACCTTCCGCGTCTTCAGTGCAAACGAAGGGCGTCCACCAAGGATCAACACTCAGGGTTCGGCGAGGGGCTGAACTGAAGTCCGAACTCTGGCGGTTCTCACAGCCGAGGCAATGGCCAATCAAAAACGAAACATACTCTGGAAGCACGGACAACTCTGGACAACATTGTGGATAGTGTGCTAAGGAGAAAGAACAGTAGTTGTGGAAGTTGGTTTGTGAACACGGACTCATCTGGTCCTTGCTTATGTAAGCACAGTGCGGCCCGGGCGAAGTAGGAACAGCCGCAGATGCCTCAGATGCGGAGTCGCTGGGCATGTGCAAGAAAAGGAGAAAAAAGATGAAAAAAGATTAAAAGCCCTGGTCGCTAAGTGACAATAAATAGGATTCTTTGAGCCACGAAATTCACCGCTGAAAGGCGTGCGAAGCTGTTCGAAGAGGGTGGCTGCAAATGTGGAACACATCAACTTGACACACATCAACTTGGCACACACCGGGCTCCAGGACATGGATGCGTTTGATTTTCGATTGGCACTGGTCGGCTGTTTTGCCTTGGCGAAAATAGCCTGGTTTCGAGTGTGTTCATGTGTGCCGCCGGACAACCCAAAGAGGAGGTCGGCGCTGGATGGGATTGCGCTAATTTTGACTAAATTCGTCTCGTTTTTCACAGCGCGCACACAGATGCCCTTTTTTCTCTCGTAGGTGCGTTTTTCCGTTTTCGTCCCGGTTGAAACGGCGCTATTCGTGCCGCGTGTAGATGCCGTGCTCGGAGTTCTATGAGGACCAAACTGAAGCTAATAGAAGTGTTGAATCAGAGCCTTCTATTCAAGTGTCATTTCAAGTGAGACCTCTAGTCTGACAACATAACGATCAGAATTGAGATGGAGATATAGGCGACTATATTTCATGGAATGCTCGAAACCGCGCTGTATTAGAAGCGGGGCAGTTTTGCAGCCAGTCGGTACTTGGCTCTACGCTGGACAGAAAACGATTCTGGTCTGGTTATTGTAACGTCCCGCTGCGTTCAAGTAGCCACGCCCAACGATCAAATCGACGTTGAAATGCGTTCGTTCGGTTTGTGTTCTCCTATGAATAGTTCACATATATCTCAGTTTAAATTTGTTTAAAATTCGTTGTTTGCAATTTCTTTCCCAGCAGCTATTGTTTGCACGTTAAGATTCGCACCTCTCCAACTTGATATCAGTAGATCTTATCGCACCTCATCGCATACTCATCGCACCCCATGTCCAGAATAAAACCCAGATACAACGACTCCGAGTCCGAAGACGAACTAGAGAACGTTCTCGCCAGGAGCAGTAACCACAACGATGACAATGACGACTTCTCGTCGCTCTCGTTTGCCGCATTGAGCTCAGCCCAAGAGAAACTCCGATTGCAAGACAAGCAGTCTGAACGAACAAAGAAAAGTCAGAAGCAATTCCGTGAGCCCGACAGTTCGGATTCAGGCCCGGACTCGTATTCAGACTCGGATTCAGATTCGGACTCAGATTCGGACGTCGACCAAGGCGCCTCGCCCAAGTATGGGTCAAAGCAGAAGTCCAAGAGCAAAGAAGCAAAAACAAAAAAGAAGCACGCGCCGGCTGAATCGAGCTCGAAGCGGCCGGTGTCCACGGTAAGAGAGATCCCTGGACTAAAAACGTCGAAAGGCACGTCGTTGTATAAGGATATACGTTTCGATGCAGCCTACGGCAAAGCCGACTTGAACCGTATCAGGAAAGATTATGCATTTCTCGACGAATACAGAGAAACAGAAATCGCAGACATGAAGAAGACGCTCAGGGATCGGAAGGCGAT
The DNA here is from genome assembly GCA_030566735.1 of Australozyma touchengensis. Taxonomy (NCBI): domain Eukaryota; kingdom Fungi; phylum Ascomycota; class Pichiomycetes; order Serinales; family Metschnikowiaceae; genus Australozyma; species Australozyma touchengensis. Next base: position 262,736 of record JAKUAS010000015.1, read on the forward strand.
GCTGAAGATGTCTGAGTACCAGCAGGACAAGCTAAAGATGAAACTACAGTCGCTTCAGTCGAGACTCGATACGTTGAAAAACCGAGACTTGGCCGACAAGATTGTTGCTGACCACAAGAAGGAGCAGATCAAGCGCACAAAAACCGGCCAGCAAACCAACCCGTACTTCTTGAAGAAGTCAGAACAGAGAATGATGATCCAGAAGGCCAAGTTTGATACTATGAGGGCCTCGCAAAGAGAGAAGGTCATGGAGAGAAAGAGAAAGAGGCGTTTGGGTAAGGAGTTCAAGCAGCTTGAGTTCCGCGGCCATGACCAGTAAAGCGGTATGGACCATAGCTACATGTCACGTTGAGAGAAAATGGATAAAATACATTAGCATTCAAGGCTGAATTAAATTGTAGTGTATTTGTAGTCAAGTATATACAGAGCAGGCCAATAGTGAAACACGCTACCTTATGCACATGCACCCAAGGATGACTTACGCCTGAGCATTCTCATGTGTGACCCAGTCTTCGTAAGAACCAGCGTAGTTGCCTCTCTTGGAGTACCCGAAAGAGTTGGCCAACTCCTCGGCGGCGCTGGAACGCACACCACCCAAACAGTAGAAAATCAACTCAGTGTCCTTAGGAGGCTTGGCAAAGCCAAAGCTTTCCTCGAACTCTTCGGCAGACAAGCCGAAGGCGCCAGGAGACGACTTGAAGGGCACATTGACCGCACCAGGAATGTGTCCCTCAGCGTACTCAGCGGGTTCTCTGACGTCAACAAGAAGGGCCTTCTCTGCTGGTGCAGCCACAAACGCCTTGACGTCCTCGTACTTGTATGGCTTGGCATCAGCAAGAGTCAAAACGCTGTAGAGTCTTTGTGGGGTGGCGGATCTGACGGAGGCGGTGACTTTAGGGATAGTGATGAGCGAAGCACGGGCCAAGGACATTGCTCTAAGGGGCGAGACCCGCAAGGCAGCAGGGCGCACAAGAGCCATCCGTGCAGCAGAAGATCTGAGAGCGAACATTGCAATTGATGAGTCTATTAAGGGGTGTTGACCAAAAATCGAGGGTGTTTTTCGTGATATCTAAACGTGCAGGTTCGCCCGACTAAATTAATGGGATGTGGCTGCGAAAAGCAGTCGATAGCGATGGGGAGAAAAGAAAGATCACAATATAAATTCGGAAATATAATTTTGAAAATTATGTACGGCCATGATGGCGATTTATTGTTACTGATATCGATACCAGATCTAGGGATTGCGGCAAACGAATGACGAGTAGAGCAAAAACATGACAACAGCCTATTGAAAAGGAGACTTCTCATAAAGTTTTGAGAGACGCCCAAGATGTTCATCTTCTCATTTCTAGTTATGTGAAGAATAATAATAATGATATATAAATGTTATTATTTTGACTAAATGTATTATTTCTTTTAAAGAAATGCTTTTGTGGGCGGAACTTTTTTCTCGAAGCTTTTGAGTAGTCAAACAAGAGCATGTTCTTCAGTAGGTAATCATTCAATGTTGTGCCGCTCGTTGGACCCTACAGCAACAAGTGTGTAATTATCATATCGCCTCAAGCAAAAGAGGAAGTACAAAACAAAACAAAAGAGAAAGCTCAAACGAAGCAAGGCTGGTTGTGTCCAATCAACGTAATCACATCTCTGATTCCAGGAGCGTTCCGGCCATCTTGGCCATCATCAACAAATCCAACGATACCACCATCTTAATTAAACTTCTTTATTTTCTATGAGGCTACCACCCGGTAGCGTTGAAGCCAGGCTCTCTAAATTAACCCGTAGAATTAAAAATACCTTCGTAACATCATAAAGTGTTGAACTTCATAATCATCTTCTTCCAGCTTAGAACATTCCATCAATCTCACCATTCTCGTTGACCTCCACATTCATAAAACCACAGTGTGTGGGCAAACCAGGGATGGTCTGGATCTCGGCGGCCAATGCGTACAAGTATCCGGCACCAACAGAGGCTCTGATGTCTCTAATTGGGAACTTGAACCCGACAGGAACACCCTTCAAAGCAGCATCGTGCGACAACGAGTATTGTGTCTTAGCAATACAGATGGGCAAGTGTGCAAATCCCTGCTTGGTGTAGAGGTCAACCTTCTTTTGAGCCTCAGGCAACAATTCAACTTCACCAGCTCCGTACATCTCCTTGGCGATGATGTTGATCTTCTCCTCAACACTAGGTGCTGTGTCGTACAAGAACTTGAACTCCTTGTCGATGGAGTTGGAGGCGTCAATGACACCCTTGGCCAAGTCGATAGCACCCTGTCCACCTTCTTCCCAGTGGTTGGAGACGATGGCGTCAACAGCGCCGGCCTTCAAGGCCTCCTCACGGATGACCTCGTGCTCCTTGTCGCTGTCCGAAGACATCTTGTTGATGGCAACAACGACAGGCAAACCGTAAGCTCTAGCGTTAGCAATGTGCTTGCCCAAGTTGGAACAACCGGCTCTCAACAAGTCAACATTCTCCTGAGTGTACTCGGCAGCCAATGGAGCGCCTGCCTTAACTTCAGGACCACCTCCGTGGACCTTCAAAGCACGGACGGTGGCCACAATGACAATGACATCGGGTGCCAAACCGGAGGCTCTACACTTGATGTTCATGAATCTCTCACCACCCATGGTGAAGTCGAAACCGGCTTCGGTGACGACATAACCCTCCTGCTTTTGTCTCTCTTCGTCTGACAAGTCGGGAGAGGTACCAGCCAACTTCAAGGCCATCTTGTCGGCCAAAACGGACGAGGCACCAATCGAGATGTTAGCGAAAGGTCCAGCGTGCACGAAAACAGGGGTACCCTCTAAAGTTTGCATGATGTTAGGCTTGATGGCGTCCTTCAACAAAGCAGTCAAGGCGCCGGCACATCCGATGTCCTCACAAGTAATTGGTTCACCTGCTCTAGAGGCAGCAACAACCATGTTACCCAATCTTTCTCTCATGTCCGACAAGGAAGTACACAAGGCCAAAATGGCCATACACTCAGAAGCAACGGAGATGTCGAAACCGGTCTTTCTAGTCATACCCTTTTCAGTTGGGGCTTGACCAATTTCAATGCCTCTTAAGAATCTATCGTTACAGTCGACAACTCTTCTCCAGGTGATGGTCTCTGGGTCGATGTCCAATCTGACAAACTTCGAGACTTCCTCAGGAGTCAAGTCATCTGGGTTGGATTTGTTGATGCCCAATTTTGCCAATCTCTTTTGGAACGAAAGAGGGAAGGTTCTAACACCCTTTTTGGAAGGAACCAAACGCTTGTACAAAGCAGCATCCTTCTGGGTGTTTTCGTGGAAAATTCTGGTGTCAATGGCAGCGGCTAACAAGTTGTTGGCCATGGAAATGGCGTGGATGTCTCCAGTGACGTGCATGTTGAACTCATCCATAGGAATCACTTGCGAGTATCCTCCACCGGCAGCACCTCCCTTGATACCGAAAGTTGGACCCATCGATGGTTGTCTGACGTTGGCGAACACATTCTTTCCCAAATGGGCACCGAGTGCTTGCGCCAAACCTACAGTGGTGGTGGATTTACCTTCTCCCAAAGGAGTTGGGGTAATACCAGTCACCAAGACGTACTTACCGTTGACCTTGTTCTCCAAACGCTTCAAGATGTCCAAAGAAACCTTGGCCTTGTAGAAACCAAATGGCTCCAACTCAGAGTCCAAGATACCGGCCTCTTCAGCGACCTGGTTAATTCTCTTGGGCTGTTGAGCTCTAGAAATCTCAAAGTCAGAAGGAACGGGCTTTTGCAAGTGCAACTTAAGAGGGTTGGTGAATTGAGGAGTCTGGTTGTTCTTCTCGTAGTGACGCTTGGCGGCGATAACAACGTTGTCCAAAAGGTTAGCGACAGTCATGGGGCCGACACCGCCTGGGACTGGCGTCAACAAAGATGCTACGGGAAGGGCAGACTCGAAATCGACATCTCCTACCATTCTAGAGCCGGACTTTCTGGTAGAGTCCTCGACAAAGTTGGCACCTACATCGATAACTACGGAGCCCTTCTTCAACCATTCGCCCTTGACGAAGTTGGCGACACCAATTGCGACAACTACAATGTCGGCGGCAGACAAGTAGCCCTTCAAAGCCTCCTCTGGAGTCTTTGAGTGCAACACTGTGACGTTGGCGTTGGCCTTGGTCAACAAGTTGGCAACTGGACGGCCAACAATGTCGGAACGGCCCAAGACAACGGCGTTCTTGCCGGCGACTTCCACCTCAGCAGCCTCCAAGAGCTGCATGATACCCTTGGGAGTACATGGCAAGAAGAGTGGGTTACCGCCCTTTTTGCTTAATTCGCCCACGTTGTGTGGACCGAATCCGTCCACATCCTTATCGGCAACCACGGCGTTGGTGACCTTGGTCTCGTCCAAGTGGGCTGGGATAGGAAGCTGCACCAAGATACCATCCACGTCAATGTCTGCGTTCAAACGAGCGATCTCGGACAAAAGTTCAAATTCGGTGACATCCTCAGGCAAGCTGATCAAGTGACAGTCGATGGCAGCTTCCTCGGCCGCCTTCAACTTCATCTTGACGTACGTGGACGAGTCTGGTCTCAGACCCACCTGAATGATGGTCAAGTTAGGCTTGAAGTCTGCATGTTTTCCCTGGATCTGCTCAATTTCCAGGTGGATCTTTTGCCTAAGCTGCAACGCAATGGCCTTTCCGTCGATGAGTTGTGCTGACATTGGAAAGAAAGTTGGTCACTACGGAATTGGAGGAATGCTTCCACTGAAAATTACCACTGATTTATAGACGCACCTGACTCGGCGCACAGGAGTCATCGCGCACGGGTCTGACTGGAACGATAAGACCGAGATGGCCATGAACAACAGATTGAAACGAAACAGTTGAGATAAGTATTTTCTTTTTAATTTAGATATAGCGATGAGAGTATTTTTTTAATTGTTTCAAGTTTTCGTTGGAGATGGCGCTGGTCTATGCGCAAACAGTCAGAGTCAAAACATAAGACTCAGCGAAATAAATGAAATGCATCTGGAATTGAATATTTTTATGAGATATATACTGCTGTTGCTTCAAAACGGTCTAAGTATGGCCGGCGCTGGACTCAGCCTGGTTCAACGTATACCAAAACAAATGCGCTAGTTTTAGCCAGTAGAAAAGAAGCGTTGCAAGGCGCGAACGAAAATACGAGCAAATTAATCACTGAACATTTTTCGTTGGCTTCTTGGGCTGTATGCTTTGACGAGAACTTGAATGGTATACAAAGCCAAGGAGACGATGCTAACACTTAAAGCCTCACTTTAGCTGTCCATTACCTCTTGTTTGCTTACCATCCGAAAGTTTCACTGTGCAAGTAAACCTCGCGGACTCTGGACTGGTCATTCAGTAAAACGCAAACCTGTAAACCTGCAACCGCTTGGGCAACGGAACGAGACATGCTGTGACTTCCTGAGCTCACAAACATGTTCCTACTGCCCAAATCCAAGCCCATCGCCGACACAACGTTCGTGAAATCAGGCTTTGTGAAGATAATACTGGCGCCGCAGACGGGAGTCTTCTTTTCACTCTCACTAGGTTCATTGCACACGTAGACCACAACTCGAATATTTCTTCCTTCCTGATTGAGACTATTTTCGATCTCCAGTCTTACCAATTCAACGTCCTCAAGGTGTCTGACAGCCCAAATCAAGTGGACATCGGGTCCAGCTTTTGCAGCGGCCAACAGGGTCAAAAATGGCAAAGTAGCCGTTATACCGCTCCCAGTGCATAAAAGAAAGACTTTGTCAAATGCCAAAGGATTTCTAGGGCACCCGCCGTATGGGCCATCCACATAAACCTTTTTCTTTTGGATCTGCTCGTTCAACTGTTCGTGTAACTTCCTGGTAAGTCCTCGTTTTGGAACAACAATGAATTTCATGTAATCGTCTTCGACAACTGACGCGATACTGAAGGGGTGATTGTCGAAGATTCTAACCCCAGGAAATCTAAGGAAACAATGCTGTCCAGGCGACCACGAATAACCCTTGACGCTAAAAACAGAGACTTGCATAGCATGGTCACCGAACCTTTCAATTTCAGCTTCTCTGACTGAGGTCATTCCGGATTTGAATACCTTGTAGATCCATTGGGTCATCCAAACCGCCAAAGTGGCCCACAAGTAATTCTGAGCGTTTAGCATTCCGTAAACGTGATTCATTAAGAACGCAAAAAAGGCACATCCCATGATCCAGTGAAAGTGAAAGGACACCTCGTAGACAGCTTTGCGGATGTGTCTGTTGAACATCGACACCAACAAGAACAAAAAGACCATGGCCATCGTGCCATGCTGGTAGTCGCTATCCGTGGAAAATACGTCTGCCAAATTGGCCATGCCTCCCTCTCTGACTGGTTGAACCAAAAATGGAATCATGTGGATGAGCGCTAAAACAAAGCATGCCAACCCAAGGAACTGGTGCAACCAATTCAATTTCTCGTATCCCATGCCCGTAAAGTAGCCTGCGAAATTGTACTTCCCCGACAAGAGGAAGATGAAAGGCACCACGGCAATTGCCATCAAGCCTGCCCGAATAGCTAACGGAGGAGAACCGAATCCTTTGCAGCCTCTATACCAGAAATGAGGGACGAGACATAGACAAAGCAAGTAGAGCGCAGTAACGACCGCATAGAGCGATTGTCCGATGCTCTTGGGGAACGAGAACCAAGTCATTAGCCATCTGGGAGTTGGTCTATAGCCAAACAAGCGGCAGTAAGCAGCAGCGACATCGAAGATGCTGCCGCAGAGCCCGTTTTTCGAGGCGCCAGCGGCTAACCTTCTGTCTCTGTAGTACGTGAAGAGGTACTTGAGAACCACGACCACAATGGTGGCTGCACCGTAGTAGAGGGTGTCATAGCCATAGTTTGGTAGGGTGTAGTAGTTGATTGCCTGTTGTGACTGGTCCCCATAGAGAGTGTACTCTGGGAGGTTTTGGTCTGCGAGGCAGTCCAACCCGTTATATGTCACTGTCATGCCAAGAATATTACGACGGCTAATTTTCTAGGATGAAAAGCGCAGCGCCATGCGTCTATATATCCAAAATTCGACCCACTTCCATTGGCGGGCTTATTTGTCGTTTATTTTGCTCGCGAGTTATTTTATGACGGATTGGGATCTGCTCCTGCAAATCTTCCTTCCCGCCCTGAAGAGGCCAGCCTGCCTAATTTGGAAACCAGTGGGGGACATATTGTTTATCGAACAGAATGAGACTCGTCGTGCATTACCCACGATCGAGTCTGATCGTTCGTCGAGTTGATTCAGCCGTGAACGTGCTCTATATAAACACAGTACTGCACGCACCTTTCGTAAATATAAGAGGTGACAACCCCTTTGGGAAAGCTATCAACTTAATTTTCTTTCATCCGAGTCAGAGCGTTTGGGAGAACACCTCCACGTCTTGCTCTCGAAGTCTCTTATCAAACACGGCTGCGGGAGAAATGCTGAATTGCCTTTGCTAGTCAGTTGATTTGGCATATTGTGGCCATTATACTCTGTAGTTGATCGTGTTCTACGTCCTATTGACAGGGACAGCGAGAAACATCTATCTTATGGCGATATTTACCTTATCCTTGCTTCAGACGACTTTCATCAAATTTCTAGATTGGGATGGACATATTCTGATCCCGGAAGCGTCAAACAATCTTACATACATTAGCAACACCATGGACTTGACGTAATTTCGCCTATGCTTTTTTCCTTTTTTTTTGAGCGCTTCTTTCCTTTTTCCTTTGAGCTCTGCCATCTTGTTCATTATGTACTATGACGCACACAAGCAATGCCTTGTATGAGGTCCTGCAGAAAGGAGAACGTCTCCTGCTGCATACAGAACTGGAAATGGTACCTAATCAAGGAACCTTCACTCCAAGGGCTCCCAAAGAGGTAATGTGACCGTAAGAAAGTCACGAGAGCGTCTACTACGAAACGCTAACAGTCTCTTTGCGTCTGTCTAATTTTTTCCACAAGATTCGCCTCACAAACAACGTTCGTAGCAATGTCCCATTACCAACGCTTTCGATACGTCCTGCATACAGCCGACCCAATGTTCCTCCACTACTTATCAAGGTGCAACTAAATTGTACCATCTTCTTCTTTCTACGTTTAGAGAAAGTAACTTCAATCGACCCCCTTCGTTCAATTGCCTGCTCTTTAACGAAACGTACTATCTTTTCCCCTAGAGACCGACTACTGCCTACTAGGACCCCTTGAACCCCTTATCGATTTCAGAAATGGTAGTGTTGAACAAATCCCAGAGCACCTTAAACTCTCGCAGATCTTCGTTCTTCAACAGCCACCAATTGGCAAACCCTCCACAGCCTGACGTCTACTTCGTTGGAGTTGACGTGGGAACCGGTTCTGCCAGAGCTTGTGTGATTGACACCAATGGTGTTATCTTGGGATTGAGCGAAAGACCCATTACCCGGCACCAGTTGAAGCCCAACTACATCACCCAAAACTCCACCGAGATTTGGAACTCCATCTGCTTCTGTGTGAAGGCTTGTTTGCGTGATTCTGGTGTCCAACCTTCGGAGGTGTTCGGTATTGGATTCGATGCCACTTGCTCCTTGGTTGCGATTTCGCAATCCACAGATCAGCCAGTCGGCGTCGGTCCAGATTTTCTTGATAACAAGGAAAACATCATTTTGTGGATGGACCACCGTGCAGAAAAGGAAACCGACGCCATCAATGCAACCGGTGCAGTTGCATTAAAGTACGTGGGTGGACAAATGTCCATCGAGATGGAATTACCAAAAATTATGTGGTTGAAAAATAACAGACCTGGCGGACTAGACGACTTGAAATTTTACGATTTGCCAGACTACTTGACCCACAAGGCCACCGGCTCCGAAGCAAGATCGTACAATTCCACAGTGTGCAAACAAGGCTTTGTGCCGCCAGGTGTTGACGGGTCTACCACAGGCTGGTCCAAGGAATTATTAGAACTGTTAGATTTGCACGACTTAGTTAAAAACGACTTCGAAAAGCTCGGTGGTGTTCCCGGAAAAAATGGCGTGTGGTTAAGTGCTGGAGATGTCGTGGGTAAGCTCACCGCTCGCGCCGCAGAAGATTTAGGTTTGACAACCGAGTGCTTAGTAGGAAGTGGTGTGATTGATGCTTACGCCGGCTGGATCGGTACCGTTGCCGCCAAAGTTGATCTTCCTTCTCACCCAGAGTTGAGCGAGGACTCCAATGGATCGATGAGTACCGGATGTGGCCGCTTAGCTGCAGTGGCAGGAACTTCTACTTGTCACATTGCTATGACAGAGAAGCCGTGTTTTGTGCAAGGTGTTTGGGGACCATACAAAGAGGTGTTCGGTTCAGGATTCTGGTTGGCGGAAGGAGGCCAATCATGCACCGGAGCTTTGTTGGCGCATGTCTTGTCGACCCACCCGGCTCATGGAGAGTTGGTGCAGTTGGCGGAGGCATCGAACTTATCCAAGTTTGACTATTTGAACTTGGTTTTGGAAAACATGGTATCCGAAACAGAGTCACGTTCCGTTGTGGCGTTGGCCAAGCATCTATTCTTCTACGGTGATTTCCACGGAAACAGATCTCCAATCGCAGATCCAAGAATGAGAGCGTCTATTATTGGACAATCAATGGATTCGTCTATTAAAGATTTAGCGCTTATGTACTTCGGGGCATGTGAGTTCATTGCCCAGCAGACTCGACAGATTGTAGAGGAAATGGAGAAGGGTGGACACGACATTAAATGTGTGTACATGAGTGGCGGCCAGTGCCGTAACGGTTTATTGATGCGTCTCCTTGCAGACTGCACTGGGTTACCGGTAATTGTGCCAAGATACATCGACGCTGCTGTCGTTTTTGGGTCGGCATTACTTGGAGCAGTTGCGGCACAGGACCTTGTGGACGAACATATTTCAACCAAGGGACGCTCTCGTAAAAGCTCTTTGCACTTGACTAAAAACCCGGTCACGCAATCGCCACCACACTCCCCCTATACTGCTCCTACAGCCACCGCTTCAGCCACAAACATGAGCTCTTTGGTGTACGCCAGTGCTCATCACGGAGCACCATTGATGACTCCCGTAGGCGAGGAGCAGGATTACTTTTCGCAAGCTACAGTTCCTGCGCCAGCTGCCCCAAGCAGCGCTGCTATCGGGCTGGGATCCGATTCCGAGGATGACCAGACACTCTCGTTTGGCTCTAAGCAAAACACATCTCAGGCTGTGCAGAAGGATCTCACTCACAAAATGAACAAACTTAACCTTAAGCCATTGACTTCGATCAGTGGAAGCATCAAGAGAAAGCAGGCTAAGCCTCAGACACAGGGTGACAAGTTGTGGCAGACTATGGAGAAACTTACTGGCCCAGGCAAGGTGATCATGCCTAGAGAGGAGAGTGACGCAGACCGTAAGCTTTTGTCGGCCAAGTACGGCATCTTCTTGGAACAATGTTACAACCAGCAAGAGTACAGAAAGCGGATCGATCAGCTTGAGGCCAGCAACTGATTTTTAGAATATAGCTAAGTAGAAAGGCTCATCCGATAAATCGGTTTAGAGGAGACATCGTAAGATACTTTAAATTACGAAATACACAGTTATATTGCGACTTTGGTTTGAAGATCGCTTTATCTCGCGGTTCTGTCTGTCAAAGATGTTACTGCGTAGAGTTATGTGGCTGCAAAGTTCTTCAGCCGTGATTGGCGGCAGATGTTTCAGTTAAGCTTTACGAGCCGTATGTGCAAGCCGCATACGGCGGGGAGGCATTCATCTGAATGTTCGAATCATTTGCAACCACAGTCTCCTTAGATCCAGGCAAGAGCCTTCGGCTGAGGGCCTGCAAGATAAGCGCCACGCATACGAGCGATGAAGAGAATGTCACGTGATTTGAGATCATCCAGGCGTTGGATTTTCAACCGCCCTGATTGAGCGAAATGCAACGTCGTTGAAAAAAAAAAAAAGCAGCGATTTCACCATCGAAGGCAATGCTTCAAAGAGAACAGCGACGTCTTATAATTCACGGCACAGCCCTGGCAAACGCCACCGATGGAGGCAACTATTGAGAGCAAGGTCACGTGAAATATGCTAACTGTGGTTTTGTGTTTGTAATAAGATCCACAATCTATACGTAAGAAACAGCCACAATATCCTGTTCACAGCAAAATTTTCAATTTGTCATTTCTGTACTTCTTCTTTATCTTTCTTCTTTTCTTATAAAAGTTGCTTCTGCGGCACCCCTCTCATAGACTCACACTATAATATTTGCACCCAATTCACCATGGCTGCAAGAGGGTCTTTCTCATCCATAAACTCCATCTTGCCGGAGTTTCAGGAATATGACAAAAGCAGAATCGACAGAGTAATGAGCCACGAATTTCAAAAGGAGCATCAGCCCATCAGATTACCTGAAGGCAATGTAAAGGTTCCAGAGTACATTCAGTCTGAGCCCAGCGCATATGTGTACGTCAAAGACGTCTTCGACAGCCCCTTAACCAAATTGAAAAACTACTTGATTTCGCTATTTCCTATTGCACAGTGGATCTTGCATTACAACATAAAGTGGCTCTACGGAGACTTGGTCGCTGGTATTACCGTTGGTGTTGTGTTGGTTCCGCAGTCTATGTCGTATGCCCAATTGGCAGGGTTGCCCGCTCAATACGGTTTATACTCCTCCTTTGTGGGAGTGTTTATTTATTCTTTCTTCGCAACTTCAAAGGATGTCTCCATTGGTCCGGTTGCAGTGATGTCCATGCAAGTTGGCAAGGTTATAGCGAAGGTTCAAGCCGAGTTCGGCAACGAGTTCTCGGCGCCGGAGATTGCAACGTTCCTTTCGTTGATCTGTGGTGGTATTTCTGCTGCAATCGGCTTGCTCAGACTTGGCTTCATTGTGGAATTCATCTCCATGCCCGCTGTCATGGGTTTCATGTCTGGTTCTGCCTTCAACATCATTGTTGGCCAAGTTCCCGGTTTGATGGGCTACGGCTCGAAGGTCAACACTCGTGTGGCCGCCTACAAGGTTGTTATCAACACCTTGAAGGCGTTGCCCTTGACAAACGTCAACGCCGCCTTTGGTCTTGTGCCTCTTTTCATCCTCTACGTCTGGAAGTTTTCCTGCGGCTACTTGTCAAGAAGATACCCCAGAAGAAAGATGTGGTTCTTCTACTTCGAGCAGTTGAGAAACGCCATTGTCATCGTCGTTGCCACCGCCATCGCCTGGGGTATCGTCCACCCTCAATTGAAGAGCTTCAAGGGCCCCATTAACAAGTTCAAGCCTACGATTCAAACCATTGGCGTTGTCCCCTCCGGTTTGAAGGATGTCGGTGTGATGAAGATCCCCAACGGAATTCTTAGCGCCATGGCTTCTGAGATCCCCGTATCCACCATCATCTTGTTGCTTGAGCACATTGCCATTTCCAAGTCGTTTGGTAGAATCAATGACTATAAGGTGGTTCCGGACCAAGAGTTGATTGCCATTGGTGTCAACAACTTGATTGGAACTTTCTTCAACGCATACCCTGCCACAGGCTCGTTCTCCAGATCTGCTTTGAAAGCGAAATGTGGTGTTAGAACCCCATTGGCCGGTATCTTCACCGGCGGTGTTGTGTTGTTGGCATTGTACTGTTTGACCAGCAGCTTCTACTACATCCCCAAGGCTACTTTGTCCGCTATTATTATTCATGCTGTCTCTGATTTGATCACCTCCTACAAGGTGACCTGGAACCTCTGGGAAGTGAACCCTGTCGACTGCGGGATCTTCCTCATCTCTGTTATCATCACTATCTTCGCTTCTATCGAAGACGGAATCTACTTTGCCATCGCTGCCTCTGCTGCTGTTCTCTTGTTCCGCATTGCTAAGCCTACCGGTCAGTTCTTGGGCAGAATCCGTGTTGCTGAGGTCGTCAACCCTAGCATTGTTTTCAAGGAAGACGATGTTTCCGTCTCATCCAACGAGTCTTCCGAGGTAGAGATTCAGCAGGTCTTGTCTCGCGACTCCTACAATGCCGCCGACTCCAAGAGCAAATTCAAACCCGCCAAGAACCTCACTGCAGACCAGCTCATAGCTGCAAACCCTCTAGTGAAGTTTGAAACTCGCTGGGTGCCTCTTTCGAAGGATAACTTGAACCTGGGGATCGACGTGCTCGCGCCTCCCGATGGAGTCATTGTGTTCAGACCACTCCAGTCGTTTGTGTATCCGAACTCTTCCGACCTTGTTGATCAAGTGAGCGACGAAGCCAAGAGAACCACTAGACGTGGCAAATCGTACGAGGATGGACCTCAGGGAGACAGACCATGGAACGACCCTGGCCCCTTGAGATGGAAGCTTCCGTTTTTCAAAAAGAGCTCGAGCGGCGAGACCAAAGCATTGTCGCAGGATTCCAAGCCACTTCTAAGAATCGTGCACTTCGATTTCTCGTGTGTTGCTGGTATTGACTCTACTTCAGTACAGGCATTGGTGGACTTGAGGAGAGCATTGAACATCTACGCGGACAGAGAGGTCGAGTTCCACTTTAGTGGGATCCACTCGCCATGGATCAGAAGAGCATTACTCAGAGCAGGCTTTGGGACATATGGCGAAACTGATTTGGTTAGTGACCGTACTTTTGTGAATGTCGCTGTTCCCGACAAGAGCGATTTGGAGAACAGCGCCTACTGTGCTGCAGTGGGCACCAACACTCCATTTTTTCATCTCGACATTCCTGCTTACTAGATTCCTAATAGGAGATAGATTTGTAGATTATAGACAGGCCCAATATAGACCCTTATCAACGATATAAATAGATCAGATCAGTGTAGTATCGGTGTGTAAAGGATCAGCGATGTAATTAAGGTTCGAATCAGTGAACAGAGCTCGAATGGACATACATGCATTTCTAATTAAAGAGCATTCAGACTTGACATTGCTTGGACTGGACTGCACAGAGACCATTGTTCTGATTCCGATCCATTGGAGACTGCAGAGATAGCGGACCTAGGCCCCTGTGCCTTGGCGTATATGTCTCACCCATGCAAAGCTGCATACTTTGTCCTGGGTTGTCGAAGCGAATGCTAGTCCAAACTGGACGAGTCCTGGCTAGGTGACGCGGTGTGTGCGCATTTCTGAAAACACCAGGGCTCCCAACTTTGGCTTATCGCCTTGGAGCATCGGCACTCCGGAACTGAAGCTGTACGTGGGCGGTTAGGAGGGCTGATTTTGGCAGCAACACGGCTAAGCTACAGATAGGAGGTCCAAAGATCATTTAGCTGGCCATCATTGCCCTGGCCCAACTATAACTACCTTACTGTCAAGGACCTAGGCAACGTGCGCTGGGAGTGTACATAGAAGGCTCTGAAGAAAACGCCACACAATGAGGCTTGCTGCCGGACAGCCTGCTGCCATATAAAAGCCTGAGGATACCCTCCAACCATTCAGCAGATTTTCGGTCACCTCGCGCACACACTGCCTTAAAGTTGGGCCAAGGCTGCTAACCGGACCAAAGTTCTTAACGCAACACTCCCGAGCCGCCAACCTGCAGGACCACATACCGCACGCTGTTCGGAATTTAGGCTGACGTACATATGGCTGCATTCGGAGTTTCGTCTGCAGGACAGCCCAATGGTTTGATTTCGACACTCGTCGGCGCCTCCTCCAGCACGACACCTAAACAGCCTCAACAGCATGTCCAGCCTCTTCAACGCCTTGAGACAGGTGAAGCTTTCCAAGCAAACGCTTTTGGCGCTCGTGCTTGGCTTGGCGGTCTTTAATGCGTTCGTTTATTTCCAACTTGAGCCGGCGGCGTCGAAAATAAAAGCAAATACCCAACAGCTCCTTAGCGTCTTCGATGGTGTCCACCACAGGTCGCCATTGCTTTCAAACATACGCACTCGACTGGAGGTATACGATGAGATCTTCTCGCAGGTAAGCATGTACGACTTTCTTAACACGGAGCTGTACGAGGGAAGATGTCTGGTGTACTTCAACCATTTGTCGATGAGCATGCCTGACTGGCTCATCAACCCTCACGAGAACGTGGACGTCAACAACGACTCGTTCAACACTTTTGAAGAGTACGAAAAGAAGCGCTTGGGCAAGTGGGCGGACGAGGTCAAGGAGGCCGAGGAGAAAAAGGAGACCCCGCCGACGAAACCCACCGTGGCGCTGATGAAAAAGGACTTTGCTTCGATAGTCGACCGTATGAGAAAGGACGAGCAGCTCCTCCACGACTTTGTGTCCCATGTCCGCGTGTTCGACAGATGCTACTTGGACGGATACACGTCTGAGTCAGGCAACAGCAAAAGCAAGTTTGTCAGCCAGCAGAGAAACTTTATCCGCGGCGCAATCAACTTCCAGCCCTCGCCCGAGGAGGCTGTCTCCGAGAAGAACATCTACAAGTCCCCTGTGGCATGCTCCGAGATCGAGAAGAAGATTTTCCCTTTCATCTCGCGGGAGTTCCCTGTGTTCACGAGATGGGATGGCTCCGTGCACTTCTTCCCCAACTCGGAGTACTCCGGGCTTCCGAACAGAGAGTGCTTCATGAACGACTTCAGAAAGAGAATCAACGGGAAGGGTATCGTGTTGACCGTCGGCGACGGCCAGATTGAAGATGCTTCGCGGCTCATTCGTGTGCTCAGATACTTCCACAACACGTATCCGATCCAAGTGGTCTTCCACTCGAGTCTTTCCGAGGCTAGCAAGGGCAAGCTCAAGCAAGTTGCGCGCGACGTGTATCACGACTTCCCTCCCCAGGATCTTTGGTTTGTCGACGTGAAAAGATGCATCAAGCCTGCCTTCTTGAACAAGTTCCACGGGTTTGCCAACAAGATGCTGGCCATGCTCTTCAACTCGTTCGAGGAGATTCTCTTGTTGGACGCCGACGCCGGCCTCTTGAAAGATCCTCAGTACTTTTTCAGCCTCCAGAAGTACGTCGACAAGGGCGCCTACTTCTACAGAGACCGTGCTGCAATGGACCACAGAGGGTCGTCCGACATCAAGTTCTTCATGAAGATGATGCCCTCCATCGAAGACTCGATCGTGTTCAACATCGACCAAACCACCAATTATACGCTCGACAACGGCTTTTTCCATGGGATGGGCCACTACATGGAGAGTGGTATTGTCGTGTTGAACAGAAAGAAACACTTCATCCAGCCCCTCATGTTGTCCGTGATCAGCTTCTACCACCCAGTAAATGGCAGAGTGTATGGCGACAAAGAGATGTTCTGGCTAGCCGTGGCCATGTCTGGAAGAAATGACTATCATTTCAACGAGCTTCCTTCTGCAGCCATAGGTGAAATCATGCCTGCATCTGACTTTGACAACCCCCATATGAAAGCACAAGTGGTCTGCTCTGCTCATCCGGCGCATATTAGCGGAGATGACGAAAAGACCTTGGTTTGGGTGAATTCTGGTTTCAGACACTGTGGCCAAGCGGGCAAGCCCGACTTCAACTTCAAGAAGGACTTCCAGATCCGCGCCTTCTACAAGAAATACAAGATTTTGAGGGAGTTTTCCGTTTTCTACTCAAGCCCCATAAACGCCAAGGTTGTTCTTTTCCCTCCTTTCAACCCTACTGGAAGCATTCCTAACGATGACCATGAGCCTGCCAACTTTTGGGAAATGACAGGCTACTGCAATGGCTACATGTGGTGTGCATATTCACGCATTGGAGGAAAGGTCAAAATCGACGGCGAGATTGTTGATAAACATCTTGACGGCAGAATTATTGAATTGGGCGACGAGCAGTCCAAGCATTTTGCCAATGTTGCTTCGTACTGGGTTGAAGATTTGCCCTGGATGAACACCAAAGATCGCTTCGATGGCGCTGAGTATGATTTAGTCTACGAGCCAAAGAAAGACGACTAAGTGGATTGTGATTCGACGGGTTTAGGGTCTCGGTACTCTCGGTGAGAACGAAGTGATAGTGAAGTTTGTACGGAAGGTGAACTTCGTTAGTGGTCAGTTGTCTCACTCTAGCCTTTGGATCGAAGCCTACTTTCTATGTACTTGATAGAATAGGAATTAGGTACTAATGTATATTCTTGGCGATAGATCAGTCTTGTAGTAGTAGGTGCTTGTGACGGAGAGAATAGAAGAATGACGACAATAGAAAAGAAATGGAAATTTGGAAAACTGTTAAGCACTGGATAGATCATTTTGGCTCGATTCGCCTCATCGTCAGCCCGAGCACTACGTGTCCAAATAAGGATTTGCCGGGCATATCAAACTGGCTATATTAAAATCCACTATTTGAAAATTCATGGCCGGAAAGCCTGGCATCTGTAGACGTTTATTCAATAAACAGGCGATGTACGGCGAGATCACATTTGACCTTCTTGGGAAAGAAGGCCCGGGCTCGTGTCCACAAACCTGAAAAGGCCGAGGCAATAAAAAAAAATCTCGGGAAAATATCTGGCTTTCCGCTTAATGTATTCACCTATCTTATCGGTTCTGTCAAATGCGACTTAGCCGATGCAGGAGCTGGTACTCAGGGTGCTTGCTAAAAAGCTCTATATAATAGGCGCAGTTTCTCTGAATCTGCAACTAAATTCACCTGACACAATGCCCAAAGACTCAATTGAACTCTTTTCAAAGGAGTACTATCTCGCATGTACCTTCGGAGGTATCGTGGCCTGTGGCCCTACCCATTCTGCCCTTACCCCTTTGGACCTAGTCAAATGCCGTCGGCAGGTCAATTCTGGGTTGTATTCTTCAAACGTTCAGGGCTGGAAGACCATTTTGAGGACCCAGGGAGACTCCATTTTCACCGGGTTCGGCGCCACGTTCATAGGTTATGCGCTCCAGGGAGCCGGTAAGTATGGCTTCTACGAGTATTTCAAGAAAACGTACGGAGACATGCTCGGCCCGGAGTCCGCTCAAAAATACAAGACTGGAGTGTTCTTGGCTGCTTCCGCTTCCGCCGAGTTTTTGGCCGATCTTGCCTTGTGCCCGTTCGAAACCATCAAGGTGAAAACCCAAACGACGATTCCTCCGTATGCTACTTCTGTGGTTGATGGCTGGCGCAAGATCGTGGCCAAAGAGGGTCTTTCTGGTTTGTACAAGGGAATTGGACCCTTATGGGCTCGTCAGATCCCTTACACTATGGTCAAATTCGCTTCATTTGAGAAGACAGTAGAACAGATTTACGCTTACTTGGGTAAACCGGTCTCTTCGTATACCCCATTGCAGCAAACCGGTGTATCCTTCTTGGGAGGCTACATCGCTGGTATTTTTTGCGCAGTTGTGTCCCATCCAGCAGACGTGATGGTGTCCAAAATCAACTCCGACAAGAAGGCCACAGAAAGCACCGGAGCAGCGCTCAAGAGGATATACAGTGATATCGGATTCAAGGGTGTTTGGAACGGTTTGCCTGTTAGAATTGTCATGGTGGGAACTTTAACTGGGTTCCAATGGTTGATTTACGACTCGTTTAAGGTTTACGTTGGCTTGCCAACCACAGGTGGACACTAACACTTACAACAATTTTTTATAGATAGCACGTGCAATGATATTCGTTTTCTACTCATTTCATTATTTGTATTATCACATACATGCGCAATTATGACGATGCAAGAATCTACGTCCAGACGTTCTTGTACAAATCATCCTCAAGATCCTTGGTTCTGCTTCCGAAGGCTGGAGCCATGCTAGACTTCGGATTATACGTGGTTGTCGAGGAGGTTCCAAAGGAAGAAGTTGAGCCCCAGGGGTTGTCGGATGCTGGAACATCGTTCCATTCGTTGCTCCATCCTCGCACCAGGGAAGATGCTTGAATGGGGTTAGTCGATGTCTGGTTTCTTGACTGTGGAGTAACTATGGGTGCTGGTGTTGGAGTTGGAGTTGACGACAACGGCTTCGAAGCAGGAACCTTGGGGCCACCAAAGTCCAATCCTAGCAAGGAGTCCGACAAGCTGGCTACAGAACCACTGCCGTTTTGGGACTGCTGCGTACCCAAAATCGCTGTGCTCTGGGAGTTCGACGTCTGGTTGAAGCCCTGGCCTGGGGAGCTGCGACTGCTTCTCATCACTGTACCGGCAGAGTAAGCATTTGAACTATTGAAGCTCAGAATTGAAGTGGAAGAAGATGGGGTTGAGTATAAAGAGAGAATTGACTTTTTGAGATCTGTTCTCTGGTTTGGCGCAGGAGTTGCAGAGGGGGTAGCAACGGGCTTACTAGCAGATCGCGAGGCGTCGGAAGATACAGCAGAAGCTTTGCTGTGAGCTTGGCGACTGCTCTGGGCGGAGGAAAACGAGCCAAAATCGTCGTCCAAAAGCAGATTAGAGCCTGCCCTCACAGAAGCTTTGGAAGATGAGTTGGACGGAGGCTCAGAGTCCATGGAGAGGAGGCTGCCGCCACCGTTAGTTTGAGATGGGTTGGTAGCTGTTGTAGTGGGCCCAGCGCCAACTTTAAGAGACATCGGATCAGGGATTCTCTGCAGAGAAACCCACTTCTTCATATCGTACTTTGTTCTAATGAAGTTCTCAATCTTGCTACTATCAGGGACATAGCCTTGAGGCAATTTGGCTTCCCAATACAGATTGCATTTCTCGTTTCCCCACTTGACCATGGATTCGACTTGCTCGTCAGTCCAAGCGTCCAAATCCACAGACTTTACCCTGGAAATGTGGGTACCCATAGATCGGTGGATTCCCGAACAGCGAATGCAAATGAAACATCCCAAATTCCACGATGCCCATCTAGGGTGAGTGGACGTCTTACAGTCTACGCATGCCTTGTTGCCTGGTTCCTTGAGAAGTTGGCGGAAGATTTGTTTATGTTTCTCGCTGTGGGTCTTTTTGGAAGCAGCAAGTGACGCCATAACTCGAAGATGGCTTTATATTGGTGTATGCAGCTGGCGAAGCTTTACCTCGAGTGGTTGAAATTTGACACAACGGTAGAGTGTACGGGTGCGGGCATAATATAGGGAGCGAAAACGAAGGGAAATCGACGCGAATTGCAGAATGGTTCAGAACTTCAATGAAAAAAAAAAAAAAAAATGCAAATCTTCATACTATGCGTTGAGCGCCGGCGCTTTTGATACATAACCCTGCAGATGTTCGTAACTTACACCCTTACGGTTCTGTCAAATAAGGCACAGACATCACGCCACCCCTAGGAATATATAACAGGGCCATTTTCTCCGTCAGAACTCCGGAAATTTTTGCTGGTGGCTTTTTTGCCATTGTCTGTGATGGATCCTCTTCAATATCTGCTGTCTAACATGAATGGATCATTGTTCTTGGCGTATTGAATGCAAGTAATGAACACTAGGCCAGCGCTGCATCAGCAGCAGGAAAGCTGATCTGCAAAGGCAGCGCTGAGCTCACAAAACGCAGCGCTTTTTGAATACAGTCTGGCGTCTATTTCAAAATGCGGCGTTCGTTCCACGCTTGGATATTGCAACTATGATCTGACGTAGCCTACGAAGTTCTTCACGACACATCATCCAGTCCGACCAATCGAATCTGTGGCCCAACGCACACAAGAATGATCTCCACTCGTACTATTCAGATTTTGGATTTGCCAACTCCTTTTTTTTCACTTAGCGAGTTATTGCGGACTGCAGGAGACCCTGAGTACTGCAGACAACATGTTCTAACCACACTCCAACACTTCTCGATGGGACCAACACCTTCTCCTCTACTTCTACAACTACACCGCATCGACATTTCGGACTTTAGTTCAATAAGCTGCCCTCGGAGCGTCCTAGACTTACCTATATCCGTGGTTTTGACTTGCAGCGGCCTTCCCCATTCATCTGACCTGGCTGAATACATTTAAGCCCGATCACAGCCTGCTTTCCTGTTTATCTTGTACCGACGGGCAGATAGCGTTTTCAGTCTATGCCCAATAAGTTAGCGCTTCCTTGATTATACCCGCTCGCTCACTGCGCTTACCTGGCCACACCAAAGTCTTCATCATGGCCGAGACAGAAAAGGACTGGCCGATCTTGACTTTCTCGGAAGTGCAGCAACATTCAAGTCCAGACGACCTTTGGATGATAGTTTTTGGCAAAGTTTATGATACAACAGAGCTTCTTCTGGTTCATCCCGGCGGTGCAGAGGTCCTTTTAGATTGCGCCGGGGTTGATGCCACAGAAGCCTTTGTAGACGTTGGGCATTCTCAAGATGCCATAGACATGCTTGTTCCATACCAAGTTGGCGTAATAGAGGGTGCCGCAAATAAGTACAATTCACCTACAGTGACGCCTGGCGCCGCAAAGAAGCTCAAGATGTCGCGCAAGAGTAGCACTTGGAAGTTCAAAAAGAAATACGTCTCAAGTTTGAAGGCAGAGAAGGACAAGACCAGGATTTCGGTTATCTTCTTCTCTGTACTTGCCATTGTGGCGTTTGCATTGATCTTGCTTTTACAAAGACAACAATGGGTCAAGATCACCTCATAAAGTGCTTCCTACGGCCTTGGAATCCCTGGTGGAATTCACGAGGTCTTTGAACGCTACTATACATTTGCATCCGAGAATCTTAAAACAACTCAAGTATTCTTCCAACAATAACATTTCCATCCGTGAATCTTGAACAACCTCGAGTATTCTCCAATCAATTACATTTTCATACCTCAAACAAAGTCAAACAATTTCTTTAAATTTACATTTATACTTGAGGGTCACCATACCAATAGCCAGGCTAGAGGCCCACCTGCACCAATAGGAGAGCCACAATAGCTTGTAAGAGCCCAAGCCTGTAAATTCGGAGTTGAACAGTGCACTAACTCTGAAAAGCATGGCCCATTTGGAACACACGACAGCTGGGATATCACCTGCATGTTGGGGCTGATAAGCTCTAGGTTAGATACCAGATCGCAGAGACCAAGCTGACAACTTCGTTCTCAGGCTGCTTAACTCCAGATTTGGCCCGATTGCCGTTTCAGAGCGAATCTGGGCCAAAACGAGACGAGGCGCAATGCGGAGATCTCCGTTCAAGGCTTGATAAGCTTGTTTAGGGTTTACGACAGATAAGCGAGTTGCGTATAGTCGAATTTCACAAAAAGCAATTCTCCCTAGGCCATTGCTTACAATTCCCTAAGTAAGAGTATATTAGTTCAATATAGTTCGCTGACTGAATTCTAATGCTGTAATAAGTTTAAGGTATTTGTCCAGCGTGTTGGCACATCTAAACTGCAACCTAAAACAACTTCTGTCATATCAGCATCGTACATATATTTTTCATTGGGAGTTAAAGCGAAACGTCATTGCGGAGTTAACACAATTATATCCGGGCGGGTATATAAACACTTGACAGTTCTGTTGAGCACGGCGCTACACAACTATTTACGACCTGTCAAACTTTAAAAATGGCTAAAAAGTGCTCGCGACCAATTGGGAAAAATGCCGTTTTCATTTGCTCGTAGTCTTTTCGTATTTTTCCGTATTTCACATGAGCCGCTCGTCAATTCTTTTCGCGGAATTATATCATGAGGGCCAGCGGATTCACATAGGAATTGTCCACCACAGTAACACTTTCCAATCCACATTCCCTAAGCTTTAAGTTTGGCAATTTCGACCAGGTTGGACACACAGAGTCTCTATAGCGAACACCATACATTGGCCATAGCCTTGTTTTGCTATCTTAGCTTACAAATCCAATGTCGTTTTACTCTGAGAATTCGTGGGCTGATGGGCCAGAACCTAACAGGAACCTCTTTGAAGCCACGCTTGCAGGAAAAGATCCACTTTCGTTTGGTGCTAAGTTCGGGTCTGCTTCTCCCGGCAATCCGGCCCAGACGTCTCAGATCACTCCTCCCGAGAACTCGCCTTGGAACTTGTCGAACGGCAATGAACCGTACAACGCCATGAAAGATGAAGGAGGCTTGCGCTATACTACTGGCTCTGTGTCCTCCATGTCTTCCGCACATGCCGGTAGTCAGCTAGGGGCCATGTCTGGTTCTCCCGAGTTTACTGAGAAGGCCAGCGGAACATGGGCCAAGAAAGCCCGCGGTAAGCTGCTCAACGAACGAGAGTTGGCGTTAATGCACACGGAAGATTCATTTCTTAACGAAGAGGAGTTGGCAATAAAGAAAAAGGCTCAAAACAGACTAGCCCAAAGAGCGTTCCGCGAACGGAAGGAAACGAAACTCAAGGAGTTGGAGCTGATGCTCCTCCAGAGTGAAGAAGAGCGCCAAAAATTGTTAGAGAAGCTCAACGAGATTAAGCACCAATTCAACACTTTGCAGAGCGAGAACCAACGCTTGCGCTGGAACCATGGCTCCAGTGGCTCGAGCACAGCAGTAGGAGGAGACAGCTCGAACTTCTTGTTTCCGGAGTCCCAAAAGGATTTCGTCGAAGAAATGGTCCGCGACAAGCCTCATGACATGTCCCGTGCACAAGTCAACAAAGTGTATGATCTCCCTCAAGCGCCAGGGCGCAAGGTGTTGGGCGTGGGTGCCTTGTGGGACTATCTCCTGATCAAAATGGAAGAGGAGCAGTTCGAGAATGTTGATATGATGGAAGTCATGCAGCTACTAAAAGGCGCCGAGGTTTGCCACGGTTTTGGCCCAGCGTATCCTTTGGAAGTTGTAGACAATGCCCTTCTGTGTGTCGTTGACAGAACCTTAGGAGGCAAGTAAAAGAGCAGCCATAGTAGGTACATTTCGATTGTTGAATTATTAGTATTTTGTTTAACTTTTGTAGTTATAACATAATGATTTCTAGGCAAGGCTTTGCGCTTAGTGAGGAGAGGGTCCCTTTCAAGATGAGCTTTAGGCATGCAAAAGAGCTTCACGCTCGTCCTTACTTTTTTTTGATTTCGTGAAGTCCGATTTCACTCACAGTAGAGATGAACCTTTGCAGATCCTCGAACAGACAAGCCTCAAAATTCAAGGTATCGAAAAATACGTGGAAATTATCTGCCTCATAACCTCGAACGTATTCTTTTTGCTATTGGCAAGTTACTACCGAATTTTCAGGGCCGTAAGAACGACAAATAATCAATTCAAGAACGTAAATAAATCATAACAAAAAAAAAAAAATAGCGAACGCAAGTCCTTCTATGCGAGAGCGAATTCTATCTTTTTGATCTTACGTCCTTTCTCTCCTACTTTTCTGATTGTCTCGCACTACGGAACTTTCTAGAAAGAGACTTTCACCCCCATATATAATACCCAGATTCTCATCGTTGACACCAACAGTCAACCTCAAAATGTCTGCCGAAGAATACAAAGCTCAAGGTAACAAGCACTTTGCTGCTAAGGAGTTTGAGAAGGCCATTGAACAGTTTTCATTGGCTATCGACGCTTCCCCGGAACCTAACCATGTGTTGTTCTCCAACAGATCTGCCTGTTATGCTTCCCTCAAGGACTTCTCCAAGGCTTTGGAGGATGCAGAAAAGTGTGTAGGAATCAATTCTACTTGGGCCAAGGGCTACAACCGTGTGGGTGCCGCTCACTACGGATTAGGGAACTACGACGACGCCAAGGCTGCATACTCTAAGGCATTGGAGTTGGAACCAGAAAACGCCATGGCCAAGAGCGGATTGGCCTCGGTGAACAGTGCAGAATCGTCTCAGTACTCCCAACCAGACATGGGATTGGGAAAGATCTTCCTGGACCCACAATTGATCTCTAAGTTAAAGGCTAACCCAAAGACCGCAGACCTTATGAACGACCCTGATTTGGTGGCCAAGCTTTTGCAAATCCAAGCCAACCCGCAAGCTAGTATGTCAATGATGTTTAGCGAGCCTAGATTGATGACTATCATGGCTGCCTTAATGGGAATTGACCTCAACATGGCAGACCCTGAGGCCTCGGCAGCAGCACCTGAGCCACCTTTGAAGGAAGAACCTACAGCCCCAGAGCCCAAGAAGGAATCCACAACTCAGCCTAAGGCACCAGAACCCGCCCCTCAAGCTGAAGACGTAGAAATGGAGGACAGCTCAAAAGTCCAAGCCGAGCAAATTAAAGCAAACGCCAACAGCTTGTACAAAGCGAGAAAATTCGATGAGGCAATTGCCGAATACAACAAGGCATGGGACCTTCATAAAGACATCACTTACTTGAACAATAAAGCAGCCGCTGAGTTTGAAAAGGGCGACTACGACGCTGCTATCGCCACCTGCGAGAGCGCCATTGAAGAAGGAAGAAGCATGAGAGCCGACTACAAATTAATCGCGAAAGCATTTGCCAGAATTGGTAACTCATACTTGAAGAAGGATGACTTGCAGTCCGCAGCTAAGTATTTTGATAAGTCCTTGACCGAGCACAGAACGCCAGATGTCTTGAACAAATTGAGAACTACGCAGAAAGATATTAAGACTAGAGACGCTCTTCTGTACATAGACCCCGAGAAAGCAGAGCAAGCCAGATTGGAGGGTAAGGAATACTTCACCAACGCAGACTGGCCAAACGCGGTTAAGGCCTACACGGAGATGATCAAGCGTGCACCTGAAGACGCCCGTGGCTACTCCAACAGAGCCGCTGCTTTGGCTAAACTAATGTCTTTCCCAGACGCTGTCGAAGACTGCAACAAGGCCATTGAGAAAGACCCTACTTTCATAAGAGCATACATAAGAAAGGCCAACGCCCAACTTGCAATGAAGGAGTACTCGCAAGTTTTAGACACCTTGACCAGTGCCCGCGAGAAGGACCAAGAGCTTCAAGGAGCCAACAGCCAAGAGATTGACCAGCTTTACAACAAGGCTTTGTCGCAAAGATTCCTGGCTATCGAGGGTGAAACACCCGAGCAGACCATGGAAAGAGTTTCTAGGGATCCAGAGATTGTATCGATTTTGCAGGACCCTGTTATGCAAGGAATCTTGGCGCAAGCCAGAGAAAACCCAGCGGCTTTGCAGGACCACATGAGAAATCCTAGTGTCAGCAAGAAAATCAACACATTGATTGCCGCTGGTGTTATTCGTACCCGCTAATAGTCGAGACGTAATTGTGGTAATACATGTATCATGGAACAGTATGTAGGAAGAAGAGCTAACAAGCAGACTCAGAGGGACAAATTAAATGAATCCTTTTACTAGCCATATTCAACGCCTGTCAAGTATCCTCAGATTTCATTATGACGTATGCTCAAACCCGCCACGAAACAAACAAGTTGTGGGCCCTGTATCGAGATATACGAATTCGGTTAACCGATACGAACATTAGCATTGCTCGATGGGTCCTTGACTGCAGCAACGAACAGACAGGACGGTTTTTTGGTGCACGCCGTCGAAACCGAAGAAGCAGAAACAAATAGTTCTTTTTAATAAAATGATTTACTACGAGTTTAGCATCAGCTCCATCGATGCATACCTGTATACAGAAATACTCATAACCTTTGTCAATCCATTGAGGACGTACATAACTGACCAGACAGACACAGAACGTGCAGACATACGACAAATCTGCTCTTCAATTCATTACGGCAACCCACAGGCATTCGTATCCATGCAGAAAGCTGCCATTAGCCGCGTCGATGTCATTGCCACCCACAGCCACCGTACAGAGGCACTGCACCGGATTGTTTTAGGAATGCCGAGAGATCAGCCAAGTATATAACAATCCAGTACTACTTTCTTTTCAAGACCACCTAGCGCCTTTTTGGACACGTATTTGAGATCCGGATTGAAACGTGGTATAAGCACGCAGAGGCATCCCTTAGCAACTCCCTACCGTGCAAAGCAAGATACCCTTTGCCCATGCACAGAAGTCAGAGGCCATAGATCACCAGTATATATTCAGTTCCAAACAGAATGGAGTCCGTAGCCTCGCGCTTGTCTTCTTTTGCGTGGACCCCTTCTCTGGGATATCCTACTGCCACGCAGACAGTGAAGACCCTCTCCTCCATCAACCCAGATGCTGTGCCGTCACTCTCTATGTCAATTGTCAACGCCGTCAGCAGTTTGGCTACAGCAACCTACGCGGGCGACTTGGTTCTGCTTTCACGAGTCATCAGAGGCGCAGAAGCGTCCTTGACTGCCTTGGGAGCACAGCAGGTGTTAGCCACGGCCACCAATAGTCAGGTCGCTGCAGAGGCCACCAAAATACTCTTCGAGGCCGCGTACAACTTGAGCGAATTGGAGCACGAAGAGAACATCTACTCGTATGTCATGAACAGAGGCGTCAATATATTCTACCTCGTCATGTTCTTCTTGATCTCGATGTTCAACATCGGAATGCTATACAAGAGCAGATATCACTGGTACAACATTACATTCATATGCGGGTTCTTGCTCGAGTTCATCGGATTTCTCGGTCGCGTGCTCTCGTCAACAGATTACACCAACATCAACTACTACTTGCTCCAGTACGCGCCGCTAACGATTTCGGCGGCATTCCTCATGGGCGGAATATACTTCATTTTCGCCCAGAACGTCGTTTTGTACGGCAGAGAGTACACGGTATTGAAGCCCATGTGGTATTCGTACTTTTTCGTGGCTAGCGACATTCTCTGTTTGTTGGTTCAGGGAACGGGAGGAGGAATGGCTTCAAGTGCAACAAAAAACAAAACAAACCCGAAGCCCGGGAAGTGGATTATGTTCGCGGGTGTCCTAGCGCAAGTGATCTCAATGTCCGTGTTCCTCGTGTTCTGGTTCAATTTCTTGTGGCGTCTCTACTTCCGCCACTCGAAAGACATCGACGACTCGCATAAATTAAAGAAGAAGGGCCCCTTGAACTTCATTCGCCTCTTGCTTCACTTGCCATCAACTCATCTGTACAAGCAGACTCAATTGGAGAGGTTCTACGCCCCAAAATATATCGAGTTGCGCCAGCGGAAATTGGTTCCTTACTTTCCTCTTGCGATTACGGTCTCCGTGATTGCAATTTACATAAGATGCATCTACCGTGTGATCGAGTTGAAGCAAGGGTTCACCGGGTACCTTATCACCCACGAGGTGTACATCATGGTGCTAGATGTCTTATTCATTTTAATAGTTGGATTGATATTCATTCCGTTCCACCCCGTTTTTGTTTTAGGAGCAAAGAACACCCTCAAGATTGCCACTGTAAGGGGAAAAGAGACTGATGACGAGAAGCCAGACAGAAAGCTCACTCACTCGATCACCACGGAGGATGGTTCATACAATACCTCTGTTTAGAGCGTTCTTTAATTGCAAGATTGCATTGTTCTACCATGAAGTCACCTAGCTAAGGAGCTGGCATTATGTTCTATAGAAACATAGTTCAACAAATGCTCTAATTAAGCGTAGGTTTGATAGCATCTCAAAGCAATTGAAGTCCACATGCGGCAAGGGACTCTTTTTGTGCCCGAGTTCCTTGCTTTGGCATATGTATCGGCGTAAGGCAGCCAATTGCCCAGGATTTAAGTTGACCGTTATAGGCGGGCTCTAAGATCCGGCTCCGGCTCGGCTGATTCTAAGCGAACTGTTCTAGAGCAGGACCGGAGCTAAGTCAAAGTGACATGATCTTGCTTTGCGGTTCGGTTAGATGAAAGTTCCGATATTTATTATTACCAAGCCTTCAAAGTGTGGGCTCCACAAAGACTAAAATAATAAACATGACAACAATTAGAGTTTTTTTAAGGTAATCGATCGAGAGTTAAAGTTGGTTTGATCTGGGTTTAAGTAGCGAATGCTGGAATAGCCGACATGCATAAGTATCATAACCACACCGATGAGGTCTTCAGGTACGGATCGATTTAACTGGAACCAATATCGTATCTTTTGACAAAGCATACTTAGATAGAAACTGCAATATCCGTCAAGACAAATCGCTTGGTTGCTGATGCCAATCGTGGCGCGATCCGTTCAATTTTTCGCCACGGAGATTAGAAAATACCGGTGAACGGAACATGCGGAGATAACAAGCTGAAAGACCGATGATCAGATAATCAAATCCCAAAATAGGACAAGAATATTTTTGGATGCGAGTGTCATTTATTTTGCTCATGTCGCATTAATAAAGGCTACGCCCGTTCCTTTCTTATAAGCTTGAGTCTACGAAGCTTATTCAATTGCAAACGGAAGGACAGAAATACGAACATATTCTTATATAGCCGCTTGACCCAATGCTGTCGGTTCCTTCTGATCTTTTGGAGTGGAGTCCCTCTTCGGGATATCCGACAGTCACACTGACTGTTACTGCGCTAGCTTCAATCAACCCAACAGTGCTTCCAGCGCTATCCAAGTCTTTGGAAGAGGCGGTCCAGAGCTTGGCGACCGCCACTGCTGTAGGAGATTTGGTCCAACTCTCGCAAGTGATAAGAGGAGCGGAGGCATCTATGACGGTGGTCAGCGCCCAGCAAGTTTTGGCGACAGCCACCAACTCACAAGTTGTAGCGGAAGCTACGAAAGCTTTATTCGAGGCTACGTACAACTTGGAAGACTTGGCAATGGACGAAAACTTGTATTCCTACGTTTTGAACAGAGGTGCAAACATCTTCTTCTTGGTCATGTTTGCCTTGATCGCTCTGTTCAATATTGGAATGTTATGGAAAAGTCGCTACCATTGGTTCAACGTTGCCTTTATATGTGGATTCATTCTAGAGTTCCTTGGCTTCTTGGGACGGGTGTTGTCCACCACCGACTACACGAACATAAACTACTATTTACTTCAGTACGCGCCCTTGACAATCGCTCCAGCATTCCTAATGGGTGGGATCTACTTTCTTTTTGCTCAAAATGTGGTCATGCATGGACGGCAATTCACAATTTTGAAGCCAATGTGGTATTCCTACTTCTTTGTCGCCGCTGACGTTGTATGTTTGGTTGTGCAAGGAGTTGGAGGTGGAATGGCCTCGAGCGCTGCAAAGGACAAGACAGATACCCAGCCTGGAACGTGGGTTATGTTTGTAGGTGTGTTGGCCCAGGTGATTGCCATGACAGTTTTCATTTTCTTTTGGATCAACTTCTTGTACAGGCTTTACTTCCGTCATTCTGAGGAAATTGACGATTCTTTTAAATTGAAAAGGGCCACGCCCTTGAATTTCTTGCGCCTTCTTTTGAACTTACCGTCAACTAGACCTTTCAAGTTGACGCAACTTGAATGCTTCTACGACCAAAAGTATAGTGGAATTCGAAAGCGGAAGCTCGTTCCCTATTTTCCTTTGGCAATCACGTTAGCTGTTCTTGTGATCTACATCAGATGCATCTATCGTGTTGTTGAGTTGAAGGAAGGTTTTGATGGTTATTTGATTACACACGAGGTGTTCATAATGGTTCTAGATGCAGCTTTGGTTCTCATCGCCGGGTTGATTTTTGTGCCATTCCATCCCGTGTTTGTCTTCGGATATGAGAATATATTCAAGCTTTCGACGATTCGTGGAAAAGAAGGTGCAGAAGAAGAAAAAATGAACCATGATTTGGAGTCCACTTCGACGGTGCTGGATACTGCTCCAGATGCTTCCACAGCTAGGGCAGGAGAACATTGAATGCGCTCTTCGTTTTGTGTCAGTATTTATAATATAAGAATCTTGTGATTGAAAAGAATCACTTCGAGTAGTTGACGAATTTTAAAGTTTTGAGTACAGCTTGAGTATACAATCAAATTCAACAAATATATTGGTAAAAGCTACCTTTTAATTATGTACCAGTGTGAAGTGAAACCTATATCCCGTTATCAAAGAAAAAATTTGGAAGACTTTGATACTCTTGCAACGAAGCGTCAGTGAAGTCTATTTCAATTGGATCCCATAGCTGGAAGCCCTTCAAGTCAAGACCATTACCAAGCAGTTCTTGGGGAATAGTGTAATTAGAATCATTTGCAAAGTCTGACAGCACAGACTCATACGATGAATTGGAATGCATATGGGTTGGATTTGATGACACGGAGGAAAACCGTTCCTTCTTGTCACTTGAGTTAGCGAAAAGGCCAGTTCTGACATAAACGTGTGCCAAACATTCCTTGATGACAGTTCGATTCGGAATCTTTTTATAATAGTGAGGATACTTCTTTTTGACATAGTCAAAATGTTCAATCAAAGCCGGGTTATTTGCCAAGATGGTCGTGTTAGCAGATTGCTCAACAAGAGCGATCGCAATCAGAAGGGTAACTCGTAAAATCATATCAAACATGTGGAAGCGTAAGTAGTATAAACGAGTTGCCTGTGTTTCGAACTGGCTACCAACAGCTCCGAAAAAGTTCATGGACACGTCGATGAGCAAATCTATGTCTCGTAGAGTATCGGCATCGAATGGATGATTCACCGCATTCGACAACAAATTCATAGCCGCCAGAAAAGGGTATGTGACAAACCAATTAAGGCAGAAAAATGGAGATTTGTCCTGGTCCAAAGCACGTATAATGTGTAAAATTGTACGAGCACTATCAAGAGAAATACACCGAAACTTTGAATTTTCTTGAGGCGGCGAATCAACTTCGGCATTCACCATATTCCAAGGCACTCTGTTGATAGTCATGAGATGACTAAAGTAGGTTAGGTGAAAATTCACAATAAAGTCCTTTTGATGAGCTTGGTCAGGGTCAGTCGACGCATGCCTTACGGCCCGCTCAAAGTCGGCGTCGAAATAAAACCTAGGGCGCAATGAGGGCTCTACCATATTTACAATATCATCCAACTTATTGTTGAGTGACATAACCGTTTCTTGTATCTTCTTGACGCTGCTGTAGTTGACGTGCGCACTAAATAAGTTGAAGTAGGTGTACAATCGCAAATCCGTTAACTTGTTAAAAGCTCCATGCATCAAAGCGTTGCCGCATTCCATGTCGTCCTTGAAATCAAATTCGGCAGACTCTGATCTATCGAAAAAGTTAGTCAGGGCGGGTTTTCCCATACGGTAGCACATCTCGTTATCGAAAAATTGAACTGCATTCCATAACATCAGTCGTTGGCGATATTCCTCCGGAGATAACTGATGATATGCATCCATACGATGCAAACCTAGATCTTGCGCGTACCGGACGGCAATAGAGCAGAGGTTAAAGTTGACGTCTGTGTAGACCCAAGTCATTTCCAAATAAAGAACCATAAGCAAGATAGCCTGGATGGAAACTAGACCTTCACTGATTGTACTTATGCGATGATAGTAGAACAAAGTGTTGGAAAACATCCGTTCTTGGAGAGCCACGAGTTCGGAAAGCGACATGCTCGCAAGTATCGGCGTCGTTTTCTCGTCAACAGGTATTTTCTGATGGTCAACATAGGCCGACACAGTGATGGCGACAACAAGACTCATCACCATCAATTGGGAATAAGACAAGTGTTTCACTTCATTTTTCTTCGCGGTTTTATTTGCCGAATAGATTTCAAATAACTTGCGTGCTGGCTGCTGACCACAAATGCCCCAGCAGATTTTGATGTTATTGTAAATACTGAGCATCTCTTCTATGAGGACATCGTCGGGGAAATCGCCTTTGCGCAACTTTTGAATGTACTCGGCGCTTGTGGGTCTTGGTTCTGACCAGATGCTTTGGAACAGCTTTTTCCAGGCCAACATGTAAACTGGCATGGTTTCCAAAGGGGTCAATATGTCGTGGTAGCTGGGGTGGAGGATCAGTTTCACATGCTTGATCGTCAGTTCCGAGAAAATCAAATTGAACCCGAGATGCGAGCCACGGAAGTGGTTCGAAACGGAGCCAACGTCGGTGGACTTGTCCATGGGCTCGTCGCACATCGCTTTGAATTGCTGGAACATCGACTGCAGCCCCTCAGCATTAGCGTCTGCAACAGGCAGATCTGTAGCGTCACTATCGTCCGTGCAATCAGTGGCCAGGTCCGAGTCTTTGGACATGCACAGATCGTCTAGCTTGACGCACGCATCTCCGGAAGAGCCTGAGACGCCGTTCATGGCGGAGCCGTTGGGAATGAGGCTCAGATGGTCGATCTTGGTTATAAGGGTCAGCACCATGTCTTCGAGTTTCCGGAGGCGGTTGCCAAACGCTTCGTTTGTGTTGTTTCTGGGCTTGCGCACCTTGTTGCTCTCATAGACGCATTTCAACTTCAGGTTCTGGCAGTGGTTGCAGGGGGCTTCTCCGTCACACTTGATTTTCTTGCGCCGGCAATGGGCACAAGCCTTGGCTACACGGTCACGACGCTTACTATCCATCACGGCCCCAAGGTGAACGCTGGGATGGTAGGCCACTTATCTACTTTCAAATTGCGGGGAAACGACCAAAAGATGACCAGAGCCAAAAGGATTGCCAGTTTAGTCGTGCGAAGATTAGTGGACAGACGGGCCGATTGTGATTCGAACTTGGTCTATGGCTGCGATTTGTAAGATGTGAGTAATGTATCCAGGGCCAGAATTAGGATGCATCTGCGATGACAGCGATGTCCGGGTCTCCAATAAAATGACAAAAAATCCAGGATGAACAGAAAAACTGCGTGTCCGTGTGTACGACACCTATTTATTTGATCCAAAATGGCAGTGTCAACGCCGTTGACTGCTAGCTGGTCCAACGTTCCATACATGTGCCCTGGCTCCAGCAGCGCTGTATGCAGGCGTGTGAATTGGGCCGTTGTACTCGATTGTTTCGGAACATACAAACCTCCGGGAAATTCCGTTTGCACGAAAGTGAAGCTATAGTGCGCCGAGCCAAAGCGGCGTCCTGAAAATATACGACTTTTGTTCGCAAACTGTGCACGGCCGCCAGCGCCACCAAGATGTTGTGCCTTGTATGTAGTAGGTGGCAACGGTGGATGCAAACAGTTCTGTAGATTGCATTGGCTGATTTTGTGTCTTATTGATAGACACGAGCCTGCTTTGTTGCCCAATACGGATATATGCCGCCGGCGGCCGACCGATGGAATGAGACAGATTGAAGAAAAATGCAATCAATCGATGCAGGGGGCTTGAAATGGTAAAGAAGGCCGGCGGAACGTAGGAGGAAGAGCTAGCTGTTTTATAGGCAAAGCCCAGCGATGTCTGGTGCGTATCTATGCCTTTGGCGAAGACCGACTATAGCGCCGGGCCACACAGCGCCAAACGCTCTAGACAGACGTCTGATCTGGAGCCTAACCGCCCAATATGCAAAGAAATTCTCGCCATAGTCGGTGAATAACGGGTACTCGAAGCCGATCCACCGTTCAGCTTATCTCCGCCGTGTCGGAAGCGAGCAGCCGTCCCAGATGCATACGCGTCCTGACGAATGCACCCGTATGACCAACAGAAGCACGATATTCAAGCACGATATTCAAGCACGATATTCAGGCTTGTCTCGTGGCCATCTGGACCATGTCGAGCTCTCACTCATTGAGAGTAGTGGCCATCCCGACAAACAGAAAATAGTCAATTAAGAATTCGAATAAAATCTTCGGATTCGCCTTCAAAAAATTTTGTTCGTGCTCCCCTTCAGTTGTGTTGCAAACTAAGAGTGTATACAGACTCACTTACAACTGTGTCGACTTTTTCAGATCAACTAGTCATGTCTCGGAAACCGATTTTTGCCAACAAAGAAGACGCAAATGCCCGCGAGGCATTGGTGCTTTACGAGTCCAAGCAGTACAAGAAGGCATTGAAATTGGTGGACCAGAACCTCAAGAAGAACTCGTCGCACGCCGAGTCTTTGGCTTTGAAAGGATGCACCAACTATCAGCTTGGCCACAAGCTGGAGGCCGAGTCGTATATCACAAAGGCTTTGAAGAAGGGGCCCACCAACTATCTTGTGAATCATTTGGCCGGAATCTATTACCGCAACGTCGAGAACTACCCAGAAGCTGCCAAGTGGTACAAGGCAGCGGTAGACAACGGATCGCAGAACACCCCGATCTTGCGCGACCTAGCCCTCCTTCAGCTGCAGATCAGAGACTACAAAAACTTGCGCGAATGTCGACAACGGTACGCAGAGTCTCAGCCCCATTATAGAGCAAACTGGACGGCGGTGGCAGTATCCCAGCACTTGAACAAAGACTACGACGCAGCGTTCAATACCTTATCCAAAATTGAGGGCATTATCAAGCCTCATTTACAGGAGCCAGATCGGTATGAGCAGAGCGAGTGCTCCCTCTACAAAGTTCAAATCATCTTCGAGTCCGGTAATGTGGCTCGTGCATTAGAGGAGTTGGAGGCCGATTCCGGCGAGATCAGAGACAGGCTTTCGTTCTTGGAGTACAAAGCTAAGTTCCTTTTGCTTTTGGGTAAGCTGAAAGAGGCATCGCTCATTTACAGAACGCTCTTGCAGAGAAACCCAGACGAGGTCTCTTACTATCACTCATTAGAAATTGCTTTGGGCACTACTGCGGAAGATCCCGAAATTAGATTGAAGTTGTACGACAAATTGGCTCTGTTCTACCCTCGTGCAGACCCACCGAAGTTCCTTCCATTGACCTTCCTACCCGCATCCCACTCTGAGTTTCGCAGCAGAGCTTCTCAGTACGTCTTGAGCCAATTGAAGAGAGGCGTTCCTGCCGCATTTGTCAATGTTAAGCCCCTCTATAAATGTAAAAGGAAGGCCGCCGTTATCTTGTCTTGTGTTCAGGAGTTCTACAACAACGAGATAGGAAACCACCCACCTCCAGTGTATGTGTGGGTCAACTATTTTTTCGCACAGCATTACTTGTCCTTCAATCAACTAGAAAAAGCAATGACATACGTGGACGCTGCATTGGATCATTCGCCCACGCTTGTTGAGTTATACATACTTAAAGCTAGGATCATCAAACACACTGGCAACGCCGAGGAAGCCAACTTAGTCATGCAAAAGGGCCGCTCTTTAGACTTGCAAGATCGTTTCATTAACTCGAAGGCTACCAAGTACTTGTTTAGAGCTAACAGAGTAAACGAGGCCATTGACTGTGTTTCCTTGTTCACCAAGTTAGAGGATGGCGCGGTTAACGGTCTTAAAGATTTGCACACTATGCAATCGAACTGGATCCTTGTTGAAAGCGCCGAGGCATACGCACGGTTGTATGCTAAACAAAAGGAATTGCTTGCGCAGGAGGGCCAGGATCCCGAAAAAGTTGCCGAAGTGGCAGACATGGCCGATCTCTATCTCGGGCTCGCTTTGAAACGGTTCGATGCAGTTTTGAATGTGTTTAAGATTTACGTCAATGATCAATTTGATTACCACTCCTATTGCATGAGAAAAGGAACACCTCGTGACTACATAGACATGATCAGATGGGAAGATCGAATTCATTCAACACCAATTTACGTACGGGCTATTAAAGGCTTGTGCGCTTTACTTTGGACATTAAAGCACGAGCAGATCGAAAAATCTGAGGAGCCCAAGGACAAGAAAAAGCGCAACGTGAAGAAGATGCAACAACTCAACATAAAGAAGAAGAGCGAGCTCATTGCCAAGGTGGAGTCTGAGAACAACGACCCAGATCCTCTTGGCCAAAAGCTCGTCGCTGATTTGAGAGAAACTGATGACATCTCGAAGCGCTTGGAGGTTTACACAAAGCAGCTCTCAGCAGAAGCCACGAACTATGAGTTTACGTGGGACTTGGCTTATCGCTTCTACAAATCAGAGGCAAAGTACGTCTTGGCTTTACAGGCGTTGAGAAACTGGGCAAAGATAGTTGACGCTGGCAATAAGAAATTGCAATCGTTGGGCAGGCGAGTGGTCGAGTTCCAGAATACTTTGGAAAACGATAAGACCGCCAACGCGGCAATTATTAAAGTTGCACAAAAAGGACTCGAAAGTGCGTTTCCGGAATTGGCCAATGGCCAGGAACAATTCGTGAGTGTATATTGTAATTAGAATGGTACGCCTTTTTGTCATTTTTTGAAGTTTAGGAGTTGATCCACGACTCCACTTGAGACCTAGCCACCCCAGAGGCCAAATTCAACGTTTGATGGCCCATCGGGAAGTAGCTTACGGTGTACCAAATAGCACTGACTAGTTGTACTATTGCAAACACGATGGATAGGAGCGTCAGCTTGAGCGACAAGCTGCAAAACAAGGTCATGAAGATACTAGACACAAACACTACGGTGAAGATCATGCGCGTGGACGAAAACAAATGCTCCATATACGGCCTGAACCCCTGGAGGACACCAAAACTCACCAAGAAGAAGATGGAGCCTAGCGACCAAAGTAAGGCGAACTTCCGAGGCTTCAACGATAAGACAGGGAACAAGAAGATGCACACCATGTAACAGATGATAGATCCCGCGAAGGTCAAAGCAAACAACATCATACGGTCCCATCTTGACAACTCCAAGTACCCAGGTTCAGAGGTCACGTAGTTGTCGTCGTCTTCCAAGTATACGCTTTCAGAACGAAACGGATTAAGTCTTTGGAGCCGAGTTTTGAAGCCATTGGACGAGGAACCCTGAGTGGCTGGAGGTGGGAGGGGTGCTCCGTCCTCTTGCGGCAAAGCTGTGTAACTCGAGAAGGATTTGAAGAAGTTCATTCTGTACTGAACAATCTGTGGAGAGGTGGATCAAGAGGGAGTGAGGTTACCCCAGAAAAGCAGTTTCCAAAAACTGACTTGTGTAAACAAATGAACGGTAAAAATTGAATTGAAGATAATTGTGACAACTTTTTCAGAGCATCTGTGTGGAAGAACGCAAATTGGTTTGTTCTGCAATCACAAGTGATTCAAAGGAGCATTGAAAAGTGAACAGATCCAGGAATATACTGAAATAAATATCAATTCGAATAATTTCGAGTTCCAAATTGACTTTCTTCGAAAATTGAATTAAGACTTGGATTGTGTTTATTTTGCGTTTCTTCCCTCTCCACGATTCTCTCCAATTGTGCTTATAGTAACTGCAACGGACAACAACTACGTCCCTATTTACAAAACCTTTTGGCTGCAAGCACGAGACGATTCTCCTTTCAACTTACAGGCCCGCATAGTTCCAATAGTCCGCCAATCCTCCTCTAAACTGCCAGTCCAAGATGTCGGTCGATTTCGTAACTACCTACTCACAACTCATCAGCTTATCCCCAGATGCAGAAGCAAGCACATTTTACTCAACTGAGGATTACCTGAAGCTCCTGACACTAGGACCAAGTCTCCCTGCTCTCAACTACCCACTCCCTTCAGGAACACATCAGGAAGCACAAGAAACTACAATCTCTATCCAGTTCAAATCCATAAAGCCTCCATTTAGATTTACCAGTACGTTGACCGGAGTGAGCCCAGCGCTGTCTATTTACAAGATCAAATGTGAATTGGTAGAAGAAATCGATGCATTGAAGCAAGCTGGCGCCCAGCCCTCTAACTTGAAATTCATGGTGAAATCAAAGGTTTTGACAGACACCACAACCGCAAATGTGCTAGGCGATGGCGCAGTCGTTACTGTTATGGTCTCACAGCCAGTCCCCAGCGACAAGATTGAGGCAACCGCCGAATCGACAGAATCCAAGGAACCTGAAATCGAGGCTCCAAAAGTTGTAACTGAGAGAACTTGGAACGAGATAGAGACTTTGTTGTGCTCCGACTTGGGCCCTGAGAGTGCTCAAGCTGCAGTTGCCAAGTGGAAACAAGTTGCCCTTTAAACCACGTAGAGTTTTGAGAAATAGCGTAAT
The DNA here is from genome assembly GCA_030566735.1 of Australozyma touchengensis. Classification (NCBI taxonomy): domain Eukaryota; kingdom Fungi; phylum Ascomycota; class Pichiomycetes; order Serinales; family Metschnikowiaceae; genus Australozyma; species Australozyma touchengensis. The sequence goes on from JAKUAS010000015.1 coordinate 301,012, forward strand.
ACATCTGTACCTGGTACATATTTCAACTTCGAGTACCTTAAAACCAGACTTGTTTCTAAAATCCTTGCTATCCAGCGATCTTGTTCGATACAAGTTAACTGATAATTGTGTCGTCGCTGAGACGGTGAAGACAGAGCTAATTTCGAATAGGTCCTATTCAAACTCGCTTGTGAGCATAATAAAGCCATAGAGCAGGCAGCGTTTCTCTTTAGCGATCAACTTCTCCATTTCTTCAAAGCTAGGTCAACTAGAGAATGTCCTTCTTCACGACCTATTCTCCTTTCTTGAAGGAAGTAAGCGGCTGTTCCAATGCCAAATGCAGCTAATGGGTCAACAATGCGGGAGATAAGATACGGGTATTGCATTGTTGAAACGGAGGAGAAGGGAAGAGATGCTGCTTCTTAGAGGAGTGTTGACTACACAAAAGCGGCAAACCTACAGATATAAAGCAAACCCCTAACTTATTTCAACTCAATTATTCAAAATAAATTCCCATCATACTCAATGCAATTATTTTATAAACATTACCTATGCCCTAATAGGTCGATGCAACACAGCTAATGGTTGCCCATCACAGTAATCAATCAGAACGTTTGGAGAGCTTTCTCTTCATAACGCTGCTTATGTGCATATTCCAAGCTACCCCACTCATAATCAGTCGCTGAAACCCGTAAACATCGTGAATCTGATCTTCCATGTTCGATGTGGAGCCGTGAAGCGCCGCTCTTTCCAGATCACTCAAGTCAACACTGGCAATCGAGCTTTTTTTGTTGTTGAGACGTATCCGCTGCTGTGCAACAAATTCTCGGCATCGATTGATTTCGTCCTGCGAGAGGAACCCGTAGCCGTAACCGCCAATTTTTTTGTAACACAAGTTGATCAATAAATTCGGGTCCACGATGGACTTTGGAAAGTTCTGGATAAACTGGAATATTTCAATGCGGTCAGTCTCCTGCTCGTCAATGCTCCGACTTTCGCGCTTGCCGCCAAAGTTAGGATGATCCATTGATAACCTACAGATCGTGAGAGAAAGACGAAAGAGCGTCTTGGAACCCTCATAGAAGATGATGTCCCAAAGCCGTAACACACATTCGATTGGAAGAATTCCCACAAACATCGACATGAACCATGCAGAGGTCACTAAAGTTAGTGGAGGTGGCCGCGTCAAGATGTTATCATCTTTGAGAACAGTACCATCAAAGCTCTTCCCGATAATCGACCAAAGCTTGGGAATATACTCATGAATGCAAATCATAAGTACCCCTTGGTCTGTGTGAACGCCCTCGAGATTAGCCGAATGCACTTGTGGTATTATACGCTCTGTGATAATTACAAGCATCCAGAATGCCCTCTCCTCCAGCATGAACATCAAGAGAAGACCTACGAGGAAATTGAGCGACTGACAGTAGCCAATTTGAGGCTTGTATTGAGCAAAGGCGATAAGAACTCGCCTAAGGCTCGATATCATTGGCGGTTCAGGGAGGTTTCCTTCGGGTAGATCTTTGTCATATGACTCAGGTTTAAAGTGTTTGTTATCGGGAAAAGTGCGATGTAGATCACGTTCAATCACCTCAGTGTCTTTATTTGTGATGCCGTCTGTGTCTACTACGATTTTCTCGTAGACGCCTACATTCTTGTTGAGTTTCTCGTATCCGCCAGCGTAAAAGAACCACGCTTGGCCTCTCCATTCCGGGGGAATGCCTCTACGAACCAATTTTTTGATCTTTTCAGATTTAGGGGGGAATCTGGAGGGTGCAATTTCATAGTTGCCACTGAGCCCATTTTGCTTCATTTGAACAAGCCATTTCTTCTTTTGTGACATGTAGTGTGGAATGTAATCCTTAAACCAGGAGTTGTAGGAGTCAAAGGTGGAATTGAAAAGCAGCGACTCTTTTTTGAATCCGTATATGTCGAATTTGTCATCGAGACTTTTTTTGAGTATATTCTCAGTTAGTTCCTGGATCGCAGGGGGAGACCAACATTTCAGCAGCCGATTGCCGTTGATTGTCGAGTTGGACCTGTTCGAATCATGAACGGTGTCTTGGCTTGTGTCAGGGTTGATGTGGGATACATGTTTGTTATTTTGGGATGCATCGTTGCCACTATGGCCACCAGAGTAGTTACGAGAGTGAACCAATGTTTCAGGCAAGGGAAGGTACGCTTCGTTAAATTTAGGGGTTGAAACTTCGCCGCTAGAGCTGGAAGCAATTTCACTGAGGCCGAGAGTTTCACTATCGTAGTAATCTAGAACGGAGTAGCTATGTGAAACGTCGGATTCTGATCGTTGGTGACTTGTCACCTTAGGCGGCGTTTGGGTAGCTTCCTGAGGCATAAGAAGGGCCAGGCGAACTGAATAAAGGCGTCAAATGAGCTTGTGATGAGAATTACTATCGTGGTTGGTTGTTGGTACTGTCTGTCATTCAGTCGGCTAGTAGAGCATTGGAGTAACTGGTGGATCAGATCGCATGCCTAGTGATGACGTAGGTGAAATGCACCATGACGATGATCTGGGGCTGCAGCGAAGGAAAAAAATGAAATATTTAATTAGACCTGAAAACGAGTAATTTATCTGAGTACTGCTTTTTTGTGCTTGTGTACCACATTCAGTTAATGAACCTGTGCAAAGACCACGAATTGAGACCGACAGCCCGGGATTTTTTCTTGGAGAAAGTAGCTGTCTGCTTATCTTTTTTCTCACTTCAGAGTCTGCGGTGTCACTCACTTGAGTTCTAGTAGACGGTTTCACCCAAGATCGATCAGATCTAGAATACAAAATATTATATAAATATTCTTTATTAATCCTAGAATATTCGCACTAAATAGAGGACCACTGAAACTTTTTAAGCGTCGTTCCTAATTCGAATTTGCCAAGACCCTCCTCACATCAACTAATTAGTTGCAAAGCCTCCTACACAAATAAACATATAGTGGCTACAGAGACAAACCCATGAATGCCAAAATCTTCTTGCAAGACCTAAACAACCCAACGTTCTATCCCCTGTGTGGAATCCTTACTTTGAACGAAGGGATTCTCGTATCTCATGACTTCTCAACCCCGGTCGAATACATTAAAGAGGGCCGATATCAGCAGAAATGTTACGAAGATCTGATACCGATGCTCAACACACATGTCGACCTTATTCTCAACGAATTCAGCGAGCCATTGCCGATAGTGCGTGAGTGCTGGGAAGCATTCACCCAGGACCCTGGATCATTTATAAATGGAGTGGTGCCAGTGCTATACTCGATATCATTTCTGGCCGTGGTGACCTGGTTTCTCACTATTTTCGTGTTAACGAACTTCAGGAAGTCATCAATTCTACTACAAGTCTCAACCACTTTTGCACTGATGTATATGATAATGACAGTGGTCAAGTCTCTTGTTCTACTCCACGCGCAACAACTTAGCGGCTACTTTGATGGCCAGAGCTTGATATTAGAAATGGCCCAAACAAACTGGATAGGCGCAGTGGATTTGGTCGTGATTCTACTATTGCAGATCAACCAGGTTCAAGTAGTTATGCGTCTTTTTAATCGCCAGAACGACAAGAGAATCGTGTTTCTCGCGGGTGTGACAGCTTCAATTACCTCGCAGGTTCTATGGGCCATTGTGCGATTCCATCCTTTCTCTGAACTGGACGAAATTGGCCGCGTGATTCCTTCTTTGACGTATTTGGTCCGTATAGCGACCAATGTCATCTATGCAACCATATTCACAGCCTTTCTTCTCACAAAACTGAGGACACTCATTGCCCATAGAAGTATTTGGCTCATTACCGTCTTGTCCTTCATCTTCATCTACGCCCCGGTGGCTTTTTTTGTGGCGGATGTGACAAGTCCATGGGCGCATGAATTCTCAATTGTCACCTACGTAGTGTGTGTTGTACTTCCCTGGGAATGGTGCAATAGTTTTCAAACTATTCAAAGAATCCAAGAGAAGGAGGGTATTTTAGGCAGAAAGTTTTACGAGGATGAACTCTGTGAACTCGATAGGCTAGGACTCTTCGTTGAGGAAGAGGAAGATGTTACTGAGGATGACGAGAGCGGGGGATTTGACGACAGCCCAGCCTCCAATACTGGTGGCAGTACTGAGGATGCCGACGAGAGTCTTTCCACCCAAAAACAATCTAGTGCACTTAGTCAGGAACTGTCCACCAATCCACAACTGGAATCAACTCGTCCTAGCGTGAGCTGTTCTGTTGAAAAGGGTGTCGAAGTTCATCACACAACTTCTCACATCGCGTTCGCAAGCCTGACCCATAACAAGTCTAAAGTTCGTGATTCGTCTGGCCGGGCCAAATCAAAGATTCAAAGTGGTTACTCTAGGTTCAAGAATCAATTTTTGGATGCCACTGACAAAGCGATTGCAATTGGAATGGAGGTTTCAAGACCTAGCAGTAAAGCCAGTGTAAGCCGTCTAACTCCTAACTATCTCGCTGAAAGTGAATCTATATTCGACGAGAGTTATCGTCCTAGTTCGTTTTTCACGCGTAACAATCGCCAACGTGCTAACCATATCAGCAATCTGAATCAAGTAAGACCAAGCAGGGATGTCTATGTCTATTCGACGAAAAATGTGGAGCTCAATTCTGGGGACTAACCTTTTAACTTCAATTCTCTTGTGTATTATTAAATCTCGAAATTACTTCCCGACCCGTCAATCTCTCTAAATTATGGCTTCGTCCTTGTAAATTTTCGATTCTACAAATCAAGTTGCCGATTCCGCATTTTGATTTGCGACTCCCTCTTGCTTATGGCCAAACGTTGCAATCTCTAGGCACTCATCTTCGTAACCTTTGATGTGAATGTACTCAATGCCCGACTCTTTTAACTGTTGTCGCCCGGTATTATTCTTCACGAAAGTGTCCGGTTCTAATATTCCAACAAAACATGTTTTAATGCCTGTGTTAAGAATTCGATCAACGCATGGCAAGTTCCCGCTCAAACGGTACGAGCATGGCTCCATTGTAGTGTACAACTCTGTTCCTTCTGGGAGCTCTCGTTTTCCAGATTTCTCATAATATTTCTCTAATGCACATTGTTCAGCATGAGTATTTCCAGGCAACTCTCTAGAGTGGCCCGTTGCTAGAATTTTATCGTCATGTACCAAGACAGCGCCTACGTTGAATTGAGTCTCGGTCTTTCCACATTTACGAGCCTCTTCGATTGCTAATTCCATATAATTACGGTGCGGTTCAATCGCCCAATCCGGGTAGTCAGTTTGATAGGACCACAGTGAGTTTGCAGCTTCATACTTGTACGCGTGTAACCATAAATCTAAGTCGTTTGGCCCAGGATCTGAGTAAAAAGGGGTGGCGCACTCTTCACAACTTTCATCTTTGAGGACTTCTCCATCTTCTTTGGGATTGATCCAAGACGAGGTTGCTCGAGACTTTCCTATTTGATCAAGCCGACTTATGAGCTCCTCATCGGCACCCTCTGACCCTTTGCCCAAATTCTTACCCCAGATAAACTCGCTCAGATAAATCGGGTCGTTAGCTATAGGATGCCCAAGATACTGGAGATGGACACGAATTTGATGGGTTCTGCCTGTTAGCGGGTGACATTTCACTACAGAAGTATCAGATTCCGCGTCGTATGACACTCTCTGAAATTCAGTTTCGGCAGACTTGCCAGCAGAAAAATCTACAACATTGAGTGAGTGTTTGGGAGATCTTGTGTGCAAAGGCTGATCGGCTTTAATTGCGCCTGTTGGAAACTTGCCTTTTACTCTAGCGATGTACTCCTTTCTGACGGTTCTTTCACGAATTTGCTTCACAAAGAACTCTGCTCCTTTTGGGGTTTTCCCCAAGAACATCAACCCCAGAGTGAGTTTATCAAGACGGTTGCATGGGTGAACAGTGATGCCCAATTCGTGTTGCAAAATCTTAGTGACAGAGTTGTATCTGACTCGACCGGCTGGATGAACTGGGATCCCGGACGGCTTATCTATTGCAATGATGTCGTTATCTTCGAAAACGATTTTGATTGGTCGTGAGGACACAGGTGGTTCATGGCGATGACAGCGATGGCTTATGAGATCACCGTTCTTGACTATACTGTCAATTGAGGATGGTTTTTTATTCAACAAGACGTTTCCTTCAGCTATTGTCTTTTTGTAAAATTCAGGATTCCTATCGCGGAACTCTTCTATGAAAATATCAACCAATTTGCGGTCTCTCCATCGGAGCTTACAATACGTAAGATATGTGAAGTAGTAGGGAGTCACTCTCCTTAATGGCCCGTCAATGACATACAGGGCACCCTCGGATTCTTCTTCAAAAATCGTTTTCAGATTGTCCCCTGTGGATTTTACCGCGTTCTTATCGATCGACTGCCGCTTGAGACGAAATCCTAGCTCATCTCGAAGCTTTCTGGCACCTCTCGGAAGCTTTTCATGCTTTTGCGGCGGTGGCGATGGTGACGTCAGCGAATTTTCACTTCCTGTGAGTAAGCGCTTCTGAGGTAGCGACATAACTTGGTGAAGAATCCTTTTGTGTAAAGTAGGGAGCATGGATCCCCATATTTCACTGGCTGCATCTAAGACAGATGGATCAGGACTGCAGAAAAGATATCGAGTACCATCGAAAAGCGGCATCAAATCAAAACGCTTTGACACTTCGTCTGGTGTACTCAATAAAATATAATTATTGGTGTCTGTGTTTAATAATTGACAACATGTTTTCAAAAGTGGGCGTGTTGATGAGCAGTTGTAACTGAATACAGTTGAAAATGGGGCAGTCAATGGATTTTGGAAATCATAAGATTAGATGCAATTTTCTACGTAAGAAGTGCAGGGTCTGCCATATAATTCACGGATTTAGTAGATTCCAGGGTACATCCTCTACGCTGTTTGGTCCCGCCGAGCTGAAATTCGTGACTAGGAAAGCACTGGACAATAAATACACAGAAGTTCAATCCTTTGTAGCCGAGACTGACAAATTCAAATGAGACCCTGCCTTTTCAATTCTAAATAGTCCTTCTGAGACATGATGTTTCCTTCCTCATCCTCAACTTCAATCGCATCCTCCTCTTGTTCCTCTTCTTTCCGCTTACTTTTCTTAATCTTACTCCACAAATCTTCAGCTTCTGCAATTGTGGATATGTTCGCAAACAAGGGAACATCTTCTTCGCTGATACCAAGACATGTAAGGCCGTGGACATGTTTTGTCAGGGTGAAATGACGGTTGAATTGAAGCCTGCCTTTGTAAGACACATTACCACAGATCTCACATGTATGACTTCGATGTAGCCCTTGTAGTTTATATAGCCATAGGGGAATCGGTATGCCATCAGGTCCAAGGGGTAGTTCTTTGGCGTAAAGACTATCTACATCTGCATCGTCCAGCAAATCCTTGTCGGAGCCTGAGTCAATTACTGTGTAGTCCGAATCTTCGCCCTGGATAGCAACCACCTCCATCATTCTTTCTCTTTCCGAGAGACCTGCACGACGGTAATGATCGTTGATTGTATTGTCTAGAATGCTTTGAAGCTTAGAACACACAAATTTGATTTTATGCTGTAGCTGAGTCTGTGGATTCGTCGGTTTTGGCGTAGAGTTCAGTTTATCTGACGACTTCTTAAGGGTAACATTCTTTTTATGTTTCTTTCCGTTCAAGTGCCCGTCATAAACAGTTTTTTTCGAAAAGAGCTTGTTGCATGCCGAGCAAAAAACCTCTCCGTTTGAGTTTTCGACTCCATCTTCAAGCTTAAGCTCTTCCTTCAAGTTTGTTTCAGTTGCTGGATATTCTAGGGTCTGAAAAGGGTGAATCTTTTTGTAGAACTCTTCAAGGTACGTCAATAGGGAAACTGAGTATTGGATATAATCGGCGTTAGTTGAGGACCCTTCAAATAGGAGGAACGTCTTAAGATACTCGATGTAAGAGACCGCGGGACATCCAAGAGATTGATACATGTTATAAAAGACCAGCAAATCTAGGTACTTGCCGTACATCTCAGATGCTGAAAACATGCGATCTACTTCATCGTCAATATGCGCCGATGCGGCTGCAAGAAAATGCTTCCGCTTCCTCCGACGCAGTATTGCATCTTCTTTTGGAGCACTCAGGTAGAGCGCGTATTGACTGGTTAAGTTGGTGACCTTCGGGCAAGATTCGGCAGGGTACTCCGCTTCGATCTCTGCAATCAGATTTAGTAGCGCGTCGTACTTCTTTTTGGGATCTTTTAGTCGTTCAACGTCTGCAGTAACGATGCCATTGTCAAACCCTTTCTTAGCGCGAGCTTGGCCAGAGGTGTATTGGTTTATGAAAAACTTAAGCTCGTGTTGCTGTATGAGTGTTTCCTTGTAGGATCTCTTGGATGACGAGGTGAGGACAGGGTCAGAGACTTGGAGGCCAATTGCCTCGCCTAAAGAGGGATTTCTTTTCAATCTTTTAGACACGGCCCATTCTATAACGTCAAGCTCTTCAAGAAGCTGTCTTTGAGCTTCCATTTGAGTCTTAGTGGCAAATAGTCCAGAATGAATAAATGTATACCCAAATCTGGGGAACGATGAGATGCCCGATGACGTACTGTCAAAATGGCGGAGCATAGGTCAACTGAAGGGAGGGATATAAGTATACAAAAAAGCAATTCGAATTTTTCAGCTGAGCCCTCCGTTTCAATTTAAGTACTAATTAACTTGCTTTCGGTTGCTTCTCTGATTACTTTGTGGAATGCATAATTCATAGATACATTTTCTTCGCAAAGACACGACAAAGAACTTTAAGCAAGCTGAATTTCTTTCGATTCATCGCCCGATTTAATTCATCTGTTTTCTTTTGTGTGTTCACCTTGGGTCAAACAGCTCAGCCGCACGTAAACAACTAAGAAACATAACCAATATTTCTTTTGCGAATTTTTATCCAAAATCTATGTATTTATTTTGATTAAAGGTCGAGCTGACCACAATAACTACTGCAATGTTGATGTAATTATAGGAAATCAATTGCCTTGGGGCTATGTTCTCTAGTTACTAGCTCCGTCACGTTGAGCATTATAGCTTTAGCAATCGAGTAGCTCTCGATAGGTTAGTTTCCTGTAACCCAATTGACGAAATCAAGAAATCCTTCCAAATCTGGATACATAAAAATGCCTATTCCCCTCTTCCTTCTATCTTTTAACATGGGCAAGCTTGCACTCAACGCCCTGGAGTTTGCCCTGTCTTTGATAGACAACTTACCCAATGATCCGTGCGATCTATACGTATTTGGGTTCCAAGAATTGTGCTCAACGCTTGATGGCTGTTTTCCCCTCACGGTGGAGAAGCATCTTATCGAGGCTAATAGGATTCTCCTCTATGCGTTGAAACTGAAATATGGCTCTGTTAATAACGGAAACTACAACTTTACAACGATTGGTATGCATAGCGCAGGCGCCGTTGGAATAATTGCAATCACTCCATTTGTACTGAAGTTCGCCGACGCCAGATTTGCAGACGCAGCATGTGGATATGCGAACAGTCTGACAAAAGCCGGTGTTGGTCTCCGTGTTAAATACATATGCGAAGACGCATCCGTCACTGAGCTTACGTTCGCGAATGCTCACATATGCGCCCTTGAAGGCCAGATCAAGTATCAAAGACGTCTTGATGACTTGCAAACAATCATGAGGGCGATGGACTTTGGAGACAATTACAACTATCTCAAGCCCAATTGCCATGCGTTCTTCATGGGTGACCTTAATTTCCGCACGTCTAAACTAGGTACCTGCCCAGTTAAAGAGCTTCTTGACTTACCGCAGAACTCGGCGGTCGACCCTATTGAACCAGACGAGAAACAAACACAATACATGGTCTCCCTCGTCAAAAAGTACGATGAACTTACTTCTGGCCGGGAGAATGGCGAAATTTTCTCTGGATTTGAGGAGGCGCCCATATCCTTTTTGCCCACATACAAGTACCATTTAGGAACTGCGATTTACAATAGTTTAAGAAGCCCTCTGTGGTGCGATAGAATTTTGTGGCAAGCTACGTATGCAAGGGGCTCAGCGCCAATTGTACATAAATATTCAAGTATGCCGTTGTACCTTAGGCTGGATCACCGACCAGTATTTCTTCATATAAGCATCCCTGAGAGGGCTCCCAATGCTATAATCGATCAAAACGGCCATTTAATCATATTGCCTCGGTCACATGGCACTGCTGATTCAAAAAAGCTCAATCTAATTGACACAATTAATGAAGTCAGCGGACCTACCCAGACTTACATGAAGGCTACCCCACTTGACAAAATCAATCAATATGTGATTCGAAGAATCAGCGATTTTCTTCTCGGGTATGGCCTCTGGTTCAGCAAGACGCCGTCCGGAAGACTTGTAGTTTTGGGCATCGTTTTGGCTGCATGGATTTCATACTATCTATAACCAAATACAAATTGTGGTTCACGTTGATTCTATTCTCATTTTCTAGTGATCAGAGCCTTTATAATTTTCCTCACTAATATATGCCTTTTAGCTAACTTCCTACCTTCTCGAAGACAAAGCCAATGTAAAAGGCAACGGCCTCCTTCTCGTCACCCTCGACGCCATACTTTCCATCAGCACGCTTCATACCATCAATGAGGTTCTTATTCAATCTACCAAAATACTTTGGAATTTCCAGGTTAAAGATATCAGGGAAACTTTGCTTATACTTCAAGATCAAGCCGTAGTCTTCGCAGAGCAGTCGGAGGGTTTCAAAAGGTACAGCGTATTCTGGAACGTCGTCCACGGCATCTTTAAGGAAGTAATCATATCTGTTTCCGTACGGAGACTGGAACTGGCCATCTTCCGGAGGCTCCTGCTCAAATCTGACATGATACAAGCTGTTGCCAAAGGTTCTCTCCTCTGTGAAATCTTTCTTTACGATTTTGTTGCGAATGAAGTCAGAAGAAGGAATTGTGCCTATGAAAGTTCCACCTGGGCGCAACGACCTACTGACGTTTGTAAGAACGGTGCGCACTTTCTCCTCTGTCTCCCATGCGTAATGGAAAGAAAACTGGATTGAAACAGCATCGACGGGGAACAAAGCGTCAATAATGCCAGAGAAATTCCGCTCTAGTATCTCCGGAATGGTGTATGAAAAAAGATCTCCAGTAGCAAAGCATGCTTCGAAGTTGTATCTTCTGGAGTCACGGCTACGTTTTGATTGTGGGTTTTGGGGGATGAATCTAGCTTTGTTCTGTGAATATCTTGCAAACGCTTCTCTGACAGAAGCATCACTGATGTCAATGCCGATGTATTGGTCTACGTTGACAAATTCGCACTTGTTCAAATCGCCACCTTTGCCACAGCACATATCCAAGAAGACGAGGGGTGCATTTGGCGCTCTGCGTTTCACCCAGTTTCCTAAGAGAATATATTTTATGGCGTTATTGAAATTTCGCATTTTGTAGATGGGAGAACGCGTTCGCGAACCTTGGAGTTTCGACTGATGCGTTCTCTGATTGTAGTGCTGGCGTACAATGCTGTTTATATCTTTGTTCTCTTTATGTGAGATGTTACTTTGAAAGGTTTTGTAGTCGCTCTTATTCCCGGGACCTTTCAATGATGGGACTGACGTGTAAGCAGCGACTTCCGCCACAGGCTCTTCTGGGACCTCGGCGGGTTCGGTGCGGTAGTTGCGTCTGGGTTTCTCTGGTTCTGGATCTCTACGAATAACTCTAGAGTCAGCCAGCAGTCTTGAGCGGGCTCCATACTTTGCGTAAGGATCATCTGCTTCTTGGCTGCTCTGCTCTTTGTTGTTCAGAGTGGCATACTTGGCGTAGGGATCATTTGCTTCTTCTGCACGTCTTGGAGCATTTTCCTGGGTTCTCCGCCCACCGTACTTATCGTATTTATGTGCTGCATCGTTAACAAGTTTGCTCCTCATCCATGCTGGTACATCTTGAGTTGTATCAGTGTAAACCGATGCTTTTTTGTGTTGGGTGGAATGAGTGAGGCCCCTGCGTGAAAGTGCCGCTTGAGCATCACTAGATATGCTTTCAGAAGTCGAAGAGTCATCTGGGGGCGCCAGGCGCTTTCTTGAGTTAGCACTCAAGCTTGAATCGCTTTCTATTGAGATGGCTGTGGGCTCAACATCGGTACTGGCCGCTGGGGCACTATCGCCATCTGATTCCGTTGCTGTTGCCGCCAGGACGTTGTGGATTACATGAACTTCAGACTTTTCCTGATCTGAGGTGGACTCTGCAGTCATTAATTATATGTTAAAGGGTAGGCACTTGGCTATACGATGTGGAGCACACATCAAAGGTATGTGTGTAAAAAATCGACATACAAAAAAACTCAAAAATTTCTCTAACAATCTTGTGTCAGTAATAAAGCTATTTGTATTACGTCTATAAGGGGCCCAGGGCCGAATTGTCTATATTCATGAGATGATTGGTTAGAGGAGCGGGTGGGTGTCAAGTGCTTTCAGAATTGACTCGACCAATGGATTCAAGAAGGATTTCTTATTGGGCACGTAATGGCCACCATCATGCTCCATAACTTGTATCTCTGGGTACAAAGAGTTCAAGTACTTGGATCGGATCTGGGGAACAACGAAGTCCTGAGTTCCCAAGATCGAAATGACTTTAGTGGGCGACACAGAGGGGCTGAAATATTGTTGGAACCCATCGTAAATTCTAACTTTTTCAGCGTATGATGCTAAATCAGTGATGTTGTTGTTAATATCAGCCATGTCGTCTCCGGGATCTATGGGTTGAACAAATGCAAAGGAAGAAAACATAACAGCGACTCGGAACGAACCATGTTCCGGCAAGAGCTTCTCAATCGAGTTTGCAACTACAGCGGCCATGGCAGCACCTTGCAGAAACCCTACGATACCATCGTATGGGCCATTCACCTTGATGTGCTCAATAACTGTATCAAGGGAGAGATTGAAGCCCACGTATGGATCGTTACCTTCAGGCAACCACCAGCACCTATTACAGTTATTTTTCTCGATCTCGGCCCATTTTTCCTTTGCCTCCTCTTCTGTGGCTGCCAATGGGAACAGAAGTTTGTCAAGGCTGGGGATCTTAACTGGAGGGTCAATGTAGTTTAGTTCATAATTGAACTTTTTAGAAAGCGTCTTCCTCAACCCTGAAGATTTCTCAGCAAAAATGCTTCCGCTTTGTAAGAACCCTGGAAGGCAAAGTAGTTTAGCCATGGTGTAGTGTTTATCAGGCGATTCTGAAGGCTCTCAGATAAATGTCTAAAAGTGACATTAAAATGAAAGTTTGAATACGCAATAGTATTTTTTGATGTTGCAAATTATTTTATAAATTTTTTTTGCGCATCGTTCTTCTCCACAAGAGATGAAGTAATAATTCGTATCTCTCATCCTTCGTGACTTTCGTTAGCCCATTAGAGTAAAATTTACGCTCTGGAGGGAATTTCTACTTGGATTTACTCTCCGATGCTCTGATATACGGGCTAGATGTTGTTTCACGACATCTTTATTGACTCTCATCTGTTCGGTGCTCAACTTCCAATCCGAATTGAAATTAAGACAGAGCAAGCAGAGTGCAATAGCGGCACTTAGATCAGTCCCCAGGTCACATGCAATTACAACATCCGTTTTTATGTCTCTATCGCCCAAAGACTTAATGATTTGGGGTATAATTTCTCGAAGTTTCTTCGATCCTCTCTTAGAAGATTCGACTACGAAATTGAGTACAAGAGTGGAGCAGTCTTCTGGAATTTCAATAATTCGATGTTTTTCTGAAAGAATTATTGCGGCCGAGCAGGGTGCTATTCTTTGTAGACTGGAGTAGCGAGTGTTCGAATTTATAGAACCAATTACAATACCTGTATCTCCTAGCCGAGTAAGATCAAGAGCAGATCCTCCAGTGGCGTCGTGCTTCAGATTCTGTTTTTCATAAATCAAATTGATCCTTCTTACAAGTTCCTGTTCGCTAAGCCATGAGCGTATATCGCCGTTTGCATCAATAATGGATAGACTGTCATCTCCCTCAGTCATGATTTGAGTCCAGAAGACAGAGGGCGTCAAATTACCTCCACAAATGTCCTTAGAAGCCCACAATTCATGATCATCCCCGGCACCTTGGACATACTGAAATGAATAGGGCCAGGACGGTATCACAAAGCCTGGGGTCATCCTGTAAGAAGTAGTCAAACAGCAGATTGTAAACGAATCTCGACAATAGCCTGGTGATTGGGAATGCAGAGTGGGATAGACCCACAGTGGTAGAATTGGCGCTTTTCGTCCAACTTTTTCGATGAGGACTTCCTTCGTTAGAAGTCCGAGCTGCTTCAACTCTCGAGCTAGCTCGGGTATTTTCTTAGCAATACTAGCATGCTCGCTACGAGAGACCATTTCAGGCGGTGTGAGAAGCCAATTATCCTTCATCAATTGCAGAACCAGGCTATGACGCAGCACAAAGCTACCAAGAGATGTCTCGTTGTCGGATCCAGAGGCATCCAGCTCAGCTAAAAGTTCAGGGATTGTATCATTTTCAAACATTGTATAGTTCAAAACCGCACACCAGATTGGAACTGTTTTCAGTAGCGCATCAGGCATTAGTTTACCCTTTCTTGTAGAGTCCACCAACACCAAGTTCCTTTCCTCCTTTAATAAGAAGAGAAGATGGAAATTAAGACGACGCATGGAGAACTTCCATTCTCCGGTGTGGCCATCGGTAGATTTGAAGTACGCAGAATGGGAACCACGTTGTTGGTCAACGTACCACAGTCCACATCTCTCGTTAGCTACAATACATTCTCCTTCATACTGTGAAACATATCTGTGATCGTAAATTATGGATTGTAACCGAGCCTTAACAGAATGCGATTCTTTGCGAAGGTCCTTGATAATCTCCTTGTAGTCCATGTAGTGATTTATAGATGTGGGGTGCAAAGATGCTGCTGACGAAAAAGGTCTAGTGTATAAAAATGAAACAAAAATAAAATCTTCACCTTATCTGATGTGGTTACATATACATGCAAATATTTTCCAAGTCGACTTCTGTGTATTATCTTGGTGACGTCCCTCAAATTCCATATTTCTAATTACCGGTTGAACAATTCGGTGTTTGTTGGTGAAATGAATTTTTTTGGAGAAATGCTTCATTATTTTATGCTAACGACGGATAGACTTCAACCGCTGTGTTTTATCTTTCTTGCCCTCTTCAAAGCAGCCAATCTCTCTTCTTCTGCCTGCTCTCTCTTGTCTTCTTCTAGTGCGTCACGTTTCGATCTTGCTTCTTCGGCGAGAATTTCGGCACCTGTGGCCTCCATATCATCTGAATCTGAATCGCCGCCGTTATAGTATACACGCTTGCGTCCTCTATTGAACATTGACCAGATTTCCTCCCGATCATAATCAGCACCCACATCGTCAACTTCTTCGTCGGAGGCAATGAACGAATCCAAGTCATCATCGTCATCACCTTCGTCATCATCGTCGTCATCATTGTCGCTGTTGTTGAACCCATTGTGTCTTTTAGCTCTACGATCGCTTTCTTTATGATTGCCACGATGATTTGCGATAGACCGGCCAGATTTTTGAAGGCGCGCTTGAAGCTGAGAGGACGGTTTTCGTATAGGGAGTGGAGCTCTTTGTTGTGGCGCAGTCACTGCTAAACGTTTAGAATCGTCTACCTTATTAGATGAATGCAAATTTCCTTTTTGGCCGGGAGCTCTTGCGAGTGGCGCCCTCATGCTTCCATTTTGTTTATTCTCTAAGCCGCCATGTGATCGATTGTTGGTTGACTTTGGAATTACCTTTGTCGTTTTTAAATTCTGTGTGCTCAAGGCGCCGGCGTTGTAAGCCTTCAGCGGGTTGATTTTCTTCGCATTTTCTTTGCTTGATGAATCTGTTGCGAGCGAGCCTGCGGTTTTAGCGCCCTTTAGCTGAATAGAGAGCTTGCTTTGGTCAATCGAAGATGCTTTTTGCATGAGTTCTGTGAAGGACATTTTAGGACGAGCCAGCTCAGTATTCTGTGGTCTTGGATTTAAAGAGGACACTCCTCGTAGACTGGGAGCCGTCTTAGTGTCCTTTTTGCGTATGCTTTTTGCTCCTGGGTTGGTGACCTGTGGGGGCTGTTTGATGGTCGCAGGTACCGGCTTTTTTCTTGGCGCTAGCCCTTTCTTCTCTCTTAACAATGCTTCTTTTTGTTCCTTTTCAGCCTTTCGAGCTGCTTTGAGCCTAGCCACAACAGGGTCCACCACTCTTTCCCTTGAACTCAGAGGCCACAGGGACTGAGCAGCACCTGGGGGTTGCAGCGTAGGTTTTTCCTGGTATACATGTTTTATGGTTCCTTTTTGTTGTATTTTTTCTAGAATGCTGGAAAGTGCCATTGGCTGTGAAGAGTTTGAGGAGTTGTATCAGAAGGTCAAGTCGATAATATGCGTGATGCAGTACACTTTCAACAGTACTAGTAGAGCATTGCGTGCCAAAGACCATCATACACACAAAAAAAAAGGGTAATAGTTCTGCAACAAACAGCTTTCAGGTTTATTTTATTTTAATTTGTTTCGTTATTGGAGTTTAGGTTTGCATGGACGAAAGCATCTCTTATGGTCTTTTGGTACACAAGATTCCACAGAAAGCAGGCATTTTATCAATTTACGATTTAATTCAGATCCTTGAATTTCTTTTAACATTTTATGAAATGAGCGTATGGTAGGCCGATTGTGTGTTGAACCCTACCTCTTATTGAGAAGAATCACTCATGCTAAACCTTTACCCGATACCACAACAATATAGCCGACTTCTTTAAGGTAAGCAAATTGTACCAATTACGCGAATGATTGGAAACGATGCCATTTGTGCAAATGACCACACATACAACGGCTACCTTCGAATCTGAGCCTCTGACATAAATCCTCGACTAGTTTAGGCTGCCTCATCGCTATCTCCTTGTCCAAACTGTGAAATAATGTCCTTCAATCCATCGTTGTTGTCGCCCTTGCCCATTTCTATCATAAGTTTCCTGTTCCTTCTAATTGAAAACTGCTCACACTTCTTGATTGTCCCGCTCACATGGACACATCTCATCACCACATCAACACCCTCAATCTTGTTCACTAGTGCTAATGCAGCGACAACCTTTTGGAAATCGGTTCGGTTGCACCTTACTATCCCTGTAGATGTCCTATTACTGAAGTACTTGACAATGATCGACAGCCCAATCGTACCGGACGCGAGCTCTCCAAAATGGTCTTCAATGACACGTTTTAGTAGCAATACAATATTTCTTGCAGTGACCGAGCTTGGTGATGGAGTATGTAGTTGGAGAAGGCACTCCTTCGGGCAATGGCTGAAAGAAGCGAATTTCCTTTTCTGTTCGACTGTTTGTGGGTTGCTGAGAGGAGGATACACTACGTCGAAAAGAATATATCTGTGTTTGAGCCTGACCATTTCTATTAAAGTGTTGTAGACGAACGTTTATGTGAATGTAGATCGATGGGGCCTGCAGGCGTAGAGGCGTATCTGCACGCACAATTATATTGTCAAATACTCCTCATAAAGTAAACGAGATTTTTCGGAATTCCCGTTAATTGTGTAAATGAGCGATAAGTTGTACGCCGCCTCCATCAGCATGCCATATTCGGGGTCATCTATTTCAGGGTGAAGCTCCAAAACCGCCTCATAGTGTTTGACAGCTAGGGTTGGTAGCCCGATCATCTGAAACAAACGACCATAATTATATTCAATTTCTTGTTTTTCGTAGACGGTCGCGTTTTTCAATCGCAATTCCCTATACTCCATAAAGTAACTCAAGCCTTGCAAAACCTGTATGTGTCTGTTGGAACTGTTTCTTTGCATAGATCTGTGAACATGTGCAAGTCCTAGCATTAGACAAATAGTTGGATCGTTATAGTACTCACGATACGCACGAGTGAGATACACGATTGGCGACGAGTACGATCTGTTACTTCCAAGTAATGATGCGTAAATATACAAAAGCTGAGGGTGTTCTCTAGAAAGCTTTAGTTCCTTAACGTCGGTGGTGACGTTAGCGGCGCCTAGAACCTTGGTAGAAGTAAGCAATGAATCGTACGCTTTAACGTGACGAAGAAAGTACTTTTGGTGATTGTAATTGCTAAAGGACGCCCATGCGGCAATTCCTGAGCTGAAACAGCACATGAACACATCGTAGAGGGTTGGGGAAAACTGGGCGGATACAAGTAACCACCTCACACAATTGGGGACAGTGACAGGGTAATCTTCTTGAACAATCGCAAGAACGAGATGCATGACGCGTAAGATCATGAGCCTTTCCTTATTCTGCACAAACACCCGTACTTCTTGGGCGACGTTAATAATTTGTATAGCTTCTTCAAGATTATTATCAAATTGCCGAAGCAACATCGCGTATTGAACAAAGATGTACAACCATTGGTCATAGTTAAGTCCACGGAATTCTTTCTGGGAATTTACTTCTTGTTTCACATGATCATTTTGGGTTATTCCCTCGTACAAGTTGTAGAGTCTCGTCAATTTGTCATCGAGTTCCAAGGGCTTCGTGCGCTTAAGAGGATTAATACCCTTGGACGAAGTCCTCTTGCTTTTTGGAAATAAGCTGCGGACTTCGACGAACATTTCAATTAACTGCGATGCGAGTTTCATCCACGCAGACGCCGCAACCTTGTGACCTTTGTCTATGGCATCTTGGAGCTTCTTCATACGACTGAATTTGTCAAGTACTCGCTTGGTGGCATTTTCCTCAATTTGCTTTTGCTCTTCCTCACTGATTTCTGCTTTCCGTGCACCGCTGTCTTGGTACTTGGAGTTTCTTATAAGAGCCAAACTTTCCCCCTTCAACTCCTCTGCCTCTGCTTCCAATTCAGCTTGTTCGCTTGCGGCAGCAGATGCGGCCGCTTTCTCGCGAATCTGGACGATTCTCGTCTTCGATACTTCTTCCATGAGTTTTGCTGCTTGGTCCATTTCTTTTGTATAGTAATAAGCTTCGATTAAAGAGAGCTTGAGGTCAACATTGTCTGGATCAAGATAGAGCGCTCTTAGTAAAGTGTCCTTGGCTCGTATGTAATCTTCGACTTCTAATAGACATCTCCCAAGCAATAAGCCGAGCTCCTTGTGTTCTTCAACGCTGTACAGGCAGCTTAAGAATTGGATTGCGTCACTATAGTATCCCTTGGCTTCTAACAAGCTACCAGCATCGTAGAATAGATCAATTACGTTTTCTCTTTCTTCATCGTATAGGTATCCAAAGTGCGACACCGCTTCATCTTTTTGGTCAAGCTCGAGTCGGAAGCAGCCAAGCTTGAATCGTATATCAATTGGCAACAGGAATGCCCTACTCATATACTGTTCTCCTAACTTCTTTACAAGCAAAATCCTTCTTCTGCGGTTACTGTCAAATTCAGCGTCATCTTCTTGCTCGTCCCACCAAGTTTCGTCCTCGCGACCTTGCTTCCATCTTGCCACGACCTTGATCAACTTTATCGCCGGCCGCCAAGACCGCTGCGACATTAATAGCTCGCAAGTGATGTTAAGCTCCGACCAGTTGAACTTGGGACATTGCACGTTCGGTTGCGGGTTTCTATTGGCTTCTAGGATGCGAACATACAAATTTATGGCGTCGTTGAGTCTCCTTTGTTCGACATAAACACTCGCAAGATTTCTGACAATGGCACTGTCTGTGGGAAACATTTTATACAAACGCTGAAAGCCTTCTAGAGCTCGCCCATACTTCTGAGTTTGTCTGTAGAGCATGGATCTTTCCATGATGAAGTGTCCACTTTTGTTGTCCAGCTTTGCAATGGCTCTCGTGTAACAATGAATGGCTTGATCTATATGGCCGAGTTCGGTACTAAGTTCAGCCACTAATCCCCAGAATTCGTCGTCAGCTTCTCCAGATTCTGCAGCTAAGAGCCAATACGAGCAACATCTGTGCATATCTCCACGCATCTGACAGATCTCTCCTAAAGTTCTGTACGCAATGAAGCATTTTGAGTCTATTTTAATGGCCTCCAGGTAGTGATGCCATGCTGTTGATAATTCGCCATCGACGAAGGCCTCGTTTGCTTTCGATAGGTGATCTCTGAGCTCTGGGTCATTTGAGATGCTGGTCGTTGCACGCCGTCTGAAGCCAGCACCAGACTTGCGCTTGCCCCGTACTTTGAAGCCCTTGGCTCCCTTAATGTTGTCTAAAAGAGTATAGCCATCGTTCAAGTCATCATGGCCATCCTCATCGTCTGTAAATATAAGAGGGCCAGAAAATGTATCATCGTCATCCTTGTTAGTGTCTTTTGCTGATGTGGGAGCAAGAGGCATGAAATTGCTCTTCAGGCTCCTCGTGGCTCTGGGAGTTTTGGTTGTCTTTTTGGAGCCGGAGGGTTGACCTTGGCTTAAAGCTGGGTCAATGTCCATATCAGAAGCATAATCCGAACCAGAAGAGTCACCATCGACCAGCATGAACTCTGAGCCCGAATCGGATGACATTTTGTGTGGGTTTGCACTGGATAACAGATGTTTGACACTGTTGTATATGTTATTGCAAACCAAGAAGGTAGTTTGCTTATCGATGCCACCAGCAATTCACAAATAGGTTGATCTGGACCTTGCTGTTTTAATTGTCTCTATTATTATATGGATCAATTGCGTCTGAATTGCTTGATTATCTTCGTGGCTGGGAGTGTTTACAATGTGAGGTACTTACCCCAGACATCACAGAGACACCCCAGAAAAGGGGACAATTGCGGGAATTTATCCAAAGAAAAACTCAATCCCTTTTTTAAAAAAATTCTCAAATTTTTTCTTTGAATAGTATGGCGACCCAGTCCGATAACAAGGGACATCAAGTATCAACAGTAATAGCGAGTTAATATACTTAGTGAAAAATAAAAGTACGGACGTTGGTTACCCGTCCATGTGATTCAAGAACAACCGAAAAATTAATGATTTTCCATGTTCAAGATTCAACAATTGACATTTTCGAGTTGGCTCCAGATTCAGGACAAAACACAAATTAACGTAGACATCAGACAAGCTTCTTTATTTACATGTGGGAAATTCCAGTTTGACAAATTTGAATGAATCGAGTCCGTTTCATTTTTTGGTCTTTGATCAGACAAGCTGAGCCTGATTCACGTAGAATCGTAGACAAGACGCCCGGTTCCTGACAAAATAGTCTTCAAGATTTGACAGAGAAAATGATGTAGCATTCTTCATAATGTAACATCTTGAGATTCAACGAACGCTTGGACCGGTGCACTTTCTTTCGTATTGCTTCTTTCCAGCGTAAAGTTGTTCTACATGGAGGACAACTTACTCGAGCGTGCTCATAATCATACCCCGTAATCGTGCATATTTAATCACAAGCATGTGTCCAACAATAGAACAGCTGCATGAGTGCCAGACCCACCTGAAACAGCGAATCGCCTCTTCCTTTTGCTCCAAATCGCTTCCAAACGTGATCGTAGCGGCTGTGCTCGACTACACTTCCCTAGTGAGGCTGTGGCTGCAAACCGTTATGTGCAGGAGAACATGCGGTGGAAATCAACTTAGTCCATTAAACATTACTTCCCCGATCTGGGCGCACTGCACTATAAAAGGGCCCCGATTTCCCACGTTTTGCTGCATACTTCCATCAACAATGAGCAACGATAACAACAACTACGGAAACAACTACGGCAACGACGGCCAAGTACAAGAGAGAGGCTTTGTTGGAGACGTGGTGGGCTCTGCCCTTGGCACCAATAAGAAGAAGAAGCATGGCATCGAAGGCATGATCGGCGAAGCAATTGCTAGCAAGTTGACTGGAGGCAAGAACCACGGCAGTTCCCAAGGTGGTTCCCATGGCAACAACGGCCTTTTGGGAGGTCTCGTTGACTCTTTATCCGGAAACAAACACAACCAGGGCCACAACAACAATCAGGGCTACAACAACAATGGAAACAATTATAACAATAACCAGGGCAACAACTACAACAACAACAACAACAACTATAATAATAGCAACAACTACAACAACAACCAAGGCTACAATAACAACCAAGGCTACAATAACAACCAAGGCTACAATAACAACCAAGGCTACAATAACAACCAAGGCTACAACAATAACCAAGGCTACAACAATAACAATGGCTACAACACAAACCATCTGAACTCGTCTGGCGGTGTTCTTGGAAGTTTGGTTAATGCCGGTAAGAACTACCTCAATCAGAACAACCTGGGCTCCAACAGCCACAATAATAACTATGGCAATAATGGTAACAACAATCAGAGTTATGGTAACCAGAACCATGGAAACCAGAACCATGGAAACCAGAACTACGGAGGCAACCAAGGCTATGGAAACCAGAATGACGGAAACAATTCTTGGCGCTACAAGAATTGATTAATAGCTAAGCTCAGTGTTCGATCTAAATATATACAAGTCCAGTGATTTATGGAGTAGACAACGTTCAAGTAACTGAATCCGAAACCAGACAAACGTTTTAGAATTTCGAAAAGTCGCGTATCTTCAATTTAAATCTGTAAAGAAAAAAAAACCATTGATATGTTCTTTTGGCCTATGGGTGACTCGCGCATCAGAAACAATTGGGATAGCTTTACCCCAGATGGTCTACTAGAAATTCCACACTATGAGGTTACAAAGCATATTACTATTGAGCCTCTGTTTGAGCAAATGTCTGCAAGGCAAGACCATCAACATCGGCCTTGAGGCCAATTGGACCGCCTCCGACTTCTCGATCCAATTAATTGAGGCCGCTTCCCTTTATAACGAGTCTCTTTACATCCAAAGCACACACGCCTTATTTCTTGGCTCAGAGGACGTAAGCGACTGGGATGATGATTTTGATGACGATAACGATCACTCAGAAGGCACAGATCAAAGTGACTGGCCCCTAACAGATAGACAGTCCTACGAAAAAGTCACCCTACACCTTTCCCCCATTGACACGGGCTTTCTCAACCTAAATTTGGTCAACCAAATGTCATCTCCTCGGATTCAGGCCCATTTTAATTACTTTGAAAATGTTGTTGAACCAACCATATTGCCCATGGTCGAAAAGCAATGTGCTCAGGACTCATTCGGCCAAACGTTGGAGAATCCAAGCAGCGTGTGGGTGAAATACGGCTCTAGAATATATTGCTCCGAAGAAGACCTTTACGCATTACAATTGAACTCATTTTCTGAAGAACTAGAGGATTTCGATCGCGTCATTGGTGAGAACGACCAAGCACCAATTCTCATATTGTATGGTCAACCAAAGTCAGATCGGTTCGCACCAATATTCAGAACGCTAGTGAAATTCGCAAGTACCGGAAACCTCAGGTTTGCTTGGAGATATATTCCCCTGTCTTCTCAGAGGTTGCCACTCTATGGGTACGGAATCACATACGCTGTTCAAGAAAAGGAGTCCGCAATAGTAAAGGACCAAGGCCAAATCACCTCTTTTGAAAAATTCTTAGCAGCCACTCGTTTAAAGCCTGTTCGTGAACAGCCCTGTGACGACGATCTAGTAGATGTCGCTTACAAAGCCACTGCCTTGATTCTCAAATCTGCTATCTCCAAACAGTTGGCGCTACTCTCCGACTTCGTACAGAACGCGCCTTTGTTTGTTCCATTCTTGGCAAAGTCGTCTTCTGCAGTCACGGTGGACACAGTAAAAGAAGCTGCTTTACAAAATGAAAGAATAGGTGCATCAAGCGATATGGTTGGCATTTCGATAAACGGCGCCACCGTACATAGACTCGAGACTGATTTGCCACATATTATTGAAAAACTCAAATTCGAAGTGCAGCTTGTGAACGATATGAATGAGCTTGGTTTTAGCACCTCCCAAGCGAAAGCAATTTTCTCAAAGAACGCTCTCAGAAGCGCTGTCAAAGAGAGTGAATACGAGAGAGGCTCTCACTTCAATAGATTTTCTGTCCACAAGGACGTATACAGTCCTACAGATTCAACGTCTGGTGGTGTTGTGTTTTTTAATGACATTGAAGTTGATTCCAATTACGAGCTTCTTCCGACCGACTCTTACGAAGTGTATGTTCAAAACGCTGATCAGATTAGAGCTGGCCAGGTTCCGCCCTTGAGGGAGAATGTACACGATCTTATCTTCGTTGTGAACTTTTCGGACAGAGATCAACTCCGAGTGTTTTTTACCTTGTCCAAGATCATCTTGGATAAAGGTATTCCGCAGCAGATTGGTATTCTTCCCCTCGTTTACAACGACAGAGACCGCGAAATTGCGGCATATTTCTACCATCTAATCAAAGTTGGCGAAATTCAAGAAGCAATGGCATTGCTCTATAAATTCTATGACTCGAACGAGGAGAATGAACAACAAATACTAGACTTAGTGGATCTTCCCAGTCATAAGTTTGATCTCTACAACAATTATAAAAAAACTCTTGCGAACTTCGATATCTCTGAGCCCTCTATCGTAGTCAATGGAGTCATTCATAGTTTACGAGCATCAGATTGGCAGACGAAATTAGTAGAGCAGATTTCCAGTGATGTGAAAAGTCTCCGAGCAAAGATTTGGGAGGGCTTGCCTGGAAATGACAGACTCAAAGATATCTTGCATCGGAACTCTCGCTCCAAAAGAAACATTAAGGTAATTCCACAAAACCCGGCCAACATCCGCTACAAACGTGTAACCAAAGAGCTTGTCGAAAATTCTGTCAGTTTTCAAAAGTCACAAAGAAGTGACGCTTTTGGACCTACATTTTGGCTTATTGGTGATTTCAACTCGCAATTAATAATTCGCCAATTCAAAGAGATTCTAAAATACATGAAATCCAACTCAGGAATGTCGTCGCAGGTGCGAATTCTTAATACGGCAATTGAATCAACAGTTCTTGACGACTTGAAGAGCAAGTTTGATGCTGCTAACCTAAAGAATTCCGACATTGATCAAATAATTGAACTCATCGGTGACTTCCAAGTGCAAAGTGTTGTAGAGCCTGATCTTGCCAAACTCCAAGTTTTGAAAAATAATCATATTCAACTGCACAGTCCGACATTTTTGTTAAACTCCAGATATTCAAAGATTGACCGAGTTTTGGATGCTAATGACTTGAAGTTGATGGTTAGCTATGAGTTTGATCAGCGCTTGAGTTTTCTTGAGGACTTTACATCCAATCAGCAGCATCAATTCCAAGGATCTTTGCAAGATGTTGTAACATCGAATTACGATGCACTTACCTGGTTTGACTTGGCAACTTCCGTTGTAACTAGTTCTATATTTTTAGAGGATTCTGTTGTTCGCAGTGACTTTGGGCGATTTGATTTCAGCTCATTGAATTTTCAGAACCTGATAGATTTGACAGGATATGATTCCAATAAACCGGCTGACGTTTTGGTTGTTATCGATCCTTTAGATCAGCATTCCCAAAAGCTAACTGCATTGGCTCATAGTCTTAGGGACATATCCTTTGTCAATATGTTAATACTCATTCAGCCTTTTTCTCGACTTCCTAAGGATTTGAATGTTAACCAATTTTATGTTTCGAATTTCATTCTGAGCAACCCAAAATTCGATTCTGCTGGTACCCATACCCTCAAAAAGCCCGTAGAATTTAAAACATCCTCCAAGTTTCCATTAAGAGCAGATGTCGATGCTCCTGTTAATTGGCAATGTTTTAAAGGTGCCGCATCTGAAGTATTTGATCTTGACAGAATCGTCTCCGACGTGAACGCGAACTTCACTTTAGGTAAATTAATAGTGGACGCGAGCGTGAGAGATGTTGCTACGGCCCGTCACATTCCTGGTTTAGCGTTTAGTGCATCGTCGGTACATGCACAAACGCTCAGATTAGGATATAGTGTTCAAACAAACGGGTATTGTCAGTTGCAATTGGAGCCAGGATTATGGTCGTTCCTGCTCAGTTATAAAAAGGAAGGCGACAATTTTTCTTTACTATCTGGCAACGAAAACAAATACGAGATAAATGATGAACCGGTTTCCGCAGTCAACCTTCCAATGTACTCTCTTTATGGCAAGAGTATCCATGTCCGAATCAAAGCTACGACAGATTCTGAGATAATTGAACTGCAAAATAAAAAGAGATCAGAGTCAAGAGATCAGCATGATATCAACATTTTCTGTATACCTCGCGACTTTGTCTATGAAGAATTTTTTGCTGCAATGATGAAGGACGTTATGGCCCACACGGGAAAGTCGGTGAAATTTTGGATTCTTGAAAACTTTTTGAGTAGGCATTTGACTATTCAGCTACCTGAGCTAGCCCTGACTTACAATTTCGATTATGAATTTGTGTCGTATAAGTGGCCCCTTTGGATCAGACAACAAAACGACCGATCAAGACAAATTGCCGCTTACAAGGCCCTATTTTTGGACGTTTTGTTCCCCGAGTCTATTCAAAAACTAATTGTTCTTGATGTAGACTTGGCAGTGCAAGCTGATTTATACAAACTTGTGGAACTAGATTTGCATGGCCATGTGTACGCCTTTGCGCAAATGTGCGAAGACCGTCCAGACTCGGAGAAATTTTGGCATCAGGGCTACTGGAAGGATGCTTTGAAAGATGAATTAAACTATCATAGTAGCTCCCTTTTTGTTGTGGATCTTGTTGAGTTCAAGGCACGACAAGCTGGGGAGTTGTTACGGCGGCACTACCAAAAATTGTCCTCAGATCCCAAATCGCTCGTGATCTTGGACCAGGACTTATTTAACAATTTGCAGCGTGCAATTCCCATCTATTCCCTACCAAGTGTGTGGAATTGGGCCCCCTCTTGGTGCGATCAAAAACAAAGGGATAAAGCGAACATCATACAATTTGAGATTAAAGATTTAAGTGATTCGGAAGCGTACATTCACGCGCGACAACTTTCTCCTGGTTGGGAACAAATCCTCTCGTCATCTACATACACCTCATCATCAACTGGTATAGTACATGATGAGTTTTGATGGCTGCAAAATCTCTAATCAGTTGGATTAGATTGGTAGAATCTGCGGCTATATGCAGTCTGCCATAATTGCACGTGAAGTTGTGATTTTGAATTGACCCCTAGGTGCTGCGATTCTTTGGAATTTCCGGTTTGAACGCGTGCTTTTCAAGAGCGCGCTGAATTACATACAAAGCCAGTCACGCCACGGATCAAAGCAGCCTGGCGCCAGACAAAACTCGATTATTGGACCGCTACTGTAATGACTCAACGGGACGTGGGTGTGCATATAGCGTAATACATACAGGTGGTCCCAAAACGTGCAGCCTACTCATAACTTGAAAAATCTAGCTAGTACACGTTAACTTCTTATTAGAACTCCGATTTGCAACGTTTCGAGAATGAAGATTGCAGAGAAATTGAAGCTGGCGCACGAGAGTGCCAATCCACCTCCGGCAACGTTCTCGTTCGAGTTCTTTGTCCCTAAGACCTCTCAAGGTGTTCAGAACTTGTACGATCGTATGGATAGAATGTACGACTTGAACCCAGTGTTCGTGGACATTACGTGGAACGCCGGCGGCAGATCGTCGACTTTGACCAATGAGATGGTTTACACCGCTCAATCCACCTTGGGTCTTGAAACGTGTATGCACTTGACATGCACCAACATGCCAGTGTCGCTTATTGACGAGGCCTTGGAAAAGGCTTATGCTTCTGGTTGTCAAAACATCTTGGCTTTGCGCGGTGACCCACCATTGGACGGCTCTGAGTCGACTGGAGACTTCAAGTATGCCAAGGACTTGATTCTTTACATTAAACGTAAGTACGGGGACCACTTCAACATTGGTATCGCCGCTTACCCCGAGGGCCACCCAGAAGAAGAGAGTAATGACAACTTGATGGTTTATTTGAAGGAGAAGGCTGACGCCGGTGCCGACTTCATTATCACGCAAATGTTCTACGACGTCGAAAATTTTATTGCCTGGTGCGCTGAGGTTCGCAAGAGCGGTATCGATATCCCAATCATTCCAGGTATCATGCCAATTTCCACCTACGCTGCGTTTATTAGAAGAGCCAAGTGGTCGCAAATTGCTATTCCCGAGCATTTCTTGGTCGCTTTGGACCCAATCAAGGAGGATGACTACGCCGTCAGAGAAATTGGAACTCAGCTCGTTGCAGAGTTGTGCCAAAAGCTCATCGACTCGGGCTATGTCAACCACTTACATTTCTACACCATGAACTTGGAGAAATCCACGCTCATGTTGTTGGAGAAATTGAACCTTGTTGACTGCGTCAAGGATAGCTCTCTTGTCTCGGAGGATTTGCCTTGGAGGAAGTCTTTGCATCCAAACAGATCCAAGGAGTCCATCAGACCTATTTTCTGGCAAAACAGAAAGTACTCTTATATCTCGAGGACTTCCGGCTGGGATGAGTTCCCCAACGGTAGATGGGGTGATTCTAGATCCCCAGCTTTCGGTGATATCGATCTCTCTGCTTCTCAGTTGTTAAGACAATCACCTAAAAGAGCCTTTGAGCTTTGGGGTTGTCCTCAGACGATTGATGACTTGTCAGATATCTTCGTCAAGTACTTGAAGAAGGAAACCAACGCTTTACCTTGGAGTGACGGCCCTATCGGCAGTGACACCGAAATCTTGAGATCATCCTTAATTAGGCTCAACGAAAAAGGCTTTTTCACTTTGAATTCCCAACCAGCTCTCAGCGCAGTACGCTCTAGCGACAAAGTTTATGGATGGGGTCCCAAGAACGGATTCTTGTATCAAAAGCAATACCTCGAGTTCCTTGTGCATAAGGATGTGGCATCTAAGTTGTTGAAATCTATAGAGGCACACAACTCCGCCGCAACAACAGGAGTCATCACGTACTACATTGTTGATAAAGCAGGCGATTTATCAACCAACTCCAAGGACGAGGACATTAACGCTGTCACTTGGGGTGTTTTCCCTGGCGAAGAGATCTTGCAACCGACAATCGTGGAGAAAATGTCTTTCTTAGCCTGGAAAGACGAAGTGTACCACCTTGTTGAGGAATGGATCAGCATCTTCAAGTCCAAGGCTATCCAAGAGCTTGTTTCGCAGGAGCAACTTGAAGCGTTCTTCAACTTGTTGAACTTCTTCTCAGATAACTACGTTTTGTGTAACTTGGTCAACAACGACTTCACAAGCGAAAACGATGTCATGTTCCAATTATTGGAGAGCATTCACGCTGAGTAGATGGTTCCCAACTTTCATTCCGTCTTCGATTCATGTCGAGGCGGGAACTAAAATTCTACTTACATTTTTCAGTTCATTTATCGGCTTTGATTATTTAGCCTCTACGGCTCGGTTTTTATCTAATTCAACATAGTGATAAAACAAACGGTGGTTTACATCACACAACCTTTTCGTTTTTGGGCAGCAAGCTACCATCAACGGAAATCGAAATTTTAATCTGCATTTAAAGCTATGGAATTACCAATTACATATAGCATCCTCAACGGCATGGTTTCAATACATAGAAAACTAACTCATGTACTCTGTAGTGGCAAACGCTTACTTAGCTGACTAACGCTTAATTGAGCTGGCCAATACGCCAAATTTCTAGATTGTAGATTTTGAACTTCCCGTACTTATGTGGGCTATCGCCGTGTTCGTTTAATATCTCATTCCCAAACGTCTCGCATTTATATGAAAACCCCAGATACAACGACTTGTCGATCCACAAGCCGTTATTCCCTGAGGAAGAACCGACGGCTATGGACTCGTGATTTGAGTATATAATGTTGTCGTTGACGCCGGTGTACATGAAAGCTTTGAGTGAACGGGGTAGATCGTGGTCCTCATTCTGCCATTCAGATTTCCATAGGAAACACTCCCCGTTACCGTAATATCGCTTTTTATCGGTAGGCCTCAAATGTTCGTTTAGATAGCAACCAAATCTGTTTCCTTTATTATCCTCAATGGCGAGGACGTATCCATGTGGTCGCTTCCCCATGGGTATATCGTTACGGGTGAACACCACCATGTTTTTCACTACATTATCCGCGTATCCCAGAGACGCCTTCTTCTCGCCCAAAGAAGACCTATGACGCTGCAATTGCACTTCAGGATCACACATTCTGTAGAGCGTGTTTAGTGAAATTCCATGCAAATCCATGGAGTAAACGAGGTGCCATTCATCGTCCAATTGGAGCCGCGGCGGTAGAAGTGGCCGAAGGTCTGCGGCCAATTCTGCGTCCACTATTTGATGGCAATACTGATCTGGCAACCCATTGAGTCGAATTTCACTCAGGTACAGTTCATCTTCTGGCGAAGGGTCTGGTGATAGAGGCTCTGGTGCTGGAGATGGGCTTTCGGAAGGGGCACCTAGTATTCTTCCGAGAAGAGAACGCTGTTTTCTTGGTCTATGATACGACTTTGGTGCGGACATTGGACGGTTCAGTGTTCATCGATGGGCTGACTAAAGCCTTTACGTCATTCCTATGAGTTGTGGGGAAACAGTGATGATCAAAACCAACAGATGGTAGGTTCTTACTAGAGAGAATGTCACAGTAAAGTTGCTGGTGTGTATATTTGTGAATTGGAGTGTATTCTTTTGAGTTAATGGAGTATACTCTGTATTTGCCGGCGTGATTTGCCATCATTATTTTAGTAGGAATACAAGCACACTGCAATAATCTCCCAAAATGAGTTCTGAAATATATGCGATTGAGGCGGTAAAATTGACGAATGATTATTCGTTAGTAAATTGCCTGTCACGAAAAATTCTTTTATCCCAAGCGTCTACTTATAGGTCATACTAGTACAAAGGGATAATCTGCACCTATAACCATGATGAGAGGGCAGTTCATATGTTTAACTCTTCTATATTGTATGCATTTAGACTCTTCCATAGATCCTTGTTTCCTGAAACGTCCTTTGCCATAGTCAATCCCATCGTATCTTGCTAGCTCAACCGTCGAAAATGGAAATTAGGAGCTTATCAGTTCAAACCAATGAGAGTCAGCAAAAACGCGACACCAGCCTTCACACTGTCCACGAACACGATTCCAGGGTACAACGCCAGCAACTTCTCATCCAAGCCGGCCATACCAGCGCAACCTAGCAAGACGCAGTCGATGCCATCCTCTTTGTATTCTTCGAAGATGGCGTCTACACGGCGGCTGATCTTTGCGAATTCGTCTTCGTCCGCCAAATTCAAGACCAGAACATCTAGCGCTCTAGTTCTTTGGAACTTGTGGGATGGGAACACGCCCGCGCCACAAAAGGAGACAATTGCATCGTCCAACGTACTGTTCCATCCACTGGTGCTTGTCAATACGTACAGCTTGTTCAACCGTGCGTTCGACAAGCTGTAGAGAAGGGTAGCCTGCATTATCCCCAACACCGGTCTCTTGGTTTTCTTAGCAAGGGAGTGGATAAGAGGGTGGTCCGAGTAGCAACAAACCAAGTACCCATCGTACCGCGTGTGGAGCTCCTTGCTCAATAGATCAACGAGAACCACTTGTTCAGATAAGATCAGCGACTGAGTTCCGTCGATTTCCTTGGGAGCCTCGGCAGGAGCAGTGTAGAAGGCGAGATCGAAGTTGGCCGGAGGGACAAGAATCTTCTCGAGATTATCTGAAACTTTTTGCGACGAGTTTGGGTTGATGACAAGAATTGAAGGCATGTTGGTGTCGAACTCAGATAACGCGGAGCGATAAGAAGGAAGAACGAGTTGAACTAAATTACCCAGGACAACAATCCTCAAAAAAAAAAAAAAAAAAAAAAAAAAAAAAAAAAAAAGAAATTTACGATTTACGCACTTGCAAATTCTCTTTGCATATTGTTTATGTATCCTCTTGGTTATGCCGTTTAAAGAGTACGACCCACAAACCAGCGAAGCATTCGTTCAAAGAGTATTTTGATTTAGAGCCCTCTTCATCTACGAAACCCACTGTCCAGATCGCTCTTCCTAAGCTTTCTAAGCAAGTTGATGTGAAACATGGTGTTTCGGACGTCAACAATTATGAAGAATAAATCAAATTAATCAATTGCACTTTTCTATTGATATGGCTATGCTCGCTGTTTCTCATCCTAATGTTGTACAGTGTACTCTCCACACTCGCGTCTTCACAATGAACTGATACCACAATGGCCACCCAAACACTTAACCATCGGTAGTTAACTTTCTTTGTATTTAGCTACCACCCAATTAATCCCTTCATACGCGCATCCTGCTTGTTCAATCATCGCACATTCTCTCCGTTGATGTCCCTAATAGCTGCCACAGACCAGCCAAAGAATATCTCTACCTTTGCCAGATGTTGCCTATCGCTCGCTAACATTTCGGGCCAGCTTTGCCTCTCCTTCACGGAAAACGAATTGTATATACTGGCGGTCAATGCTGTCAAAACGGGTAACGGCGAGGTATCCTTCCGTAGTTCGTTTTTTCGTGACTACACCTTCAATACGCATGACATCTTGAGCGACGGTCACCATCAGCCGTCTCGAAACTACTCCTTTGTTGTATCGGCAAAACTGATGGCCATGTTGTTCCGGGGTTTGGACTCCAACGCTGTGAACTACGTACACTTTGGGGTTGAATGTAGCGAGTCAACCCCGAGTTCGAGGCGCTACAAATTGAATGTTGAGATTTTCACAAAGAAGCAAGTTCTCAAAAAGTATCAAATTGGGTATCTGCCGGTAGTATTTATACCTACAGACGTCCCCGCCAGGTATTACCAATTGCACGAAAAGAACCGCATCAATCAATTCTCACTAGAAGCACCAACATACAAGCTGTTTATTGATATGGTCCCGACGGCTTCAGACGACTTCAAAATAGAGGCAAAGCTCAAGAAGCTCACGTTCCTTGCCTCACCTCCTCTAACAGCAAAAGAAACTGACTACCTTAAACAGCCCATGCTGATTTCTGTACAAATGTCTGTAGACGACTTAGTCCTGACTACGTTGGGGGACACCACAGTGGCGGTTAACTTTAGACTCAAAGACTTCCGTAATTACATCAATCTAATCACGGCATTCAAACGAGATGTACGGCTGTCTACGGAGTACACAAGCGAGAACCCTACGATCGACGCCTACTTCTCGGAGCCCGGAGAGCCCATACTCTTTACCTACCGCGATACCGAGGTTACAGTTAGCTTAATTCAAATAACAGCTAACGACAATGACCCGGGAAAGCAGGAGCGCTCGAGCCGTCTATTGATCAAAGCACCGGTGCTTCAGAAAAGCGCTACATTCGACTCCATAACGGAATCAACTGCCTCTGTTCGGTCGTCGACCAGTGAGATTTTGCTCAGAAGCAGGCGTTCTGAGGAATTCAACAGCCATAACGGGGAATTTGACGAAGAGCCCGTAAGATTGATAACGTATGGCCAATTGAGTCCATCTCGCGGCACGAAGCGGCCGTTAGAGCAGATCGATGTTCCTGAAGAGAATGATGGTGAAGCGGATGAAGACGGAATGGTGGAATTCGGGCCGACGCAAGTTTCGCGGAAGCCCAAATCGCTATTTGACTAAACTATTCTTAAATGTTGTTCATTCAATTACAAGCAATGCATCATATAAAAGGGGTTGGCGCCATGTTAGGACCCTTACACGTTTATACTCTTCAACAAAAGTAGGACACTCTCTATAAAGACTTGGACGTATAGCGAGTGGTTGCGACGTTCGAAGTTCGAGCTCTTTGTCTCGCTCCTCTGGCCATCGAAGTGGTACACGATCATCCTACATCCTTCCAGTATGCGATATTATAATAATTAAACTGCCCTATCTTACAAAGAGTGACCCCCAGAACAAAGCTTACTTAGCAGCTTCAATCTTGGGTTCCGAGTAATGGTGCTTGGTCCATCTGAATCCCTGTACTAGCTGGGCTGCTTCATTCACAAAGTGGCATCCGAACAACAAGTAGTTTTTTGGCAGAATTGCCAAGGAATATCTCATAAAGACCAACGAATAGATAATCAAAGACCCGGTCATTGGACCACTTATGAACTCAGGATCTTTTTTCAAGTCCAAGACGGCAGCAACTGGAATACCGAAATTGGACACAGGACCCCAGAAATGGGTCGTGAACACATATCTGAGGGTCTGCTTATTAAATATGTTACGGAACGACATAATTCAGGGCTCAAGCGTCTATATGGGGATGTTCGGTTCTGAAGATTCCGGATGTTGAGTGGGGAAAGGTAGGGCTGTAGACCGTATATGTGCAGGATTGAAATCTAAACGAAACGTAATCAGCCATTTACAATTGGTTGAAAATTAATTTACATTGACGTGTCTGGAATAAGTACTAAGTTTTTCAAGCTTTTTGCGTTTGTGTGACAATAACAGTTCAAGAGTAGACATGCAAGGGACAACAAGGCGAGAAACAGAGCAACTGTGTTTTCCAAAAACTATTGTGAATTTCCCGAAAAGTCATTTCCCTGTTCATGATAGTCGTCTGGAAGTCCATATTCAAACGAGTTATTGCCGAGAAGGAATGGCGCCGTATCGCTATTGGTGGCCCAGAACGGATCCTCGCCTGAGATTCTAAACATTTCATTTAGACTAGGGTTGACCTCGAAATCCTCAAGTTTGATTGTCAGGTCGCCGCTGTTCTTGGCCTCGTTAAACTGTCTCAAAATTTTCTCTTTCCGATCTAGAATCTGTTTCATGAGGTAGCAAATATTAGGAGACCAGAGGTTGAGTGAACCATTGCCAAAATTACAACCAGAGCACGTAATTTCAAGAAGGAGATGGACCTTCTTATCGACGTCTTCAAGGAATTGCGTAGACTCGGCGCGAATGAACTCGTTGGTTTTGGAACTAAGAAGAATGTACAAGACAATTATGCCCTGGTAGATAAACGCACTGACAAACGGGAATTTGATCAGAAACACCTTATCGATTCTATCCTTGGTGACCAATTTGCCTTGCTCGTCCAAGAACTCGGGAACTTCTTTGTTAACGTACGTTTGTACGAATTCACATGTGTAGTCAATGAACGATATTACCGAATCTGTGATGAGATCCAAACTCAATTGAGAAGTATTGCTCAGAATGCTCAGGAACCTCTCCAAGAGCTTAAGTCTGTTAACATGTAAGATAATCAAATCAGATAATGCATCTTCTTTGTTCACCACCAACGGGAGCTCGGTCACAGGATGTGTTTGATGCTGCATACCATCGATGGAAGACTGATATACTGAGTCAATGAAGTACAGTAAAGCCTTGTCTTCGTCTTTGAACCTAACGTCCAAGTTCAACACCTCTTGTTCAGACACATTCATGATGTAACTCTCGATTAACATAAGATTCAGTAGTCTAACGCATTCGCTAAGACCCGATTTCAATTGAATCATGGTTGTGCTGTTCAGGGCATTGCTGTATGGATCATTGGGTCCATTCAACTCCAACAAGACCTTCAGATCCAATTGGATCAAGATTGGATTTGGGCGTCCTAAAATGGAGCAAATGTGGCCAGTTATGTTTCGAAGTGCGAACCACGTCTTAATTTTGGAAATGTGGTACAAATTATCGTTTTCGGGTCCTATTGTTGGATCACTGCTCATATTAACGTCTTGGGCAATGATATCAAAGGTGTTGCCAGAGCTACCGGCCAACAGAGACGTGGCGCCTGTTTCCATATTTGCGACGACATGAAGCCCGATCGCAAATGCGACGGCGCAACAGTGAAATAACATGGACCAAGACTCCTCATATCTTTGCTCCGTGAATTGATACTCGGCGCAGAGTATATACGATTGCACAGTAAGGTACGTTTCGCTTATGAGATTGTGCCGAAGCTTCAGGAATCCCCAAGCCAACCGCTTGGTGACTAACGTCTCTATACGAGCGTACATATCCTCCGCTGAAGTCACAGGGCGGTCAGTGATACCCACTTCGTTGTAGCGGGCAGGACTCAACCTGCGAACCAGTAGTACCAAAATCATATGCAATAGGAGCAAGTCGTCGTCTCCGTCCCAATCGGAGTCCAGGGTGAACTCATGGGCATCGATAAACTGCAAGGTGTTGATTTCCGATAGAAAATAGTGGTACTTGGGAAGCTCGAAGAAAAAATTGACCAAGTTCTTGATGACCTGCTTGTTCCTAGCGTCTGAATCGTCGGCCTCTAGCACCCAAGGAAGGGGTTTCTTGGGGCAGTCGTAGTTCCCACGTTCACGGTTTGGAGCCTGCGTGTCCGTGTCAGAGTTGACTTTCTTGGGCTGATGCGACCACATGTGCTGGTGGTGCTTTTCGCAAAACAGGTTATCGTCGGCCATCAGCGTGAGAGACTCGACCATCGTGTTCGAGGAGAATGGGCCGTAGTACTTCTGCCCCAGCTCGCTGGTTTCGCCCTGGATAGGAAACGACTTGCCTTCGTTTGCAGGCTCCTGCTTCTCGCAGTTCTCCTCGCCCGAAATCTCCTCGTTGCTGGCGCGCTGGTTCAGTCTCTCCAAGCGTTCGTTCTCGACCTTGAGCCGCTCGATCTCCTCCACTAGTTTCTGCACATCGACCGGCAGAGCGGACGTGGTCAGCTCTGTGTTCGAGTCTGTGGTCGCCCTCAGCGCGACGGTCTCGTCGATAGACCTATTTCTGAATTTGGGTGGGAATTCGCAATGGAACCCTTTGCTTGAGCACTGATTACAAGGGTAGTGCTTGTTGCACCGGATCTTCCGTCTGCGGCAACGCACGCACGAAATGGGAAACTCTGTCATTGGGGGTACGTATATGTGGCGATTGAGACCAGGAAGAAAGTAGTTTAAGGTGTCCTGATGGGCTGGTGGAGGGTACTTGTTCCAATCTTCCTCTATAGGAGCAACACTATGCACATCTGCTATTTGCACCCAAGATGGCGATCCAAACACGGGCATTATCCTTATCAATGGGGTGAAAATAATACTGGGAGAGAGTGGCTCACTTGTTGGTATTTTCAAATTGCTTTTTATTTTTTTGCTGCTTGGACGGCTTTGCTTTTGCTTGTGTGGTTGCTTCCATCCCCATGTATTTAGTCACTTAAACGTGTACATAACTAAGACACCGTTGTACACACTCTTCTTTATCAGTACAAGATAGCTGTACTGTGAAAAGGGGAAGGATGGCTCGAGTGGGAAAATTTCGAGTGGTAAAAATTTCGAGGGATTCTTTACCGCTTTTAGCCTTCTGTGCATTTCTGTTTGTAAGTCTGTTCCATCAGTTGTATGAGTAGTATCCAATTAATATAAAGAAATATGCAACGAATAAATGTTTTGTAGACCCCATCTTCGGAGCTTCGCCAAAAGAACCCAAAGGGCGTAGTCATGATCAAAATCTGTTTATAATGCCAACCCTAACGACGATCGGCTCCAAAACTTCTCTTACCCGAGAACAAGTGCTTGGGCATGGCAGCGGTGGTGTGACGATCACCCTCACCCTGTCTAGCCATTCTGTTTCTCTCTCTTCTTTGCAACTTGGCGAGTCTATCGGCCAGCGAACGCACAGCGCCGTCAGCAACACCATCGTTGTATCTGTCTGATTGGTTGAGAGGTGCACGCTTCTTTTGGATCTTCTTCTTTGCAAGGCCCTGGTTTCTCTTCAAGATATCTACTCCGCTCAACTCCTTCTTCATTCCCTTGACTCTCAGCTGTAAAGCACTGGTGTCGTGGCCCAATGCCTCCATATGCTCTTCCATTTCGCCCATGGTCTTCTTGATGTGTTCTCGAGGCATCATGGCTCTATTCTTTATCGACTTCTTCACGCGCGCCTCTTGTTTCATGACCTTGTGTTTGTTCCGGATCCATTCGGCTTTCTCTTGGATTTCCTCAACTTCTTCGTCCTCCATTTCAGACTCGGAGTCGTAGAATCCCTCGGCCTCCAATCTCTCTTCCTCCTCCTCCAATGCCTTCAACTTGGCGGCGATGTCTTCGTCCAAGAAATCGTAAACGTTCTTACCGTCCAACATCTCAGGCATGGTGTCAGCCTTCCAGTCATCGTTCTCCAACATATAGAATTCTTTGAGGTTGATGTTAAAGACACCAGCACCTCCGTTGCTCAGCTCGATGTCTCTGGAAAGAAGTCTTCTGTTAGGATCCTCTGGGTCGTATTTGGAGAGGTTCTTGGCCTCTTCAGGAATGTGAGCTGGTCTGTCAACGTCGTCACGCAGTTGTGGTCTGGCCACGTGAATCTTGTTCAAGACGTTGTTGATACGGCCAGAGCCCTTCAATTTCTGCTCGATTCTGGCAGTCAACAACTTCTCGCAAGCCTGGTTTCTGACTTGCATCACATTCTCTTCTTCGTAACACGATGTGTGCATAACGTCGACACCTGGAGTGGCAGATATACTTTGAATTAGTTCTTGGGAGGTCGAGTCCAAGTCCTCAATCTTGATGATATCGCTCTTGTTCATAACAACCATAACAGACTTGTTGGCAAACAAAGGCTTGATCGAGTGGAATAATTTTACTTGAGCTTCAATGGAGAAACCACACTGCTCGGACAAATCCATGAAGTACAACACACAAGAACGCAAGTGAGCAATAGCATAAATCGACTGCATCTCAATGTTGTTCATCTCTTCGGTTGGTCTATCTAAGATACCAGGGGTATCAATGGCCTGGAAACGCAAGTACTTGTAATCAAAGTGACCAACATACAAGGATTTTGTGGTGAACGCATATGGCTGCACCTCTACGTCTGCCTTGGTGATACATCTCAAGAAAGAGGACTTTCCGACGTTGGGGTAACCACATATAAGCAACGTTCTGGTGTTAGGATCTATAGAAGGCAAACGGCCCAAATGTTGTCTCACTTGTTCCAAGTAGACCAATGGATCCTTCAACTTTTTCGTGATGGTAGCCATACGACCCAAAGCGGCTCTCTTCAACTGCTTACATTGGTACAAAGATTGACCGAACTTTAACAAACGCACGTAATCTCTGGCCACCTGCTCGATCAACATCTTGGCTTTGGACACGGCAGCCAAACTGACTTTATAGTGGTTCTTCTCGTACAAAGTGTCCATCAAGTCTCTGTGGAAAGGGTGAACGTCGTTGATATTAGGAAATCCAGACAACATGTCAGTCAACTTCTCGGCGAAACCTTCGGCTGTGAACTTCACTTTTCTCATGTAGAAAGCTCTGATACGGGTGATCTTAAACCCTGCTCTGATCACCGTGGGGGTTTTTCTTTGGGTTCTGTTGAGAACAATGTCCAACATATCGTTGGACGTTGGCACAGTCGGGATGTCTTTCCATGTAAGTTGCATATTTGTGGAAAGTTGATCTGAGATGAGGATCAATGATGGGGGAGTAATAAATTTGAGGACCTCATCTCAAAAACAGCGATGGCTCCTGCAGGCAGAGCTGACAGCGATGGCTTCTAATGAAGCAGATAACATGTGGATTGCAGGTCAGAGATGATTGATGGTTTAAAATTGGCTGAAAATATATTAATTTTAGTATGTTTGCCGTATTTTTTGTTATCGAAGATGATGATGAGAGTGGATGCTAAAGGAGGAGTAACTCGGGAGAACCAAGTTTACCCTAATACACAATGCTCTTTTTCTAACCGAATGCTCGCTCGTATTATTTTCTCTTGAAGTGCATTTTTAGATATATACTCTGTAGCATGAGATGGTTTGTAGCGACTGAGTCCTCGATAATCAATTTGATAGTTCTGGGCGCACCAATGCTACGAAGAAGCTATACTTTTGAAACTGACTAATGGACAGATTGATTTATTATATCTTTAAATGAAAAATCCTAGATAGTGCCATGAGGTCGGGAAACTGTCTTAAATAGCAGGACTCCAAGAGAAATAACCCCGACTGCATCGGCTGCAAATATGACCTACAATATCCCATCTACTCATTATGGTGGTAGACCAAGTAATGAGGCATACCATAAACCTCGTACCCAAGTCTCTTGGCCATCTTTGCAAAACCCTCGGTCTCAATAAGGTGGTAAAATGGGAAAGATGGGAACATAGCACCATCCCTGTGAACATCCGCATTCACCATTACGGCACCACCTCCGACTCCATCAAGTTCCATAAGAACATCCGGCTTTTCATTTTGGTTGTAGAAATGTGCCATCAATGCTCTATACGTGGCAATCTCGCTGTAACCCTCAACGATGATCTCGTCGTCGGCCATCTCAGAGGCAATACGTAAACCTTCCTCAGACTCAACCCAGTTGTTGAAGTCATAGGGTCTGATGGCGGGATCTCCTTCGTCGGTAGTGTATCTTTGGTAGACGTTACAACTAAGGATAGGTTTATCGTGTAAAGTCATATCCTCAATAAGTGTGTTTGGAGTTTCCACGATATCAGCATCCAACCATAAAATCCAAGTGGTAGTAGGCGCAATAGTCGTGAACAAAAGAGAGTTTCTGGCCAAAGCCATCATCGATCTACGTTCCTTTTGAGCCAGTAGCGCGTGGCGGTCCTTCTCTAATTGCGACTCTAAAGACCCGGTATCCTGTCTCAAGATGGTGATTTTCTTAAACTTGTGAGGCTTGGACTGCACTTTTTTGACAGCGAGTTCCAACTGCTTCAACGCCAAGTCTCCATCAGGAGTACGAGGCACAATGAACCCCAAGGAGATTAAATTGTGTGGATAAGACAATTTGTTCAAGTTCTGCCAGTATTCAGGCAAGAACTTGGCCATTGGGGTCAAAATTAACACCTCACCACGACCAGAAGCCTTGACCGTTTCAGCCATCGCGTTCAAGTCATAGTGGGCGATGTGGTCTTTAGGAAAGTTTCTTATAATCTTTGAATCTCTATTTTGCGCCGAGAACCACCCCGAGTTCTTCTTGGTGTAGGAGTATTTTGGCTTGGGTGTCGAAGGGCCGGTGGAGAAGATGAACACGAAGACCGTGAAGAAAAACGCCACAAATCCCACAACGGCAAGAGGCTTTCTTCGCAAAAGAAGCCCTAACTTTGTCAACGACAACATCTCCTATAGTTGGGACTATACCTGATGGTTTGAAAAAAGAGTGGATCAAGGAAAGTTCTGTCAAGCGCGTTCTATACAGAGCGCTGTGGGCCGTGTAATTCGAAGATCGGAGTATTCACAAGAAAGGCGTTTTTTGAGAAAAAGGGCGGGAGCATGTGTAAAACTGTGAAATTTTTACGTATATTATTCATTGTCGTTCTTTATTGTCGCGGTTGTTCGGGACATTGTGCTCTAATCTTGACGGTATCCTTAAGGAGCCAGTTTCACCAGAAATTTCACTATTTCGCATATTATATCGTACTCAAGTGGGCCGACTTTCCTTCTATGATCATTCTCTCTTTTCGGTCCTCACTTAATCGACTTACCTGACGTCTTGAGCTCAACAAACCAACAAGACAATAAAACCTTCTCAAAAGAATCAAAAGGTTCTTTACCTACCGCGGCAATCGATTAAATGTTCCTTTATCCAGAAAAACTAAGTCCTTACAATTTCAGTAGAATAAAGCTTTGTATATTTGTGTGTCCACGACTGGTGCGATTACTTGAAGACCTTACCGTCAGCGATCTCAATCTTCTTGCCGTCGACCTCAACTGGCTCGTCCCAAGCCAACATGTTGTTGATGAACAGCTTGACGCCCTCCTCGGAAGCGTCCAACTTGGTGTAAGAGTAAGACTCCCAGTCTGGAGCAACATCGAAGGCTGGGGCGAACTCTTGACCTCTAACCAAGAAGAAACCGGTAATACCGTTGTCGTTGTTGACACCGTAAACAACCATACATCCGAACATGTACTTGGTGGAAGCAGACAATCTGTTGAAGAAACCACCGACCAAGTTGTTGGACATGAAAGTCATGGTCAACTCGTCGTTGTACTTGTAGTCAACCTTCCACAAGGACCACTCAGAAGGGTCGTACATGTTGTCCCAGAACCAAGGAATAGCCTTCTCTCTGGTCTCTTCGTTGGAGTAGATTCTCTTCCACTCGTCAATACCCTGCTTGGCCTTGCCCAAAGCCTCCAATGGGTGCTTTGGCTTAGGAGCCTCAGCTGGGGCCTCCTCGGCAACCTCCTTCTTAGGAGCAGCCTCCTTCTTGGGGGCGGCTTCCTTCTTTGGAGCAGCAGGCTTCTTCTCCTTCTTAGGTGGGGTGTACTTGACAGCCTCAGTACAGTAGACAATGTCGGCTGGGATACCAGCCTTGAACAATGGCTGAGCAGTGACGGTCTTAAACCATCTGGTGGTGGCTGGGTGGCTCTTTCTCCAAGCGGCGTCGTGAAGGTTCTCGAAGGATCTGAGGAGTTGGTAAGCACTGAAGTAGTCAGCAAAAGTCAATCTCTCGCCAACCAAGTAAGTGTGCTTAGAGAGTCTGTCCTCAAAGATGCTGTCAATAACATTCATGGCAGCTTGAGATTGGTCAACTTGCAACTTGTTGAATGGGATGAGACCTTTGGCAGACATGACGACCTTGGCAACGTGTGGCAAGTATTCCATGTTGGTCAAAGACAACCACTTGAAGATCTCGGCGTACTCCAAGTTGGTCTTTCCCCACAATTTGTGGTCTTCAACGAGAGAGAGCACTGGCTTGTTAGTACGAGATCCGAGGCGGTGACAATAACATGGCACCCCCAAACTTATGTGACGGCATCAATTGCAACTCAGAGTAGAAGTTCTCGACATGATTTATTAAGACAGGGATAACTGTTTAATATTGAAAAGGTTTCTCATCATTTTGGTTCGCCGCCACAAGTTCGTTAGGAAGAAGCCAATGTGAGCCATTGGAAGTATTTCGGATCCAGTTATTCGCTGGAATAGTGAAACAGTAAAGTATACATACAGTAAACGGAGATGGCAATAACCTCGGTCAACTTGACACCCTTTGGGCCAACAAAGGCTGGGACCTTGCCCAATGGGAAGAACTTGGAGTAGTTAGAGCATGAAGCTGGGTCGACAATCTTCACGTCCAAGTTGAAGTGCTTGATCAAAGCAGCTGGGATAATAGCTCTGACTCTTTCGTTGGCGTATAAAGTTCCTTGGGACATCTTTAATGGTACGTCTAATCAATCTGAAGAAATTTTTTGAAAATTGGATCTCACGTGTCGGCCGGGTAACACCAGGACCCAGTGCATGGGGTTCAAGAAGCTAACAGACGAAACAATCAAACAATCAAAGAGTAGCGCATTATGGTATTGAAAATTTATTGTTTTAATTTTGTTTCTTGTGTTTTACTCGTGTAGGGCTCTTTCGGGCGGCATGTGGGAATTGCTGCAGTGGTATTCCTTTGGATAATGCAACAGTTGAAAGGCTAGGTAACAACTTATATGTGCGAGAAGTACTTGTGGATATTCGGAATCAAAGGTTTATGGTGTTGATCTTTTTCTCGGAAGTTTAGAGATTGAGGCCACTGAATCGCTCATCGTGTTTGGCTCGGCGGCATTTAAACACGTCTCACAAATCAACACTTTGAGGACCGGAGCGGCGAGAAATAGCTTTTGAACGTGGCGAAGTAGCCATCAATCCAGCGAAATGTTTTCCTCGTCAAGAATGATGTTTTCGATATCTTTTCTTATCAGCGCTAACGAACTAAAAAAACGTGGGTATCAATGCATCGAACGAGGAATTCTTAGCTAGTTCTGCCAGACTACTGCAGAAGCGAAGCCGCTTATGTTAAGACTGGATGCATACAAATCGGATTTCCCTAACTGCGTACTGGCGACCTTTTCGTTTATGTCTGATGGCTCATAACACGCCAACCGAAACGAAGGGGCCAACTTTCGAAATTCGCTTCTTCCAAATTGTAAATTCCTAAATTCAAACAAGCCTTTTTTATATAAGGGCAAAAGCCAGAGAGGCTCGGTTCATTATACCCTGA
The DNA here is from genome assembly GCA_030566735.1 of Australozyma touchengensis. Classification (NCBI taxonomy): domain Eukaryota; kingdom Fungi; phylum Ascomycota; class Pichiomycetes; order Serinales; family Metschnikowiaceae; genus Australozyma; species Australozyma touchengensis. The sequence goes on from JAKUAS010000015.1 coordinate 344,609, forward strand.
ACGAATGGAAAGGCTACCCGAATTGGAGCGGAGATCAATGCTGCGAAACAGCACAGTGTCTTGGCGTAAACATCGCTCAAATGAAACAGCATCTTAATTTCAGTTTGTTTAGGAGCCTTGACGGTTGTGCAAAGAGCCCATTGGCTTTGCCGTCTTTTCAGATGGCCGTTTCGGGCAATGAATGACCATTGCACAAACCACCCTGGCCTTAACGGGCATAAGTCGTTTTTTAGAATTTTTTGTGCTAACGGGGTAATGGGGAGGTGGGCAGACAAAACCATTGGACAGATCTAGCGCCGGAGCTCCTAACCCCTAGTTGTATTGGTATCCGTTCATAACGTTCGTCACCTGCCCGTTGAAATACAACCACAGCGGAATCGTCGACCCAGCCGTTCAGATTGCTTTGTTTTCGTGTACACGGATACGCTGCAATGGAGATCACCTGCTTTTTCGATTATGTGTGCCATATGAAGTAATTGTAATGCAGGTCAATGCCCAAACGCTTATTTGGCGGTTCTGCGTCGTGGTACGTCTCATGCCTCTATTGCAGCAACTTGCATAAGTCTGCAGTCCAGGCTGGAAACACTTTGGAGGCTACCAAAAAAGCCAGAATCTGACTAAACTGAGAAACACAAGCGACATTTACGAATTTAAGCGCTAATACTGAGCTGTTTCGTTCAACAGGTTCCTTTGCTGACGTGAGGAGTGCTTTCTTAGGTCCTCAAAATACGGGTTGCGTTCAAACGAAACAATCGAAGGCCAAAGAGATACGTCAAGTTCAACGTTTTGAAAACCTTAAGATGTCTAGTAGTGTACTCTTGCAAACAGAATTTGACCCATTGCAATATTGGGACTACTTGAGCTGCACTAAGCGCAGCAAAACAGACCTTGAACGTGCCGATACGAACCTCAACCATGTACTTACAATGAAAGTCAAAACAAACTCTGAACGCAAAACAATCTTTCGTCATAACAGTATATTTATAATACAAAGGGCCTACTATCATTGGATTTAAAGGCGATGCAACTAGAAGGTTTTACGATAATGTCCAACCAAAGTACAGAATCCACTTCGTTTTGGAATCTTCTGCCATCATAGATGTACTGATCATCTGGAAAATATGTTGCAATGTTGCTCTTGCTGCCAGTCTCTCACTCTCAGAATTGCTATACTTCGACATGGAGTAGGAATACAAGATATTAAGAGCAATACATTTCTCGTTTGGGATCAATACAGCGGATCCACCAAACTCCGTCATGCCGGGCACATGGTCGATTGAGGCACCTTTCGCCACATAGTCCTGATGAATCAATTCGAATATGCAATGCCGTAACTTGTTGGAATCAGATATGTGCTCACGAGAGTCAACGCAGAACTCCTGAATTGAAAGTACTAAATTATCTAACTCAAATGAACTAAGCACAAAGAAATCTGCGACGTTGGGGGTTTCTGTATCATACAGAATTGCGAGCTCCAAAGGTGACAGAACCTTGTGATCAGAACTAAAGTCGGATGTGAAGTTGGCATTGCTCTTATGCGAGAGGCACATTTTGAGAAAAAAACGCAATATTGTGATGGTTTGAAACGCCGTGATTGTCAATCTCGATGAGCACATTCGCTTAATCTTCGAAGATGAAATTCGTTGATAGCGTGCAATTAGTTTAAGTAGCATTCTCCCCTGGTTGGCTAGTACCATCTCAAACTCTTCGTTGATTTCAAATTCGGTTTTAAATGTTTGAAGAAGTAAGGCATGCAAAAGTAAACCCACAGACAACAAAAGCCTCTCAAAGGCTGGAAAAGATGCAAGAGTCACGTCTTTGCTTTGAAACTCACGCCAACAATCGAGTTGCACTTTTCCGAATTTTGTGATCTTTTCAAGGGAAGCTTTCTCCGTACAGCATAGGAGGCAACCGAAGAGAAACTTGAGTTTCATTCGAGCCCTCTTTGTAGTGTTGGGAGCTTCTGCAGCGTTCAAAAGCTTGATGCAGTAATTCGGGATAACAGATCTCCAGATGTTTGATTCATTGAAAAGGTCCAAGAGCCAACTGAAATTTTGGGTTTGGATGACAGATATGAAGGATTTGATGTTAGAGGAATTGAGAAGAAGTTCAGGCTCCAAGTTAGTCATGGAATTCGGACGATGTTGTACAGTGTGTTGATCAGGTGACTGGTTTTTCCGCTCATCGGCGATAGGATCTAATGCATGGGTAGTCGGAAGACGTTGTTGGTGGTTAAGAAGGTAGTTCTTAATATCATAATTTTCCATAATCATATTCCCTTTCAAATCAAAAAATGCTTGGTTGGTGGTATTGAATGGATACTCCAATGTTTCATAGGCGGAATTTTTACGATGGCCCGTGGATTGAAGATTGTTTTCATCAGGTGGTAAGGCCGAAGACGGCGAATGAGTAGGGTTGAGAGGAGAGGCGGCCGGCAACAGTTTAGGAAGCAACTCAAGATACAATTGGTTGGCGGCCTCTTCCAAATCCTCTTGCTTGTGTAGTTTCTTGAATCTTTTGTATCGATCCACTCCATCTTCATACAAAGTGGATATTGCAATCGACTGATCTAGGATGCGGAATTCGGTCAGTTTAGACAGATCGGACAGCTTCGTTGGATCGACGTGATTAGAGTCTTTTGGGTCATATAGTGTGTACTGAGTGAAATTCAAACGAATGCCTCTATAACATTTTCGGCGGGAATTAATACAATTTTGACATACAGGTTTTTGCTCGTCACATTTAAGGTGGCGGTCACGACAGGTAAAACAGCCTGAGCGTGTTCGGAGTTTTTTTGCTTTTGATTTTCTATTCATTGTGAGTAAGTCCTAGATGTCTTACAGAAGCATGAGCAACACAGCGAGAGACAGGGCAAGTTGTTAGACCGGTTGGTGGGAAGAAAAGCGTGTTCGTTCTATGCGGAAGTCCCTTTTTGAATTAGTTTCAATCCAATTTCGTGTATGGTCTCAGTTTCAAAGAAACAGATCTGGGAACGATCGCGCCCAATAAACCTTTTGAAGAAAGTAAAAGTGCGTGAGCAGAGACGCGCAGATCGCACCTATTTATACGTTGGTTTGTAGACAAGTTCCGAATGGGGTTGGATCAATCTCACCAGGAGATGGATAGCAGCTAGATCTTAACACGAGGGACGGGTGATCCGCGGAGAAAGCAATGTATGACGGGGAGGGTTCTGACAATGGTTTGATAGACAACAGGAACGGCAGACTTGAAAGAAACCCGTGATGCTGAAAAGCTAGTCATTCGGCAAAAAAATACCGTGTTGATTTTGATGTCGTAGTTGAGGGCATCATGCAGGAGCTTTTCCAGGCTCCGTATGCTTTGCCTTTCATATGAATTAGGCGCTACTGCATTCCGAATCGTGTGATTGTGATGTGAGCCTGTCTATAATTCAGGTTATTGTATTACTAAGGATCAGTCAACCGAACAAGTTGAACGTACATATGCCAGTTTAGCCGCCTGCATGCATATTCGCTTTAGCGCTCGAATATGTAGGTTGTTGGAATATGTAGGATGACGTGAATCGCTGTTCTCCTCCATTTGGGAGAAAAAAAAGTCCAACCATCTTGACACTCTTAGATGGATTTGTTCATAGCCTGCCCCACTTGACCAGTCTGTCAGGGTGTCGCACATAACCTTGTGCTACCCGTTCAGGAAACAAGCTCAGCGCTACAAGCATTTGCGCCGAACTTTCAGAGATGCCTAACATGCGGTATGCAAGGCCGTGTGCTGAAGATCAGTCTAGCCGTAAGTACGTTACCAGACTCGGTAGTTATGCGCCCGGGCTTATCATGCTTTTATTTGGTCGCATCTGTTTTCAATTGCTCCCCCTGGACAACGAAGGAATCATTCAGGGCTCATTCGAGATGACAATTTACGAAATCCAAATGTGGGAAGTATGCCGAATACTGTTTTCTACAGCTAAAAGGTTAGAGGCTTGCTCTTGACGAAGCGCCGTAGTACTTTCGGTTATGAATCTGCATCTCTTGGTTTATATAAAAGACTCTTGTCTCAAACAGTCTCTACTGGAAATGCGCCGGTGAGCAACTTGTGTCAATGGCTTGATCTTCTAGATATCCATTCATCAGAGTATAGGGTTAGGTTACTGCAAATGCCCATATGTCAGTTTATTGTTTATAGAGATGACGTTCATGAGTGCATAGAAAGATCTTCTTCCTTCTTCAAGTGATATTAAAAATATCTCGCATCTATTTTCCCCATAATTCGCCCTTCGCCACAACTGTGATAATGTCATTTAGTTTTCGTTCTGTCTGACGTGCTTATGCAATGCATTGGTTATTAGCCATGATGTACAGGACCAACGGTTGCGTGCGTCAGGTGGTAAGTAGCATGAGCAACGGCCGTTTAGCTTGACATCAAAAAGGTAATGGATTGCGACCCTTATCTAGATGGACAAAGAGCGGAACTCGAGTTTTTTAGTTGAAATTGCTCTAGTTTATTCGGTAGTCCGCTGATACCCATTCGAGAAAGGATTATGCACGGTCAAATGTACAATGGTGAGTGGTGCCTCGAGCTACAATGCGACTTTTTAGACCGATAGAGGTGCGGGAGGTTTCTGATAAATATTTGGATGTAATAAGCCTTTATTCTCGCGAAATACGGTGGTTTGAAGTGTGTCACTCCTCTGAAAGAGCCGCTGAACAGTTACAGAACAGAAGCGTACTGCGATTCTCGTTGTCAGGTCAACAATCGCCCGAAAATGGAGCTCTGATATTCGCAGCAAGATATTGCATAAGCATAGTAAGCCAGGTGCTTGGGCGTCGCTGTAGCCTATGCAAGCATGAACACCGTGGTTTTTGGATTGAGACGGCGCCCGTAGAAAGGCTTTTCTATCAAACTTGAATTGTCATCTAAGGCTGCAAACGGTCGGGTTCAGCAGCGTTTCAACCCCCTGGTTCCTTCCTTGCATATTCACTAGCAAAACTTACTCCAAAACGAGAAAGGCGACTCCTCTCCTACTGTTGTTCATGCAAAGGATGGTGCTGCTTTTGTCTTTATCTATATTTTCTAGCAAAGCGTCGCAACCTTTTGCGTTGTAATTTCGTTGCCAGCACTGATGTGCACCAACACTACAATTGATATTGGCGCCCTGTATCGAAGTCAACCATCCATAATCGTCCTCATAACATATCTCTCTTTTTGTTCAAACTTCGAGAATCTAGTGAGTCTTCAGATAATTTCGGGAACCATTCTCCACTAAAGCGGAATTATGCTTTGCAGCAGTTCAGCAGAATCTTAAAGGCAATCATCTCCTTAGAAAGACATCTATGAGTACTAAGTGCGAGAAAATATTAGCTGATTCTGAACCATTTCAATTGGGTAGCTGGCCCGCCATACAGACTTTGAAGGCGTCGTTGGACCTTGATATGTGAAACAGCAGCTCGATCGAGTCGAACTCTAGCCTAAATTCGTATCTTGACCTACAATATAAGTAGCCATACATCTAGATCAGAACGGATCTTCGTTCTTTGCGAAGGATTTCTGTATCTTAAATCAATGAATTGGGACTGAGGCACTAGTACAAACAACCAAGCAGAGGAGTCAGGGGGCGTCGGTGAAGAATTCTCCTTACAAATTTGAAGGGCCATTCGTTTTGACTATGTTTTTGATGGGCAAGCGTTCCATGATATCCTGATTCTTATTTGTTGTGAGGCGTCCTTGGAATGGCTTCTCGAACCAAGTACACTTGAAAATTTACAGCCCCTGGGCAGAAAGTTTATTTGCATATTTTCAAGAGCCTATGGATCGATGTATTGAGGACCAAGAGTCTTGCTATTTACGAACACACGAGAGCAGAATCAGAATGTCGGCGCAGCCGCCAAGGCGCCTCAAGTAGCTATCAATTTCGGTTTCTCAACACTCCCTAACCTGATGAGTCCTGTTCATATCGCTGCAGATTATTCATTGGGACTACAGTCAGAGGAAGTCGACACACCATGCGTGTCCCTTGTCCTTTTCGTAAACACGAGGCAAAAGGGCAATTTTCAACGAATCACACATTTTTAGCACCACATTGCAATACAGTGTACAGATGTTTCAGGATAATGCGCTGCTCTGGTATTATGTCGCTTCGTGAACCAACGACACCTCAGGCTCTGACCAAAGGTCCAGCTGAGAATTGCATTTCCTATATTGAGTCCTGTTAAATGTGTTTTCTGGTTTACCAGACGCCTTACGTAGATGGCGTTATAATCCTATTTCGACCAACTGGCGGATATGTACTAATGATCCTTGAAAGTTTGAGAGCTTATAATGTGTTCTTATCGAGCCAAAACATTTCTTGCTGGGTTCGATATTGCCTTTTGCACTATATTTATTTAGTTGCTTTCCGAGGTTAATAAGTGATCTTCTATAGCTGTGGAAACGAGTTCTTACCAGGTATCCCTTCAATACTTTATCAGCTAAAAAGCTTAATTTCAATCATCGAGAGTCAAGATACCATCAATTTTACTCCAAAAGTAATATTTTTCTGCATCAGTGATCATCGTCAACGAGGTCTGAGTGATCCGCCGTAGACATTGTCGAAACATAATTAAAAATTAACTTATTCTTAAAATTGCATATTATTTCGTTGCTTTCTTTTTTTTCGTTTTTCGTTTGGTCCTCATAATTAGCCTGTTACCTTAATATCTCTATCGCTATGCTATCCCCTTTGCTCTGCACTGTGGACCGCGCAGTACAAAAAATATCAGATTGCACCATTTTCTTCTTTCATCCTCTCCAGTGCTCGCGGCACATACAATAGCGGTTTGAAATATTCGTTCCCAAGTCTGTTAGGCCAGTCACTCAAACTTCAAGTTTGTTCTGTGTTAACGCCGCCTCAACCTACCTATTAGGGCTAACTTCTTGGTTTGTGGCGTCCCTGATTGCTCTTAGTCATCCGAACAAGCCATCGACACGGGATCAGACACTACTGTTCGCAAAACTATTGTTTGGAGAATTCGAAATTCGCTCTGAATTAGCTGGCCGCACGACCCTCAGCTGCATCTTATCTCTTAATTGTGGTTCCTGGGCCTCTTTTGCTCTACATCATGGTTGACTCGTCTACACTGAAAAAGTCCACTCCCCTTGGTTCCCCGGAACCGTCAGCAGTTCAAGATATTCCGCCTGCCGTCCAGGCGATCTCCAACTTGCGGTGCCCCTCTCCCCCACCCATTTTGTCTAAACCCAAGCCTCTGCAGACGCTGATCGCCTCTTCCGCAGCTACATCGCCTACCGCCCCCGGTGCAGCTAGAATGGAGTCGCCGAAAGGAATTATTTCTGTAGATGCTAAGAAACCAACGTTCACTACAGATGGCATTGTCAGATCTCCTTTGGAGCTCCCCACGACACCAACATCAAACGTCAACGACCCTGTCTCGTTCAGCGTTCAACATAGTGCCGCCACGCTGTCTGCATCCCTTGATTTCATCAAAAACCCGCCAGATCAAAGTGTTCACCACAAGGCTCCCTCTGTTCATGCACATTTCAATGACAGTGAGCCTGCAAAGCCGGTGAAGGCAGCCAATAGATCTCGAAGTGGCTCCTCTACAGCACCAGCTGGTGATTTTCCTGCTGGCTTCGTACGCAAGGAAGAGCGTTTGTCTCTGCCTGTGCTTCCAGAACAGGGTAACATCGACCCTCGTTTACCTCAGGATGACAATAAGCTTCATGTGTTGTTTGGTGTGTGTGGTGCTCTTTCTACCCTGAAGATAAAGCTCATCATTAATAAGTTATTTGAAATCTATACCGCCGATAAAATCGCAATCCAGCTTCTTCTCACGAAAGCATCTGAGAACTTTATTTCTCATGAAGCATTGCAAGCTTTAGAGGCAAATAAGAAGGTTAGAGTGTGGAGAGATTCTGACGAGTGGCTTACTTGGAACACAAGATCGGATCCTGTTCTACATATCGAGTTGCGCCGCTGGGCAGATATCTTGATTGTGTGTCCGCTCACAGCCAATACCTTAGCCAAGATTTCGTTAGGCTTATGTGATAATTTGCTTACTAATGTCATCAGAGCTTGGAACACCGCATATCCTATTCTCCTAGCCCCTGCGATGGTCAGTAACGCTTACAATTCTGCTGCCACTAAACGGCAATTGAGGCTCATCAGCGAGGAGATGCCCTGGATTGAGATATTGAAGCCAGTGGAGAAAGTGGTTGGTTCATATGGAGACATAGGCATGGGCGGAATGATGGATTGGAATGAGATTGTCAACAAGATCGTGTTGAAATGCGGCGGCTACCCAGATGTGGACGACGATGATGAAGACGACTCGAAAGCAAATGAGAATGATAATGCTATTGCAGATGACGACGAAAACAACAATGATGATGATGATGATGACGACGACGACGACGATGATGATGATGATGACGATGATGACGATGACGATGATGACGACGAAGAAGTTGACGCAGAAGACGCAGATGATGAGGATGATCGGGACGACGATAAAGTGGGCTCCTCCTCAGAATCTGTAAAACGTGTAGATGCAAAAGGTCCTGATGAGGTAGCCCGTGTCAAGAAAGAAGTCCTCAAAGCTGCCAAGGACGTCGAGTCGCTCCAAATCGATAAATAGGCATTTTCGCCGCTACATCATGTTAGCTGTTCGGAGGAACTGGTTTCCGTCCGCCGTTGTATTGTTATCTTACTATTTTCGGTGCTGTGTGTCTATGTATTATACCATTTTATCCGGTCATAAAGCGAACCTAATATATTTAATACAGAAGAATAATTTTTAATGCATGCGATTACCAGAGAGCGATTGTGAACTGATCCGGTATCTTTCAATTAGTCAATTTTAGGTTGCCCTTTCTAGTTATTTCGAACTCCAAAAAGACCGGAATCGAAACTTCAAAAGGAATCGAATCGACACTACAAGACGAAAATGCCGACGATGAAACAGCTTGCTAATTTTTGGGTGACAGAAGAAAATTCGTTTTCGCAATTGTGCTCTTTTTTGATTCGACTTCTTCATAAAGAAACCACACACGCGTAGAATAAGTTTGTCTACAACTTCTCTGACTTAGTCTATATTAAAAATACACACGCTTAGTAAAGTCTGAAAGATGGACCCATGGTAGACTTGATGACCAAGGAACCGACGTTTTGCCAGTTCTTCTTCAACAAAGAAACCAAGAAGTTGGCGGCCATCATGATCTGGTTGACCAAAACGTCCTCCTCCATCTCAACGTTACCAACAGCAACAGCCAAACACAAGACCTTCTTCAACTGGAACTTGATGGTGGACTTGACGTCTTGGACCTTTTGGTACAAGTCATCGTTGTGGGAAACTGGGGTTGGGAACTTACCAGCCTTGGACAATTGAGGACCCAACAATCTTGGGACCTGCTTGATCAAGACCTCGGAAGCAATGAAGGCGTTGTACTTCTTAGCCAACTTCTTGATCAACTTCTTGTTCTTGTTCAACTTCTTCAAGTCATCGACGGACATGGCATCAACACCAACAGACTTAGCTCTGTCGACATCGAAAGCATCACCAAAGATACAGAGGGTCATGTTTGGTCTTGGGACTTGAGGCAATCTCAAGGTACCAGAGAAACGCTTGTCTCTTTGAGGGTCGTAGTTCTTCAAACCAACTTGAAGCTCAACAGTCTCCAAGAAGTTTCTCTTCTTGGTCTCGTTGGAGTGAGCCAACAACTTGTTGACGTGCTCACGGACATCTGCAGTGGAAATCTTAGACATGATGAAAGTTCGTCTCCCAAAAGATTTGGTAAATAAGTGATTCGACGAGGATGAAGAAGTTTAAGAGATGGGGGATAAAAATTTTGAGTAGACAGTGCGGCAGGGCATCAGCCCTGTCACGTGATTTTGTGTCCCCCGAACACTCAATGAAGCGATGTGCTTTTGAGTGCTTGTAGGATTATTTTTGCTTGTATATTTTAATATTGTTTCCCTCGTAAGCTCGATTAGTATTTTGATTGTTTTGACGTGATGGGTTTGTGTCGTTCCCTATTATGTGTACATCAGCTACAACAAATTGCAGCCACACAGAAACGCTATCCAGGCAAAATGAGAAACTAAATAATAGCAATTTAAATTCGTTTCGGTAGTAAGGTCATTTGGTCTCTTTCTCTTTCGCCCTTAGGTCAGTTCTTAGGTTAGCACCTATTGCAACAACACCATCAGTAACGAGTCCTTCAGATCTTTGAAGAAGCTTTTAGCCAGCGGAAGCGCTCGAAAAAAATTATGACAAAAGTTTTCAGTTCCGAGTGACATTGAAAACAGCACAGTCTAGATAGCCCATGGAATATTAGAAGCTTGATATCGAACAAACGTTCATGACAAAATTCCAAAAATAATTTTTCTTATTTAGGTACTTTGGCTTTAAATGACCGATTTCTAAAAGATGCTTCTACACTTCCGCTATTTATGTATTAATGCTTCATCCCCCACCTTTATGATGTATTGACCTCAGCTCTATAATGCCATTTGAGCAATTGAGCTACAAACACTGGAAGAATTAAACCGTATATATCCAATTCTTCTCAGTCTAGTCTATTGTTTTCATTGGCGGGTCCAATAGTTTAGTTATGGCTCAAGCTCGAACTACAACACAATGTTTAGACAAAATCATATTAAACAACTTCCTTTCCATCCATTGAGAGTCCTCCGATCGATTCGACTAAACTCCACGAAGAAGAAAAAGAGTCGAAAAGAGATAATGGATGATGAGGATCGTTTCTCATACTCGTCCATTTACAGAATTCAACAAGAATTCGGCATCCTTAATGAGGGTGTAAAGAGAGTCGTAGATTTGGGGTTTGCTCCCGGCAATTGGCTTCAATATGCTCAGAATGAACTTCTGCGTGTTCACAAAATCGATCCGTTTAAACTAAACACAAAATGTACCGTTATTGGCTTTGACTTGTTGTTTTGTCAAGCGCCGAAGGGAACGCATTCAATTCAGGGTAACATCTATTCACAAAGAGCGCAGCTAGAGATAGCTGATTATCTCAAGAAACGGTCTTTTTTAATTCTGGAGGCAGAGAAGGAATCTGAAAGATCTCCTTCGTCTGATGTAAATAAATTAGAGGATGATATAAGCAAGCTTACTACCAAATTGAGTTCGCTTGCGATAGAAAACTCTCTGTCTTTGTTTGACCAGGAAATGGATCTACATCTCTATCAGGCCGATCTAATCTTGTCTGATTTGTCCGCGGTATACTTACAGCGTGAAGGATACTTTAACAATACAATGTCTAAACCGTTCATGAGAAGCAGAGAAAATGCAATTTTGCGGCAGCCATTGTCGAATCCTCACAAGTCACACCTTGATTTGGCAGATGCTGCGATGCTACTATGTTGCGATGTTTTGGCAAAGAATGGAACATTTGTGCTTAGATTGGCGGATATCAACCCTAAAGATCCGGAACTACTACTTTTAGAGCGTCGTCTTAAGAAAATGTTTAGCAGTGTTGAAAGATGGCGCATGGGTCATTTGGACCACCTGCTCTCGGTGACGGAGTTGTTTTTCATTTGTCTGGGAAAGAAGAGTACGACCATAGACAAGTATGATCTTTTCGATGTAGACCGGATTTCGTTTTTGTAAAGATATAGAGTAATGAAGTATTGATAGAAACTCGATTCATTTAACGGCAAACAATTGCATCGCAAAGTCGATCATACCCGGTTCCTAGATTACAGCAGTTTACATTTTCTTATTATAGTATTCAATTTTTGTGTTATGCCGCAAGCTCTAGTTCAGGGTCGGCGGCCGGAGTCTCGTCCTCAAGGTTTATCAACGACTCCTGGACTTCAGAAAAGTCTGTGATCAACCGGTCGCTAATCTTCTCCTTATGCAAAGTGGCCAACTTCTCCTTCCATTGTTCTATGACAGCTTGGAGCTTTTCATTAGGAACTCCATAAGTGCGGCCCAAAAAGGCGGCCTCGCTGAATCTACCAGTCTTTGCTAACAAATCTACACACAGTTCAACATTCTTTATCGACCACCAGGCCTGGAATGCGACGTTGTATCTGCCGCTCTCCTCAGCCAGCTCCGCAAGACGCGCCAACAGTTCTCTATTGTTCGTCGACGTCAACACCAACAACAAGGTGGAGTAGTCCTTTGCCATCCAGTAGCACTCCTCAGCAACCTTGAGGTTCCACTTCTTCATTGCCAAGTCTCCTAAGCTCTTCCATTTGCGTGCGTTCGTTACCGCCGTCGAAGGATTCTCGTTCTGATAAGTGTTTAACAAGTTGTAGAGCATGGGCAAGTCGCCAATCGACAACGCGATTTGGAACTTCGAGTCGAAATCTTGCGAAAGCTCAAACGACATTTTCAGGTATCCCGCCTTTTCAAAGAATCTGGCCAACTGGTTTAATTCAGACTTACCTAAATTGGCTAAGTACGCCAGGTACTCGTCGGATAATTGCTCGGTGCCGATTGTAGTGAGGTCAGGCACATCTGAGTCAGTTTCTTCATCCTTGACTGTACCCGTAGCGAATTGCTCAAGGTCGCCTCTTAACACGAGCGTTTGGAATTCCAAGACAGCAGAGTTGATAAACCAAGATACTACGTTGAATGATTTGTCAATGAGGTACAACTTCTGCTCGGTAGCCTTGTATCCCAAAATGTACAATTTGTGGTCGAAATGGCTGATATTGATGATTTCTCCGCCAACAAAGTAGTTCAATCTGTTGGAAGTGGCAGTCGTATAAATCAACACATCACCAAGGAATTTGGCCGATAAGATTGGTTCGGGGGTAGGCAAAGTGAACAAAACGTCAAAAGCAGCAGAACCTGCATCGGAGGAGTTTTCTCCTTGGTTTATTTGTTCGTCATACATAGCACGGTCAAAGTGCAAGATGTAGGCTTCATTTGCTTTTGTAGCAGCGCCAGTGGATGCTTCAGATGCCGTCATAAGAGCAACTAATTCGCCGTTATCGGACCATACACAGTCCTGGACGTCTTCTTCGATGTCCCTTACTAAAGCACCGGTCTCCCAATCATAGAAACACAAGACACCCGCAGATTTTACACCGAGAAGAACACCAGGGTAAAGCTTGTCGGCTTCATACATAAGGTCAACCGAAACGTGCTCGGTGAAGTTCTTATAGATTTTCACAGACATTCTAGACTCTTTAACTGCGAAGGTAGTGGCGTTGGAGAAATCGTGGGTGTTCCATGCGAAACCTAAGGCTTTACCGAAAGACTTGGCTCTCCATGCCAAAGCGGTGTACACCAAATACTCACCATCACCACAAACAGCCGCGTAACGACCATTGGGCGAGTGTGACAACGATTGAGGGAACATTTCAATAGTGCCTAATTCCTTTTGTTGGAGTGGTAAAACTTCGCCGTCCTTAAGGCCCTCAGAAGACGTAGGACGGATGAGGGTTTGGAAAACTTCAGAGTTCTTTGCGTAGATTAATTTTCCGTTTCCGTCCATGGAGAACATGGGTTCCTCGTTACCGAGCTTAACACCAACGTAACCGGCGTCACAACCCAAGGCAATGAGGTTCGACTTCTGCAAGGAGCTCACACACCACACACGATCCAACCCGTAATTTACAGTTTTGATCAATTTGAAAGTGCTGGCGTCCCAGAAACGAACGGTACCATCCTCAGAACCGGAAATGATCAATGGCAATTCAGGGTGGAAGATGGCGAATGACACATTAGCTAAATGGCCCTCTAATACAGCAACACACGCCTTCGTTTGGTAGTCCCACACCTTAATAGATTTATCGTCGGATGCTGTGATCAAGTATGGTTTATCTGCTTGAGGATAGTAGTCTACGAAGTTTACACCCTTTGTTTCATGAGCCACTAAAGAATAGTTGGGGGTGGTGGAGCCGAGCGACCACACTTTCACGGTCCGATCCAAACAGGCGGACGCAAACGTGTTCGCATCCTTCGGGTTGAAGCAAACGCTCATGACATAGTGCTGGTGGCCCTCGTACTTCTGTTCCAATTGCCAATTCTTGTCCCAATTCCACAATCTAATCGTGAAATCATCGGAGGAAGTCAACACATAGGGCAATGTGGCGTGCACAGCTATACTTCTAATGTAGTCTGGATGGGCCTCAAACTCGGTCACCTTCTCTCCAGTGTTGTAGTTGTAAACGCGCAACTTGAAGTCATCGGAACCAATCACAATCCAGTTCTTTCTCGCGATAAACCTTCCTGCTCTCACGGGCAAGTCAGTCACCTGGATGGCCTTGACGAGTTTGTTGGTAGCGTAGGACCAGATCTCCACCTCACCATTATACAACGTGGTTAAGATCCATGGCTCAGTAGGGTGGCAGTCGATGCCTTTGACCCTATCCGAGCGCGTCGTGAATTGCTTGGCGACGTCTAACTTCATTGGATGGTGTTGGAAGTTACGTTCTTCTTTACAGGTTTCTACTATGAGGTGTATATATGGTATGGACACGTCGATCCACGTCGGGGAAATACACAACTTGGAGATGAACTTTGGAGGACGCCTTGATTTTTCGTTCTGCTTATATCTTTTATGGATCAATTCGTCGATTTTATTAATTTGTGAAGATTGCTCGGTACTTCGGCCTATGGTCGTAGGTCAAGGGAACATGTAAATAAAGAAGTTTTGCTTAAAAATACACAGGAAGAAGAGCTTTTGCTTAGGTTGCGAAACTTAGTGGCACTTCTGAAAGGATGGAACGCATCGATCTTCTAGTTCTACGTGCTAACCTTAGGGATCACTGATGTAATATCGAACCCAGTATTTCTCAACACAGTGAATGTATTAGTAATGTATAGGCCATTCAACCGAAACCTCACAGTATGTACTTCGCGATTGCTTGCAAGTTTGATTGAATCGAAAGTGTTGATTCCCTATTAGTACACTGCACAGACCTTGTCTCTCAACTCTGTTCTGAACTTCACCTCTAAGTCGCTGACCGCAGTTATGCACTTCGCCCATTGACTGGTAAAGGCTGTGTTCGAAAACTTCTCCTTTACGTACTCCCTACCAACCTTACGTTTGAGCTCTAAGCTCTCATCCGAAACCTTTTCCGGACTTTCAATAAACAATTTATCGAGTAATTGGTGAAGAGAAGGATATTGCAGTGGTTGTCCTTCTGTTTCAAATACCAAGTTGCCATCCCGCTCAACGCCTTTGAAGTCTGGATCGGTTTCACTCTTGAAAAAGAACCCGGCGCCGTTCTCCCAGCTCAATGATGGTCCATCAACGCTCAAAATATCAAGAAGTGGACCTGCCGAAGCATGAACAATTGGAACCACTCCTGATGTTGCATATTCAACTACACCAATGCCAAAGTGTTCGTTCCACATGGCATTCAATCCAAACTTACACGTCCCCAAAGCCTCCTTTACTTCTTCAAAGGAGCAATCGACTATGAACTCAAAGTGTTCTTTCAAATTCAACTCTTCGACTTGTTCTTTAAGAGAGTCAAGTACAAATGAGTCATCCGTCGTTTTGCAAGAACCAAGGAAAACAACTTTCGGCCAGTCAGAAACAGGAACTTTAGCATCTCGAAGGTCATTAAGGAACTTTAGGTACTCATCCACAATCAACAGATGTCTTTTTTCAGGACGGAACTGAGCAATGTAAAGAAGTTTATTCTCCCTACCAATTACTTCGGAAGTTGAGAGGCTTTCTGTCGAGCAAGGTGGGTATAAAACGTTGATAGAGCCATGGTTCATGTACCATATGTCACTAATGTGTTCGAAAGTCCAGCTTCCATTCGCCAATGTCAAATCGACGCAGGAGCCTAAGTATGAGTAGAGGAAGGCCATAAAGCTCCAGTAGAGAAACTTCACAGCCTGTCTTGTATCCGAACTGCTTCCCCTAAAATTCTTCAACTCAGAAAACTTCTTGTACTTCAATTTGTTGAACATGTCTGCTTGAATGATTGGGTAATGTACGTAAGCTACGATAGGAATCTTGAGGATCCATTTTACTAGCCAGTAGCTTCCAGGTAAGCCGATGGTATCAATCCAGATATCAGGACTAAGCTCGTACATAGCCTCGAGGCCAAGAAGCACGGACCCAGTGAGTTGTCCCAATAATGTAAAATGCTTCCAGTAAGCTCCGTCGATTAGATTCGAAAAACGGCGCAAATAGATAAATACAATTCTTTGTGAATCAAGATTCTTTATCGCAAACTTCAGTTCGGCTTTACCTAAAATTTGCAATGGTTCCGCGTCGATGTTGGTGGTATATATGACTGCAATGTTTCGACTACTGCTTTGCAACGTCGATTCGACAGCCTGCCACAACACTTTCTCTCCGCCTCCTCCATTGTTGGCATAAGGGTGGAAAAATCCGCACAAGACTCTACGCGAGGGGTCTTTGGGGTCTCTTGATTTCATGGCGTTCATGAATTGGTCATTCACGTTGGCCGAATCTTCTGGAAGCAATTTAAGCTTATTGTTGGTGAAATTGGTATAGAACGAAGGTTGGGCACTAGCTGTTACCAATCTACGACGGAAACTCGACCGCTTCATTCCGACTTTGAGGTAGATTGGCTTTGGATAGTCAATGACCCTCTTGATTTTCGCCTGCCATCCATCTGGAGGAACAAGAAAGAGGCGGGGTAAGGCCGAGAGAATAGCCTGGTATAAAAAGTATACAAGAATAAACGGGACCGCCGCTAATGGTGGAAGCATTGCCGTGTTATTCTGTTCGATAAGAAATGTACTGGAACTGTCGCTGATATGAAACATGTCACGTGACTGTTTGATCTTTTCAGAGGTTTCGATAGCATCCACATGGTAGGCAGTTTAAGTGAAAAAAAAAATCAGTTTTTAGGGCGTGGTGAAAAAGAGCGGTTGTGTCTTTGGTAGCCCCTTTGAGCGGGCTTCAATTGAGCATCAGTATGTGATATAAACGCTCCGAAGAATTGTAGAGGAAGCGCAATGAGAGGATCATCCTCGGCGGCTTCCGATTTATTTTGTGTGAGCAGATGATTTTCAATCTTTTGATAGGTGTTACGTTTTGCAGCCAATTATTGAGCATGATTGAACGAAAGAGGGCTGATTTGCGAAGTTTCAGGCAATATGTTGACGACAATTCCGCACTTGCTTAAATCAACGAAATTTCCGAAGACATATCGATGGAGTCGTCTCTCTTTGGAATTTTCGGCCGTTTGCCTCGGTTTATCAATAAAGTGGGAGACGCGTACTGACCCATTGCTGGCAGCCCATGCAACCAACAATACTATGAGACTTCCCTGAGGCTAGCAAGGCAACTGCGTCTCCTCTCGATTTTTATAGAAAAAGTTCCATCCCTTTCTTATCTTGGCTCCAGCCTCTGGCTGTTTCACCTGAATCCATATGCAGTACAATTACAGATCACTCGCCGTTCTTTGGAGAGAACATGCTCATCTCAAGCACTCAACGCACTTCACTATTCTCAGATTGAAGAACGCGTATCCCTTCAATGGCTCCTGGTTATAACAGCTCTCGAACCCCTTCTGTCGTGCTTCGCTGTGACGTTTTCCTGTATATAGACGAGATTGTATGCACCTTCATGTACCTCATTAGACCTAACACGGTCTACACGCGCGTCATATCCATGGCCTATTTAGGACGCAAAGTTAAGCAAAAGTACTCTTTCTTACCTGCCTTGTTATCACTATTGAGCGAGTTAGCTTTGCAACGCCATCCATTTGCATCTGCTTCTATCCCTACCAAGCTCTCGTTATTCTAGAAACTTTTTGCGATTCCCTTTGCACGGTTTTGGCCCATTTGACTCCTACTTTCGTACCGGGCATCTACCAAGCAGAACCCGTCCCGATTGCCATCATTAGACATTGAAGTTCTCTGGGCTAAGCATCCTTGTCTCTGCATTTTGTGGCTAGTGTCGGTGAAACACTAGGTAGTCTATTGAAGGTACCCTTGACGACCCACCTTCAAGCAGAGCGAATTAAGCAATCCGATGAACACTCTTCAAGACCTGAAGGCCATTAACTCACCAGACTCAGATATGTCGGCTCCGAACTCTGTCAAAAGAGAATCTTCAAGCTCTCTTATGGGCAAAGAGGAGTTTGAGCAGATTGCGAAAAAGTTGAAACTGAAGCTATCTCGGGCGTCAGTTACCGCTAAGCAACTGCTTACAACGGCAAACCCATCCTCTCAGCGGCAATGGCCGCCGGACTCTCCGGTTTCGCAGACGTCTCTTCCTAAGTCAAGTCCGCTCAAGAGTTACTACATGTGGAAGCGACAAGGCTCTTCCAGCAAGCTTCCAACGCTCAACTCTCTGCCAAATCTCAAGTCGCCAAATGGCAAGTCGCCGGTGACTTCAGAAGCATCTACAGTTCTTTCTAGCTCTCCGATGAAGCCTGCCGCTGACAACGAATCACCCACCAAATTGTATAGAAACCGCATTAGGGCGGCGGGCCGTCCTGAGCCTCAGATGGTGCTTCAAGCTCTTCCTGCCGCATCCCCGCAAGCTAAACTGTCGTTGAATCCTCTGCCGGTGATTGAAGAGAAACACCTGTCCAATGGTGCAGTTCTCGTGCAACAGGGACCTCAGGGACCAAGCTCTGTTCCACACAGCTCTGCCTTACCACTTACTTCTGCATCTTTAGGACGTCGTCCGCCAGGTTTCAGCAACGGAGTCTCAAAAAGCTCGACCACTCCTACACTTTCGAAAAAGCAATTGGCAAATCAGGCATTTGCTACTCCAACTCAGCCTGGTAGATCTGAGAGCAGTCAAGACGAAGGCGCCGACCTTCTCATGTACTTGGCAACATCTCCATCGCCTGCTAGGCCATACGGGACAACTCCTAGAGTAGGAATGGCGCCTAGTCATCATACCGTGTTTTCCGCATGGAGCAAGCCAAGTGCAGCAGGTAACCAATTTTTAGCGCCGCAACCTCCTATAACGCCGAAAAAGCCTTTGATTGGTAATGATAGAACCCCTCATAGACGCTTCTCTCCTTCGTTGGGTGGTATGCTTGGAGGTAACTTGCCCTCAGAGGGTGTTTCACTCACCCCTGCCGATTTCAACATGAACGATTACATCAACTTTTTCACCCCGTCTCCAGCAATTGCAGCTTCAATGCATCCTGGGTCCATGGCGGGAAAGAGTCTTATGCAAACGCCGAACCGCCAAGGATTGGCGCAAAGCAGCGCCTCCCAGCCCGCCCCTGTGGACGCCAAAATGATAAACTTCGATGGTACAGAGTTATTCTCTAGGCTGGAATATGCAGACGACGTTTCTGGGCCAGAGTAGTATCCTGGGAGCGGCCAATGAAAAGAGTTGGGTATGGCTCATTAGACATTTACGTCTATGGATTTGAGTCCTTTGATTATTTTCATATTTAAGTGGTAAGTATATATCACGTTTCAATGGCCGCATGGCATTGCCTTCCATAGGTGGCTTCAATTGAAGCACCATCGTCTTTTCACAAATCGATTCAAAACTTCATCTTCATAAATAAACTCTATTTAGCTAATTCAATTGGATTGCCAGTATGCAATAAAACCCCTGTTAATTAAAGACTTTTTGGTTTTTTTTGTTTTGCAGCCACTCACGTGAGAAGTCATCCCTACTCTTAACCTCATAAACCAATTGTTCTAGTACACAACCATGTCTCCTACAACCGAAGAAGCAATTAAGAATTTGAAAATTGATTCAGAGGCTGATCCTCTGACTCAAGACTCGTCGGAGGTTGCACTGCCTGAAAATGAGGCGGGAGCCTCTACTAATGAGGACAAAAAGAAGAAGAAGAAAAAGAACACCAAAAAGAAGAAGATTGTTTTAATAGATAACTCGTATCCTGATGGAGTCTTCCCGGAAGGCGAATGGCAAGAATATCCTCTTGAAGTTAACAGTTATCGTACTACTGATGAGGAGAAGAGATACTTGGACAGACAATCAAATAACAAATGGCAAGACTTCCGTAAAGGTGCTGAAATCCACAGAAGAGTCCGCGCAAAGGCCCGCCAAAACATTCGTCCAGGAATGCTGATGTTGGAGATTGCCGATCTCATTGAGAACTCTGTAAGAGCATACACCGGTAATGACCACACTTTGAAGCAGGGTATCGGTTTTCCTACTGGTCTTTCTGTCAACCATGTCGCAGCACACTACACGCCCAATTCCAATGATAAACTCACTGTGAAACAAGATGACGTCATGAAGATTGACATTGGTATCCATGTCAATGGCCACATCGTGGACTCTGCATTTACTCTCACGTTTGACGACAAATACGACAGTCTCCTAACCGCAGTCAGGGAGGCAACCTACACCGGAGTGAAAGAAGCCGGTATCGATGTCCGCTTGAACGACATAGGTGCGGCTGTGCAAGAGGTCATGGAGTCCTACGAAATGGAGCTCAATGGAAAAACTTACCCCATCAGGTGCATTCGTAACTTGAACGGTCACAATATCGGAGATTTCGTCATTCATTCCGGTAAAACTGTGCCAATTGTGCCCAATGGCGACATGACCAAGATGGAGGAAGGAGAAACGTTTGCAATTGAGACGTTCGGAAGCACTGGTAAAGGATATGTTATTGGGCAAGGAGAATGCTCGCACTACGCTTTGAACCAAAACATTGACAACATTTCACTTCCTACGCAAAGGGCCAGAGACCTCGTGAAGTCCATTCAGACTAATTTTGGAACCTTGCCTTGGTGCAGAAGATACCTTGAGCGCACCGGTGAAGATAAGTATCTTTTGGCCTTGAACCAATTGGTAAGAGCTGGCGTTGTTGAAGACTATCCTCCTTTGGTTGACACCTCTGGAAGTTACACAGCCCAGTTTGAGCACACTATCTTGTTGCATCCACACAAGAAGGAAGTTGTTTCTAAAGGAGAAGATTTTTAGGTAAGGTAATTTTGACAAGTTTGCTGTTGTATATAATAAAATTGCGAAAATAGCAAAAGCTAAGGGTCCTTCTGTTTTGAGAAGTAGTAGAGAATAGTCTGCCGTCTTTTGAAGAAAAAAAAAGAGTAGTAGAATCGACTACACGTGAGAGCCTCAACTTAACAGTCGGCACTGTATCACTACTTTGCTTGGGCACAGTCACTCTTTAAGTTCAGCAAAGAGAAGCAAGTCTAACAAATCCACTTGTCATTCCTGAGATCCTAAATTTGAATACAATAAATGTCCAATTTTCGTAAATCTCTTTTTCTTTATTTTACGGGGCCCTTTGCAATTACCTAGATGTTCCACTATTTAATGTCTGTTCTGCAGACTCCGCACTGTTGTGAAACGATCATCCAGCTCTGCCACACCAACAACCATCTCTTTACAAAATAAACGAAATCTAGAATGGAGATCTCCCCAAGCGTCTTAACCTATAAAGGTATGTTTTCCTACAACTATTGAGCCTCTTTGCATGAATCCAGAAGGATTTGAATCCATTCTTTTGTGGCCCCTTTGTCATTGCTGACGTTTCAAACTAGCGTTAACTCTTGCTCATTGCAATGACCGTAGTGCCGTGAAGCAAGCAAGTGCTATGTGACATTTATCTTTGGGTGCTTATACGTGATTTGGCTGCGACGTTTTCTCAATTTCGTGCCCCGGTTGGATTTGGTTCATGCCTGTGATTTTCGACAACCTAGTGGCCATTGCCCTCGAACTTCGTCCTTTCAAGGCTTAACACAGATTCGGAATCATCAAATAGAAGCACGACTAAAGAAACGCCTGTGGGCCCCATGGTACCTTATGTCTCGGTCTGGGCCTGTCGCTTACATAGGGGCACACACATCTTTGCAATGCAAGCCATTGATTTTTCCATACTCATTGAAGTTTATACGATCCTTGAATCATTTTACTAACTTTCAGGTACCTTTACTGAGCCTTCTACAGAGTACTTGCACTTAAAGAATAACTCCGATGAGCCATTGGCTTTCAAGGTGAAAACAACTGCACCCAAGTTGTACTGCGTCAGACCTAATGCCAGTGTCGTGGCCCCAGGAGAAAGTATGAAAATCTCTCTCATTTTACAAGGCTTCACTCAGCCATTGCCAAAGGACCACAAATGTAAGGACAAGTTTTTGATAGTCTCTTTGCCCTGTCCGGAGTTGGATGACCCTTCGAAGGTTGGCGAGAACTGGGCTCAATTGGAAGCTAGGCACAAGGATGATTTACTACAGAAAAAATTGAAGGTTAATTTTGTCATTGAAGACGAAAGTGATGAGACTCGCATTGATGATAGTACGTTTGCTAATGCTACCCAGTCAGCCCCAATTTCTTCGAACAGTGGCGTTGATGTCAGTAGGGTTATTAGTGACAGTGCCCCTTCTTCTGCTCAAGAGCAAGCCCCCGAAACCTCCGACCTGCAATCTGAATTGCTTGAGTCTTCCACCAAGATCAATGCCTTATCCGAAAAAATGGACTCCAACGAAGAGAAATCTGAAAGAGCCCCAGCACCTGTTGAAGCTGTCAATGGCGTTTCGTTCCCATTTGCCATTTTGTTGGTTGTCCTTGCTTTGTTGTTGGGGTACTATCTCTTTTAGGTCTATTTGATAGTTCGAAGCGCCTCAGGCTTCAATTAATTGTGAAGATGCTAGCGTTCTGTCAGTGGATTGCGCAAGTTAATGCTTGTCGCCACTATAACGTATGAGTAACGCATTGAATAGTTATTTCACTGTGAAGTACATGTTATCGTTTAGTTTCGCTGTGACAAGCTTTACTGTAGAGTCATCGATATTATAGCGGTAGATAGCTGATATTGATCTTGACTGTCAATAAAAAGCACATGGATTTTGCTCTCAGAACATCTAGTTCTCTGCTATATTT
Source organism: Australozyma touchengensis (assembly GCA_030566735.1). Lineage (NCBI taxonomy): Eukaryota > Fungi > Ascomycota > Pichiomycetes > Serinales > Metschnikowiaceae > Australozyma > Australozyma touchengensis. Next base: position 367,343 of record JAKUAS010000015.1, read on the forward strand.
TTTTTTTTTTTTGTACTTCTTGTTTAAGTCACGATTCTCTCCCAAGCTAAAGCCGCACCACACAACCACAATCCACCGATTCTAGATATTCTAACCCTTACTATTTCCGACAAGATCGGCTCTAGATAACAACATTCGTCGTTAAAACTTGCCACTTTTAGCAGTCCCTAGCACAAGCACTCTTTGCGATCGTACACATCATGGCCAGAGCGACGATTCAATCTGGGTCAATCAACCTTCTTAATACCATCATAGGTGCCGGTATTCTTGCAATGCCCTATGGTCTCAAGTCAAATGGTTTGCTTTTTGGGTCGGCTCTTATAGTCTGGAGCGCTCTTACATCTTCCTTCGGATTGTACTTGCAAAACAAAGTGGCTAAGTACACAAATCAGCAAGGAGCCGTGTCGTATTTCAGTCTCTGCCAATTGACGTATCCACAGTTATCGATTATTTTCGACGGTGCTATTGCTATAAAGTGTTTTGGAGTAGGAGTTTCCTATTTGGTTGTCATTGGTGATTTAATGCCAAAGATAATGGAGAGCATTGGTTGCGCAGATGACTCGTTGTTCATGGAAAGAAACTTTTGGATCACGATCTTCATGTTTTTAATTGTCACTCCTCTTAGCTACTTGAAGAAATTGGATTCTCTTAAGTATACAAGTGTGGTGGCCCTTATTTCGGTAGTCTACCTTGTATGCCTTGTAGTGGGACACTTTCTCTTGGACTCTACCGCCGGCTCTGAAACTATTCATTACGGCCCTGTTTCTTGGAGGCTGACGTTGGCATCGTTCCCTATCTTTGTCTTCGCCTACACATGTCATCAGAACATGTTTGCCATTCTCAATGAGTTGGAACCTAGCGAGAAGGATGGCTCCCAAACCAGACAATCCAACATAATCATCCGCAATGCCATCCTGATTGCTTGCTCGTCATATTTGATTGTCGGTATTTTGGGATACTTGACTTTTGGAGACACTGTCAACGCCAACATAATCACTATGTACCCCAAAGACTCCATAGTCTCTCTAATAGGGCGCTTGTGTATAGTGATTATGGTATCTCTTTCGTTTCCGCTTCAGTGTCACCCCTGCAGAGGATCTGTTAATCATGTTATACACTTTATTCAAAATGGTGTTTCGTCTGAGCACATACGTCGTGGTTCCTCTCCCGGCGGCGGATACGTTGCAATTCCTGACGGCGGTGATTCTCATTCCGTTGATGAGTCATTTGTGAGTACGACGCCGATGGAAGGAGCTCATGACACCGACGGTCATGATCCTGTCATTGTGCCATTGACAAAGAACAGATTCTATATCATCACAACGTTTATTGTTACTGCATCTTATATTACGGCTATTTCCGTTAAGTCCTTGGCGCATGTGTTGGCTTTTGTTGGATCCACGGGATCGACTTCCATCTCGTTTATCTTGCCTGGATTGTTCGGTTACATGTTGATTAAACCACTCGACGGAACAAACAAGTTGACTAAAATAGAGACCCTCAGCAAGTACGGAGGGCTTGCATTAAGTATATGGGGAGTAATCGTGATGTTCGTGTGTTTGAGTGTCACTATCTTCCTCCAACCAACTGAGTGATTATCGACTATGAACAGGCGTTACTAACATATGCTTGAGCTTATTAATAATAATCATTTGTCGTGCATTCGTTATTCGTTAAAACAAACACTAAAAACAGTGAGGCTCACGTCGGTAAAATCAAGTGCTCACTAGAACTGGCTAAAGTATATATATATAAATAGAGTTGAAGTAATTTGCTCACAAAATCAAGTCTTTTCTTTCCCAACCACATTTCTTCTCGCTCTTCAAGCCATACTCTGGTTGGGGCTGATCAACGTCAGGGATCTTCAATGCGTAGGGGTTGCGGTCAGTCTTCTGTTCAAGATTAGCTAAAGTGTGGTTGACCTCTCTATGCTTAGACTCATCCGCCCTGATTCTTTGAACCAAATCTAAGAATGTGGATTTCTCGTTGAGCTCAGGCCAATACCTTTGGGCTACCATGGGAACAGAAATCTCGTCAAATTGAGGCAACTTTTTGGCCTTCAAGTCATCGATCAAATGGGTGTACGTGCTCACGGCCTCTTCTTCCAAGTAACCGACAAATCGGTGGCAGTAGCGAGGAGACAACAAGTACATGAAGAAGAAGATGTTGCAGAAGACACCTTGGCCCATGTAAACAAAGAACCGCATAAACCACGAGGGCTCACCGATTTTGATGAACGTCAACAAGTGCATTCTTTCGTTGTATGCTTCGTCCAACAACGTTTCGATCCAAGCCTTGTCTCGTTTGAGTAGTCTCAAGGAGTGCAAATGACGAAGAAATGCAGCCACCATACCGGGAACGCCCGCGACGGATTCCAAGAAAATCACACGAGTGAGCCACTTGTTGGGGGTCATCTCATAGCGCGTGCCTTGGAACCGGGACTCCTTCTCTTCGGGGGTGATGGGTTTCTTGTAGCCGGTCACAAGGTTGAAGCAGGTTTTACAGAAGTACATCGCGTTGTAAGCGACACGGTCCAATCTGGTCACCGGCGGTCTGTGCACAAACGAAACGGCGTCGCAGTCCTCATCCGTCCATCTCTCATGGGGAAAGGCTGGGTGGGTGATGAAGCTCTCATCATTGTGTTTCTCGGCGCTCAGATCAGGCAAGATACGGGTCTTGATGTCGAGAGCGCTGCGATTGGAGGCATAGCGCACGCATTGGCGAAGGCCCGTTGCACGGAACTGCGAAGCTGTGATTCGGGGTAATAACTTGACGGTCAACATGTTGTTTGGCAGAAGCGCCGGTCGATCTGGGTCTTGATAAGGACGTTAAAGAGAGGTCTTTGTTTCAGGATGTTTTGAATTCAGAAACAGAAGCAGTTGCTTATCTATTCCAAGCGGTATCTGGGAAGTGGTGATTCAAAAATATAGGAACAACTGACATCTGTGCCCTTATATACTCGGACACTTCCATCCGTTGCTTTCGAAGAGATCTGTAAGAGCATGCCCGCACGGAAGTCTACGGCCGACGGACTGGTTCCAAGAGATTCCTGTCAATCAGTTCGGCGATAATGTGAGTTTCTTCCTGTTCTAGCCGTATTACGGCTTCCACTGGTCCAGGCACTTGCGGTCAGTTCTGCACAATCCGCGCCGAAGCACCGTTAAGCCTACCTATTCGGCGATGAGGGGCTGAACAAGACCCTCGAAGTCGGAAGAGATCCGAGATAAGGCGGCTTGGATATGCAACGTGCTTTTTTCTCGAATCTTGTCTTTCGTTCGAGCGCTGTTAGGCCCAGCGGTCAAAGTCGGAAGCGCGGGTGAAGTCTCATGTGTGTGATCAGCGGCAGCCTATTAGAGGAACAGACCGGAACCACGAGCAATTTTAGTGCGGCCACTTGTGCTCATCTGAAGGGCTGTAGAGTCGAGACGTCTATTTTGTATGTGATTACTCATCTGATGGAGGCCAGTACCAATAACAGAGTTGCAAATACAAATGTTAGCTTTTTTTACTGGGCTTGTTTGTCGTGCTTGCTTGTCGTGCTTGCTTGGATTGTTTCCTTTTTTTATGTTTTTTTTGGTTTCTTTTTGGTTTTTTTCGTTTGTTTAATTGTGTCATGTTTCACAACGGCTCGTAAATTGCACAGAGATCCTGAAACTGCAAGTTTTCGGAAACAGAAATACACCGAGAAATTCGATGTTTCATTTGGACAATTTTAGTTTCGACGTTGGCGGCGATGGCCAAAAGGAGGCAATTTTCTTGCTTTGACTGGACAGATCTGACCTTTGTTGGTGTACGAATTCAGGAACACCTCGGATTAAGACATCAATTTTACTTAGCGTGTCTACGTAGTCGTATTTACGAAATTGTGTTTATTAATTGTATTGATTTTATCGTATTTCAATCGTATTTCAATCGTATTCCAATCGTATTCTAATCGTATTTTCATCGTATTTTGTTCATATTCTAATCGTATTCAATCGTTTTCAATTGATTGACCGCATCCGTCGTCGCTTTGCTCGCGACAGAACCAATGAAGGCAAAATCCAGCGATTTCGAAGCATTCTAAAAAATCAAATCTGACAATTTTTCTACAGCATCTCGCAGCTGAGCCGCTGTTGTTCCATCGTACCCCTGACATTCGCGTCCTGCAGAAAAGACCGGTGATCAAGCTTTTCTCACTGTTTATTCTCTACATCAACATTCCAAACAACACCATCTGAAACGCGACCTTGAACGACGCTGATTTTACCATCTTCTCACAAAACTGTCTCTTCTTACAGTATAGCCTTCTTATCTGCTCTCCTTCTTCTGTCGACTTCTCGCCACTATGGGTATCCAGCTTTCAAACCTCTTGGGAGATCCGTTCGCCATCAGCACAACCTCTTTCGGAATCATCGCATGGATCATCTCCATTGCTGGCGCCGCCGCCAACCCCTCTGCTACATATTTACGCTTCACGTGGTGGGGATTGGTCTATGAATTGGTGTTGATCTTGGTGATTCTTCTCATGTACTTAAACAACACAATCGAGCTCTACAAGTTCACGCTTGTGGGTCTCTTGGCAGTCGCTACTGTCTACACAACGAACTCTGTTAACACGCTTATATACAACTCCAACAACGCCGGAAACTTGTGTTGTGCTGCCGGCTGCATTTTGCTTTCGATGTTGAACATTTTGTGGATGGTGTACTTCGGAGGTCACCCCGAGTCACCCACCAACCAGTTTATTGATTCTTTCAGTGCCAAAGGATCCCCATTCTCGCACGGACAAATCCCAAGCGGAGCCAACAAGTTGGAAGACAGCGACTTTGTTTCAGGCGCAAGACCAGCCTTTACCTCGTACTCTAATAACGGCTCCAGAAACTCCCAACTCACGGCCACTGCCAACAACAACACTGGCGCTAATAACAAATCAAACTACATGTTGTCGTCGCAATTGAACGGGTTAGAGAATTTCTCAAGCTCGCATGTGAACGACAACGCTCGTAATACCTTTTACAAGTCGGAACAAGCAAAGGAGGACTTTAACTTGCCCGCTACAACGTACAGATACAAAGCCAAAGCCTTGTATAGCTACGAGGCCAATCCGGAAGATATCAATGAGATATCTTTCCAGAAGGATGAGGTATTGGAGGTTGACGATATTGATGGCAAGTGGTGGCAGGCTAAGAGAGCCAACGGCCAAGTGGGAATCTGTCCTTCGAACTATGTGAAACTTTTGGATTAGATTATATAACGGAATATAGGGATAACTAAACAGTACACAATTGCAACTTGCAAGGCTGCTGCAGAATGCAAACATTCGCCACAAGGTTGCTCTTCCGCTAACCAACAGTTCATAATCAAAAATTGCCTCTAGTGCGCAGTGGTCGCAACTTTGTTTTCAACCATGCCCTCTTGTATGTCGATGCACCACACTCGCGTTGCTCTTTTGCTCATATGCTAAACTTGCACATTGCCAGTGAACCTAACGCTGTCATTTACAGCAAAGGAATCACCTACAAGGATCCGGGCTGCAACCATAAGACCAATATTTGAAAGGTGGAGATGTTTTGATCTGTGATGTAATAAGGCTTGATCTAGCAACCGCCTGCCAACTTGCCCCTTAGTAGCCCCCCCTGGGACAGCAAAGGTTAACATACTGGGATCTTTGCAGCCAGAGCTCATCGGTTACAAACTATAAAAAGGCTCTTATTTTCGCCCTGATCTCTTGAAGTATTCGATTCTGAATATAAATCAACCATCAAACTAAAAAAAAATCTAAGAATCATATACAAAAGGAACGAAAATGGGAATTGTTGACAAAATTAGCGCTAAAATCCACGGCAACGACGAACACGACTCGACAGAGCCTTCGACGCAGAGGGCCACTCATGACCCTTCCAAAATTCATGAAGGGAAGGTAATTGACCCAAACCCAAATGTCGGTACTGCTTCTCATGCTGGACACAAGAACGCAGCAGTCGGTACAACTAACGTGGGCACTACCGTTGGTACTGATACCGCCGGTATCTCTCATGGAGAGCAAACCGGTCGCCACATTACTCACCCCAACGCCGAGACTGGTCATGGTATTAGTGGAACTGGTCATGGTGTAGGCACAACTGGTCATGGTGTAGGCGCTACTGGCCAAGTTGGTGGAACTGGAATTACGGGCACTACTGGAACCACCGAAAGCACTTATGGCATGACAGGCACTCATGGTGTGGCAGGTACTCATGGCGTAACAGGTGCTCATGGTGCTACTGGAGCAACTCATGGCGGCACTGGTACAACCCAGGGAACTCATTTCTCAACCAGATCATCAGACATTGCAGGCACTCATGGCGCTACTGAACCCTCTGGCCATCAATTTGGTACCTCTCGTCACGAGACCTTGCCAAGTGAAACATTTGGCACTACTGGAAACCACAGCGGATCACACTATGCTGGAGCTGGTCAAATTTCCGGTAATGTTGACCATTCTACGGCCGGGATCAAGTCTACCGGTGTTGACTCTAGAGACAAATCAAAGGTGAACGAGATGGGTGAGCCAATCATCGAAAAGAACGCTGTAACTCAGGAAGTCCGCCAAGAGAAGAACAAGGGAAACACAATGATGGCTAACATTGCTCAATCTGCTGACGAATTTGACAGAAAGGTCGGCAGAGTCTTCAACCAGGAGACCGTGTCTGGTGCAGACAAAGGTATCGGTACCAAAATGTTGCACAAGAAAGAGGAGAAGCATGCCGAGAAAGAGAGGGAGAACAAGCATGACTCTGCCTACACTTCTACTACACACCCAACAACGCATTCAGCTGGTTTATCGTCGCACCACGGCGGCGAATTTGGCACCACATCTGGTACTGCGTTCGATGGTAGAGAGGGCAAGGCTGTAACGGGCTCCCATCCAACTACTGTCCACGACATTGAAACTCCCCACCAGTCTGGAAGACTTGGATTTGCTAATGTGATTCCTTCCTCCAATGCTGGTGGTACTCACTCAGCAGGAATTCATGGCCAATCAGGCACGAGAGATCAAACAATGGATTCTTCCATTCCCGTGAAATCTTCTCTGGGAAACCAGTTCGAACACAGGACCGACACTGACCATCGTGATACTTTTGGTCACGGAGGCACTCAAGGGCATACCACTTTCGGACAAGGTCAGACGCACGGCCACGATGACAGTGGTCTTCACAGCGGAAACTACGGCACTCACTCAAGTGTTCTTGGACATGATGAATCGATGAACATTCCACGTACCGCTGGCGAAGCTTCTTTCACTACCGGTAACACGGCATTGGATGAAAAGGTAGCACGTTTGGATGTGAAAGGTCAACAAAAGGCACAGGATGCTTATAACAAGGGTTACCAAGACGGAATTCGTCACCATTGATTAAACAAAACATAGTTGATATTTTTGCTTTTATCGTATACTCAATTTGACCATTTTCCTCATCCATGTAGCGCAAGGCGTTATTTCTGAAAGAAGAGTTTCGTATATAGTAATACAATTATCCAATTGAGTATTTGATAGAGTGTAGCCATGGTAATACAATTGGAATGAAAGCTTTTGAGCTGAAGGTTTGCTGGCTGTCCATCCTTAAATCACGAAAATCACAACGTACCAAAAGGAAAAAAACAACTAGTTTTCATTTGATTATGAGGAGCAACTACAACGCAACATGGTATAATCATCACTTCTGTCACCTTGGAGCATCCATTTCTTCTCCAAATCCTTTAATTCATTTCCCCACTTAGCAGGTTCAAAAGGATTGAAGGCCATTTTTTCCAACTTGTGAAGATACAGCAAATCGTCGCCTTGCGACTCTTGGGTAAATTCAACAACTTCTTCAAGGATCCAACCGCGAGGAAGGAACAAAGGATTTGATTTAGCGCTCAAAGCCTTGTCAAGCGGCTCTTCCCAAGAATACGACTTGAAGAGGTTCAACCATTCAACGACGACTTCCCTCAACTCCTCGCGGTCGTAGTTATCATGTTCATCGACTTCTTTCAAGAGAATAGAATCAGCAAAAGCATATTCATCAAATGTCGATGAATAAACATCTGCGTTATGTAATTCGATGAAAAATCTGTTGAAGTCACACCTGGTTTTCTCAAACATTTCCAACATAGGGACAATCAAGGCATTATTATGTTGATCGGGATCTTCAATTGACGACATCCGTACTGGATAACCGAGACGTGCGAAAAATGTTTCTATGTACTTTTTGGTGAACGCATACTTGTATAGTTCACCGCCGAACTCAATCACCGCCGTCGCTCTCTTGACAATTCTTTCCTCCCAGTCCTCACCGAATGCTCCGTTGAGCAATTCTGGTTTATCAATGTATTCTGTCCCTGCCCCGATAAGATGTGCAAGATCTTCACCAAGACGGGTCATGTTCCACCAAAGCGCTGTCGGTGTGTTCTCGTAACTATATCTGAGCTGATGATCTTCGGAGTTAGGTGAATATTTTGGGTTAAACTGGTCCATGATAGAAAATGGGCCAAAATCCATTGAAAGTCCAAGAATAGATGTATTGTCCGTGTTTAAAACACCATTGAGGAAACCGTAACACTGCCACAAAGCTCCGGTGCTTGCAGTTCTGATAATGATTTCCAAATACATCTTGTCGAAGTCCGTGAGATCGCCTAATGAAGGATGAGCTTTATCAAAAAGCTCTTGGCAGTCCTTCTGTAAGTCTGTCAAGTATGGGAACTTCACACCATCCTCCATTGTAAACAATTCCTCAATAATGTAACTTGCTAATTTGTGAGCGCCCTTTATATCGAAGCGCCATCTGTATAAATCAAAGGAGCCGCATCGAATCCACAGTTCGGCAAAGCGCGAAACTATAGCACACTTCTCAGCGGCGTGTCTAACGGCATACGTCTTTGGCAAGTACGTAAGGGACAAAGCTCTCGTTGTGGGAATTCCAATACTATTCAAATGCTCAGATATGATATATTCCCGGATGGACGATCGAAGAACGGCCTTCCCGTCGGCGAAACGCGAGTACGGCGTTTTACCAGACCCTTTCAATTGTAGCTCATACTTATGTCTGTTTGGGAGCCTCCGTGACTCGTCTGTAGCCTTAGGAACCTCAAATAAGTTATGAACGCGACCATCACCGAGCTGCCCGGCAAATTGACCAAATTGCCAACCTGCGTAGGCCTGAGCATAGGGAAAAGGGAATCCGGCTTCTTCGAAGTCAGTTTCTTCGTAAAACCGGCCGCTGACTATACTTCTATACTCGTCATTTTCGGTCTCGTTCAAGGGAAGACCCAAGTCTGCCAATGCTCGAGGAGAGGATGTGAAGTATTGATATTCTTTGCGTTGCTCAGGAATCGACCATGAGAAACCACCATCTTTAAGAACACGAGGTGTGCGAATGATATTGTTTACATTATCCCTGGCAATTTCCTTGGTATTGATCAAACTATCCGCAGAAATTGCGCTAGTGAAGGAGGACAGCTTGGGCAACTTTCTAAACGTGGACATGAATCTTCTGATTGTTGGCAGTGGCATGTAGAATGATTTACAGGAAGCTTGCGGCCCTTGCTAGTGGCAATTTCAGAGAGAAATTGCTGAATATATATAGATTTTCCCTGCAGCAATGAGAAAAATTAATAGATGGTGTGTAAGGAAGGTACTCTTGATTTGTAAGTGGAGACTCGGGCTTCGGAGTTAGAGCATTTGATGATATCACTGAAGTCGTACTTCACAAGATGATGCAAATGAAGCTGGAAATTAAAAAGGAAAAAAGAGAAAAAAAAAATAGATATTCAATAGTATCCGTTAACTTTTTTGTGTGCGGTTGCCAGTCACTTGGCTGGCTACCTTTTGTTTTGCAGTAAAAGCTACAATGATGGATAGGAAAATAGAGAAAGGTAAACCAGGACGGAAAACCTAAACCCATTAGATGGTAAATGATAGCAGTTTTGGGCTCGGGGCTGTTCTACAGAGAGGTGCACGGCCATCGGACGTAAAGATTTCTATAAATGTGGCTCCTTGAATGTCAAGCTTTTAATGGAGAATTGAATAAACATGCTTAGTAACCTCTTCTACAGGCATCTCTTCAAGAGAGTATCCAGTCCACAAAGTTTGCTGCACAATTCCTTGGTAGATCATAGCTTCTACACCGTTAATAACCTTCCATCCGTGAGCTTCAAAGTCACGATAGAGACGCGTGATCTCGTTGGGATGGTAGCACATTTCAAGAACTGCACCCGGTGTTTGCTGTTGAATGAAAACGTCGAGAGTTTCCTTGGCCAAGAGCTCCTCCTTGGAAGTTGGCTCAAAATCTGGAACAGTCAACACCACAAGGTCGGGTTTCGCTAACCCTTGTGCTTGCTCGGGTGTGAGAACTGGAACAATTTCACCTTCGAAGCCGTTTCCCTTCATGTCTCTTATGAGGGCATCTATTTCGTGGGCGAACCTATTTACAACGTACACGGTCTCGCAGCCCAAATGTTTATGCAAAGAGTAGACTGCCGATCTACAGGCACCACCCCCACCGTAGACAAGACCTGGCTTTCCAGAGGCTTGAGAGCGTTTCACGAATGATGGGGCGTTGACTAAGAATGCATCACGCACTCCAAACGTGTCTGTATTGGTTCCGATATTCAACGCCTTGCCATTCTCATCGAATCTAACGTAGATTGTGTTGATAGCACCAACGGCTTTTGCGTCGTCATCGACGATATCCACATGTTCGGTCATGACAACTTTGTAAGGCATAGTCACGACAGCTCCGTTGAAGACAAGCTCATCCTCTTTGGTGGCCTGTTCGTTGGCACGTAGGAGGCTCAAAAAGCCAGGAACATCTTCGGAGTCCAAGATTTGGTAGTGGAACTTGTCTACACCGAGTTTATTGAAGATAAAATTGTGCAAGGCGGGGGCCTTTGAATGAGAAATGTTCTGCCCAAACAAATTGTACACGAAAGCCTTCTTTCTTATCTGGGCGTAGTCAATGGGGCGGAACATTTTCAATTGATAAGAACCCGATATGTCCAGGGTGTCAACGTGAACTTCCTTTTCGGGTGTCCCTTGATCTGGTAAAAAATTTGAAACATGAGTATATGCCGGATAGACAAGGTGGGGCATCGGTGGTCTCAAAACCCTCCAAAATAGGTGCCATGGTCAGAAAATATAATTGGAAAACCCGATGTTGCAATTTATCGAGAAGCGATAGACAGAAGACTTCTTTTCGGCCAAAGCAGCAGAGAGCTTCAGTACAGGAGCAGCCTTGTTACGATAAGGGTGGAATTAACATAAAAGTGATGCATAAGTGTCAAGTAGCGTGCTTCATGATGAAAAGGCACGAATACTGGAATATCAGAAAAATCTACCAGTTTTGTGCTTTCGGGAACGTGAGGATTCGTGTCAAGTCTGCAGCCTGCGAGCTTCTTAGGTCGAATGTGCGGCTGAGCCAAAAAATTGCAAATGGTCTATGACGTACGTTAGGTCGGATACGCACGGCCATTCTCTGCGCTTCCCCTTGGTGCTCTTTTCATTTTTCGTTATCTACTTGTGCCGCTTATGGTTACCCTTTTTGGTCACTGCTGCGGCGTACTTTAGTCCCGAGACTATTTTTAGACCGCGGGCGGCTCAACAACTAAAATTGCTCGGCTAAATTTTGAATCGGTACGCTGAACAATGGGATCCACTGCCCGTTTAATATAGTCTTAGAATAGAACACACGCTCGTAACCCACACCTATCACGCTCTAAATGCACGTACTGCACATATGCATATAATGCTTATTTACGGAGCATTATACGATGTCACCTCAGTCGACAGCCATCAACAGCAATTCGTACATCACTATTGTTCGGCAATGAGTTTGCGGAGATGTGGAGGTGGATTTGCGTATGTTAAATATAGGTAATTCTGCTGCCAAGGGTGCGATTGATCCGCGTCACAATTCACGCCTCATCTCGTATTATTCAGCAAACAATAGAGATAAAATTCGTAGACATATTTTAGACATGCTATTTATTTTCGTAACTATTATTAGTCATTCGTATTTTTGTTTTAGCCGCGTGCACTGTCGTCCGGTGGCTGGATCAACCTCCTCTGCGCGGATGAGCCAAGATAAACTTCATTGTCATCACAAGCAATGCTCTCCTTGCTATACTCGAGGATGGCAGTCAAAAAGCTGCTCGTCGCTGCAGCCACATTGTGCACGACGTTCTTAGTATGGACGCTATTTTTTTACAACCCGAAGAATAAAGGCTTCGAGTCAAGGTTCTTCTCTCCCATCTTCGACCACCTTGTCCATACGCCGACGTTGAGAGACACTTATGACGACTCTGCGGCAGTGCAGGTGTTCACAGACTCCGATTTATTATTGGACAAAATCTATCTCGACGGATGTGTTCCAGTGCCCGAGTTCACCCTCCATACCTTAAAGTTGCAACATGCAAAGTACGTGGACTTCCTCAGGAGCAAAGACAATAAGGTCGATGCTTACGCTTTAGTATCGAAAGAATCGTGGAAGTGGAACGAATACAAAGGAAGAAGCGGTATAGTTTACATCGGTGGAGGCAAGTTCTCATGGCTCTCGTACTTGTCCATCGCCCAATTGCGCAGGACAGGGTCCAACGTGCCCGTCGAATTATTTATTCCCTCCGTTGAAGAATACGAAGAACGCTTCTGTACCCACGTTTTACCCAGATACAATGCCAAGTGTGTTTTGTTTGACAATCCCTCGTTTGAGGGCCTCAACATCGGAGGGTACCAATACAAAATGCTTGCTCTCATGATGTCCTCCTTCGAAAACACGCTTTACATGGACTCTGACGTGTTCCCCTTGGTCAACATCGACTACCTATTTGAATCGGATCTTTACAAGAGACACGGTCTCGTCCTATGGCCAGATGCGTGGGCCAGAACCACCAGTCCCAAATTCTACGAGATTGCTGGAGTTGATGTGGTGGAAAAGAAGGTCAGATATTCCACCGCTGAGACAAACGCTATAAACGATCATAAACCGGTTGCACCTTTAGAAGACGGAAACTTTTACAACTCGAACTACCATAGTTTCCAAAACACAATCCCAGATCCAACCATTGAGGCCGGTGTCATCTTGGTGAACAAAACGTCTCATGTCCACACGTTGCAACTTGCATTGTACTACAACGTGCTTGGCCCTGACTTCTACTATCCCTTGTTGACACAGGGCTCAGCCGGAGAAGGTGACAAAGAGACGTTTAACGCCGCAGCCTTCGTTCTCGGAGAAAAGTACTACGTCTGCTCTAAGCCATTTTCCTGGCTAGGCTACAATAGCATCGAGGCTGAGGAGTTTGTGGCCAAAGGTTTGGCGATCCATGATCCCATTCAAGTTGAATCTGACCCAACGAAAGAAAGATTCCTTTTCATCCACTGCTCCTACCCCAAATATTACCCAGACAACATTGTGGGCGAAGTGAAGTATAGGAACGGCGACGACATAAGATTGTACGAGGGTCTTTACAATAGCGTTGGGTATGACGTCGACTTGCGCCTCCAAGAAATCTTTGCCGAAAAGTTTTGTGAAAACTACTGCCCAAGTGTACTTTCGCCATACTACCAGAACGATGAATGGGCAGCACCCTTTTTGCAGTATGCTCAAAGTCAAACAGACTCACTTCCAGGTGTGTGTCAATATGTCTTCTTGCCACACTTACAGTGGCTCCGAGACACCACGAAGTATCCTCACACCAACGAGTTGATGTCCCGCTAAATGCATGCATGTCATTTTAATTCCAAGTCTACGGTGGGAACATGCTCGCCTCATAATTTGAAGACATTCTTAATAAACACTTTGCACTAAAGATGGGAAGCCGCAGCTCTATTTTACAGAATCAAAATGTTCATGTTAAAGGTTCTTTTCTTGAGGTCTTTGTAGAATCGAATGTAGTCCCGTTTTGAACGAATAGCGCTTTCTTTTGCCTGTTTGGTTCGTTGCGAGTTTGAGTTTATGGCCCTTGCTAAGGTTTTCCAAAGTGTCGATTAAGCTCGATGTTGTGAAAGTCAATGCCTTTATTCTGACAGCAGCAGCAGCGACCTAAGTTGTATTTCTAGTAAGCACCGCGTTAGGGCGAGGTTGACTCGGCTACATATTCAAGTGGGGAAACACCCCGTGGCTCGGCTGGAATAGGAGGTGAGGCTCATAGGGCTCCTACATGGTAGAAAACGTTCCGCTGCTTTTGCCGAAGAAAAGCGAGTGGCTCGCTGTCTCTTCAAGATGCAACTGGAATTTCACCTAAGTCCCAAGACGGCAATGCGGCTCTTCAGCGTTCGCCCCACATAAAAAAAGGCTCAAATTGCAAAGATTATCTTTTAAATTCTTTGTTTTATTGGCTGTTTACGGCTCGTCTGACCAATTCTGGCCTACCGAACCCAATTACCTTAACCCAATTTACCTTCACCCAATTTACTTCACCGTATCAACACCTATAGCCATTTAACTCGATTGAAATAAAGGTTTATTACTGATCTTTCTTTACTCAGATCCTTTCTGCCTTTTTTTTTTTTTTTTTAATTTTAGGTCTCTGTTTTGGTCGTGGGCTCTCATGTTTTCGTATTTACATTACTGCCAAGGCCGTCTACTTCGCCGATTACCTAAGTAAATGCAAAGCTTTCCTCTGATCAAAAGCGAGGTGTCGTCGATTCCCGATCTGGCAAGTGGCTCGGATCTTGGTGATTACAATGGCGGAAACATTGCTCTCAGGCGCAGACAGAATTCGTCACAAACGTCCCTTCCTTTCATCAAAGAGGATGTCGCCCACGGCGGTGCCTTCTGTGGCGATGCGGGAAACAAACCAAATGACCACTATAAGAGTCGACTTTCGCCATTGCGGTTCAAGATTCGCAGCTGGTGTCTCCCTCTTGTCCGGAAGGAAACAGTGGTTTTAGCCAAGCTCCAAGCTAAGATAAGGCACCCGGCCCTTGACATGTACTTTGCGTGGACAGCCAATTTGGCGTCGCATACGTTCTATGTGCTAATGCTTCCTCCGCTGTTTTGGTTTGGCGCTTCGAAGATGGGCAGAGACCTCGTGGCTGTGTTGGGTCTAGGTATTTATGTCACAGGGTTCTGTAAAGACTTCCTCTGCTTACCCAGGCCCAGATCGCCTCCTCTACATAGAATCACGCTACTGGCTTACACGGCAGAAGAATATGGCTGGCCATCGTCTCATTCTGCCAACGCAACAGCCGTTTCGTTAGTACTCTTGTTTCAGATGATAGAGATGAGAGCATCGATGAACGCGTTCCAGTTTTACGGCTTGTTGTCGCTTTCGCTTTTATATTACACCTCTCTCATATTCGGCAGATTGTACTGTGGCATGCACGGCTTTTTGGATGTTGCAACCGGTTCGTTTATTGGTCTGTTGATGTTTTGCTTCCGTTACTTCTACGGAGAAATGTTCGATACCTGGCTCTTTCAATCAGCAGCAAGGAATAGCTCATATCCTGGTATTGCTGCTACTATGATTGCTATCATATCTGGCTACCTTTTCTTAATTCACATATACCCTGAGCCAGTCGATGATTGCCCTTGTTTCGACGACTCTGTCGCATTCATGGGAGTTTTAACAGGTTTAGACTTGTCTCATTACCTCTGTGTTCTCACTGGCTACTTCACGGACAAAAATGAGTTCGGCGATCCGATGCTAATTCCCTTTGACCAAAATTGTGGTCCTATCGTGATGATCTGCCGTTTTCTTATGGGTGTGAGTCTTGTAATCGTTTGGAAAACAATTCTGAAGCCTATCGTGTTCACGCTACTTCCTCCGATCTACAAGTTTTTAGGTGTTAATCTTCCCCGGAGCCACTTTATCTCGACAGCCCACACTACCAAGCCTACCAGCTTGATCCGGAGGCAATCGCTTTCCAATATGAAGAACGAGCCCATGGCAGAAATCGATAGTGTTTTGGAAAACATACCGCTTGCACAAAGAGACAAAGTGGGACCCCAAGGTGATATTGATGCGTACGAGTTACTAGACTACCAAGCCAATAACACCAAGGGCCAAATACCAGTTAAGATCAGCGGTGTTTTCAAGCCACGTTATGATGTTGAAATCATTGGTCGTATTATTATTTACGCCGGGATCTCAACGTTTACTGTTTGGGGTGTGGGATTCGGGGTGCTATTACTAAACTTAATCTAGAATGCAATAATGCAATTTTGTAATAATTTAATCTCTGACTAAGAAGCTAAAAAAATTGAATCAAAAGAAAAAGAACAAAATCGTTGTGTTGATTTCAGCTCCTATCGGTGCTTCATAGCCGTGAGATGAGATGAGATGAGGCTGAAATACACCACAATGACAGAAGCTGACAATGCAACGGTGGCACAAAATGAGCGAGCAGAAAAACGCTCTGTGACTCAGAAAGAACCAGTGAGTTCGAAGAAATCCAAGCAACCAAAAAAGCACAATCGTAGATACAGACCCAAGCCTGTTGATCCAACTGCGCCAATGGGAGTTCTCCAATATGAAATCAAGGACATTCTACAACAACACAATCTCAAGGAAAGCGATATCGCAAATGACATGAAAGAGGTCTTGAATGACCAATCCATTTTTGAACTCTACCACAGGGTCGTGGAAAACGTCACAATCGATAGGCTCTCATCTAATGGTGATGGAATAGCACTTATACCTCACCCAGCCAATGCAGAAAAGAAACAATTGGCTGTAGTACCATTCGCATACCCTGGAGACACGGTGGTGATACGTGTTTTCAAGTCCCACCCTCTCTTTGTGGAAAGTGACCTTGTAAAAGTGATTCTGAACTCCGAGGTCAGAAACGAGGATCTAGTCCAATGTAAGTACTTTGGCAAGTGCTCTGGCTGCCAGTACCAGAATTTATCTTACGACACTCAATTGCAGTTCAAGCGTCAAACCATTGTCAATGCATACAAGTACTTCGCTCCTTTGACAACTTCTGAAAAATTGCCAGAAGTCAGCGAAACCCAGGCTTCTCCCATTCAATATGGATACCGAACAAAGCTTACTCCGCACTTCGACGTTCCTCATAAAATTCCGGAGAATTACACGCGGCCATCTTTCGGTTTTGGACTGAAGGGAAGACCACAATGGCGTCCTTCCGCTCAGGGCGGGGATCAACTGGTCGTGGACATCGAGTCATGCTCGATTGGTACTGTTATTGTGAACAAGGGTCTTAAAAATGAACGAGAACGTTATCTTGAAGAGTTCAAAAAGTATAAGAAAGGTTCTACTGTGTTGTTGCGCGAGAACACAATTAAGGTAGAAGACGACAGTCTGGTTGAGCTCGGCGAAGCTTCAACAAATAGCGAAAATGAAATTTCAAAAATTGAGACTGTCATTGATGACAAGAAATACATCAAGACATGTGTCACTGAGTCACGCCAGATCGTAAGAGAAGTTATCAACAACTACACGTTTGAGTTTAGCGCCGGCGAATTTTTCCAAAACAATAATCTGATTCTTCCGATAGTCACCGACTACGTTAAGTCGAATCTACAGAGCAAGGGTTCCAGCCCAGAAGAGCCCAACTACTTAGTTGACGCTTACTGTGGAAGCGGCCTCTTCTCGATAACATGCCTGTCAGGTGTGTCAAGCGTCATTGGGGTGGAGGTCAGCGCAGATAGCGTCAAGTTTGCTGAGCGCAATGCTAAGTTAAATGGTATTGAGAATGCTAAGTTTATTGTGGGTAAAGCAGAGGAGATTTTCAAAAACATCGATTCGCCTGCCGACAGAACGGCTGTGATCCTTGATCCACCAAGGAAGGGCTGTGACCACGTGTTTTTGAAGCAGCTCGCAGCTTATTGTCCGGCAAAGATCGTGTACATCAGCTGTAATGTTCATTCACAGGCAAGGGACGTTGAATGGTTCTTGCACAATACAACCGAAGGGTCTAAGTATTCTGTTGATAGCGTAAAGGGATTTGACTTTTTCCCTCAGACGCATCATGTCGAATCAATTGCAGTTTTGTCTCTTAATAAGTAAGGTTCGATAGGACAGCTCTTAGTATGGTTTTGGACCGCAAAAGCCGAAATTAATCCATCAACAACGGTACTGGGGCTTCAATTTCGCAATAAAATTATATTTCAGTAAGTCTACTTTTGATAGAGATGATTGGAAACTCAGCTAGCTTCTTATTTTAACCTAAACAACGCCAATACACCGACGGGTAAAGCACGAATATCAGCGGAATGCTGCAAGCCTGAAATAATCAGATTTCCTATTAATGCTTTTTTATGATTTAACTTTTGGCTATAGCACTCCATTAGAAAACATCGATAAGGAACTTATGTAAGCTTGCATATAATCCGAGATTTATTGAAGACCGATATACAAATAATCAAACAGCACTAAATTAATATAATAGTTTGGTGTATGTTTCCTCAGACTATTTGTAGTTTTGGGTTAGTAGGGCTGATGCCCTAATGTACAACCTGCAGTACCTTGGCCTGTCTCCTGCGACCAGTTCGCATACAACGAAAAATCTCTTCTTGATACTTTTCAGAACATACAGACAACATGGAGAACGATAAAGGTCAATTGGTATGTGATACACTCGGATAAGACTATGACCACTGGAACAAATTTCACTGCTTTCTACTATGTGACGCCCCGAAACTCTCAAATGCCGCTAGAAATGCCATGGAAGTGTTGATTTAGCAGTTGATGACACCCCTGAACGAGTCGCCAACTAGGTCGTACAAAGATTCAGTGAAAGACTTGACGGTGCCACCTGCTCATGTAAATCTGAACATTTCGTGTGTTAATGTTACACCGTCCTCGAGAAGCGTGGGTGCTTTGGTGAAGTGCTCCAGTTAAAAAGGTCAATACCTTCGTCTCAGAATACTAACAAATTAGGTGGAATTGTACGTCCCAAGAAAGTGCTCTGCTTCTAACAGAATCATCAAGGCTAAGGACCACGCCTCTGTCCAAATCAACATCGCCCACGTCGATGCTGAGGGAAGAGCTACTTCCGAAGTCACCACCTACGCTTTGTCTGGTTACATCAGATCTAGAGGTGAGGCTGACGACTCTTTGAACAGATTGGCTCAACAAGACGGTTTGTTGAAGAACGTTTGGTCTTACTCTCGTTAAGGGTCCGTTAGGAGGTGTATATTGAATAACATAATCTGAATATTGCCATGTGTAGAAAAGGATAAGCAGGATTAAAGGAATAGGACTATGTCTACTTGCCGTCTGGGCGCATGGTCAAGTATCGTACTGCCGAAGGACTTCGAGCCAAACTAGTTCGTTTGCAACGACATTGAGAACGGAGATCAGGGCCACTTCGTCTTAGGGGATTTCTTTTGGTTTGATTTGAAGTTGCCAATTAGTGATTTGAACTTGTGTTTCATGTACGTACCTCCCCAACCAGCGCCGAGGTGACTGGTTTCAGCTTCCACGGTATTATATTACTGGGGCCTATTCATTTCTCGCCTGTATTGTTTCACCTGAATGTAGACATTTTTATTTACGATGTAAGATGAAGTCAAATTGCGTTTTTCGGGAGTTACTTCATCAAGTCCGTAAAAGTAGTTCTGGCATCTTTCGGTCAACTGAGGAAAAGAATTCAAATTCTATTAAAAAATCTTGACAAATTAATTGCCATTATGGGTCCTCCGTACTAACTAGCCAAAAAAGTAGTCCTTCTTCACCCTCGTCACTACAATGAACACAGACATACAGTGCAAGTGACGCAACATTAAATATTCGCAGCCTAGTCAGAATTAGACCATATTTGCCCCTTTACGAAAACATATTTGGTTCGTGTCCTCACCAATCCAATATCTCGTAGACCAGGATTTCTGATCGCATATCAACAGGTGTGTGTATAATCCATCGTAATATCTCGTAAGTCCAACGTCACACCAGCCTCCTTGAAAACCAACATTAGATCAAGGCAGGAGCCCCTTTCCATATTCATCTGCTTTTCGCTTTCGTTTGGTCGCCCGCTTTCTTTTTGTCTCCTGGTCAGGATCGTCATTGGCCAATCTATGATAACGCCGGTCCTGCACGTCGGACGGCCTCACCCCACGAACACTTTGGGGTAAAGATTGTCCAAGATATTGAGAAGCCAACGTGGGAACTTCTTTCTTTAGGCGATTGATCTGCACTTTGGGCGATCTGAAATTGATAATTAGCCTTTGGAACTACACAGCTCGGTTCCCTGACCTCCGCTCGCCCTCCTGAAACATTTGGCTGGTTACCTCAACGGCGGGGTCATTCATACTTGAAACATCACCCTCAAAACACAAAAAGCACACAAAAGGCACTTCTTTCCAACTCTTCGAGCTCTGAATCCGCTTCCTTTCCATTCCATCTTGTCGTTCCTTTGCTTCCCTTTCGATCATGAACGCTGTGGCTACCCTCCTCTTTAGTCCCGATTACTTGCCAGGAGCACTTGTCTTGGGGCACACATTACGTAGAATTGTCGATGACAACACCAAGTTGGTCATCTTGATCGACTTGTCCGCATTTTCGCCTTTGCATGTACACCTTTTGCGTCAGTTGTGGGATGACGTGAGAGATACAAAAGTGTTTCTGTCTCAATTGCATCACAAGTTGGTCTACGACTTGCAAAGACCAGAGCTTGCTTCGACTTTCACCAAAATCCAGTTGTGGGACTTGCCTTACGACAAGGTCTTGTACTTGGACGCCGACACGCTTCCTTTAGTTGGTGGTACTTCCACCATTTGCGATCTTCTCAAGTTGGAGTTTCCCGCGGGCAAGATTGTTGCTGCGCCGGACTCCGGATTTCCTGACATTTTCAATTCTGGTGTTTTTGCGTTGCGTCCGAACAGACACGACTACTTGAACTTGTTGTCGTTGGTCATGTCGCGCAACAAGGACATTTCGTTCGATGGAGCAGACCAAGGCTTGCTCAACCAGTACTTCAATTCAGACCCAGACTGGGTTGCGCAGGCATTGGACAATGGTGTCGTAGATTCGGTTGTGGGCCAGATTTCCCAGTCGTCGAACTGGGTCAAAGTGCCATTCTTGTACAACACTACTCCGAACACTCAGTACCAATACGCCCCAGCTTTCAACCACTTTCAATCCAACCAACAGCCAATTCAAGAATCTGGAGCTAGCCTTCCTTTAAATTCTTCAGGCTCTGCCGAAACAGCGCCAATTGACTCTGCTGTTCTCACTTCCGCAGCGTACCACGCAACTGCGTTCAACCACTTTTCTAACTTTAAGCCTGGAAACCATGTGAAACTCATTCATTTCATTGGTCCATCGAAGCCTTGGAAATGTGAGGCGTCGGGCCTTTTCTCGGATTGGTGGAAAGAATGGTACGACTACTCCGGCGGAAAGCTGTTGTATGAAACTTTGTACCGCCAATTCTATGGCATTGCCGTTAAGCCCCTTTACATTCCAGGGCAAGATATTGAGGACGCTCATGAAGCCCCTGTTCCATCCCAAGGTTTCGAGCACACTTCTCATGTTCAAGAACCTTCATTTGCCAAAAAAGTATACCAGCCTGCAGATTTATGTGACCCAAACAATTATCAGCAGTTTGCATCAGAACCCGTGAACTCGCACACAGCCTGGGATGCTACTACTGAGCAACCGCCTCAGCACAAGCCGGAGCTGACCAGTTTTGATGCGGATATTCGTGCTTTCAGCAGCACATGGGAAGACCCCAAGTATGAAGATCAGTCGCCCCAGGAACCTGCCGAACTCGAGATTTACCAAGAAATTCGTGTCAACGAACAAGAGAGTTTCTCTTCGCCATTAGAGGTAAATGAAGTTGCGCCACAAACGGAGCAATCTGAGGACTTTGGGTACCACAAGGATTATAAAGCTGAGAGGTCGTTTGATGACTCTTTCAATTATGTTCCTACGCACTACTTACTTGAAAAACAAAAGGAGGCAGAAGCCGCCGCCGCTGACCAGGAAATTGCTGAGTTGGTGAATGACTTGGAGATTGATGAAGAAGAAGAAAAGTTTGTTGACGAAGAAGACAAAATAGTTGAGGAAGAACAAAAGAGGGAATTGGATAGTGCAGTTTCTGAACCCGTTCCTGAGGACAACGGTGTTCGGAAATTGTTTCCTTGGGAGTTTAGAACGCCACAAGCGGCAAGTCGTAGTTGGGACTAATAGTGCAGCTTTGTCTTAGCATAGAAGAGATATCATAATTACACAGAATTCTAGAAACAAAAATTCAGCATTTCAATAGGCGAAGAGCCCAATTAGTCCGCCCATAACATAGGCACCGTCATTTTCTAATAATTATTTTCAATATGGGTGACATGAGTTCTTCGCGGCAACACAGTGAACCCTTCAATTCCTGCAAACAACATGGCTCTGAAAAACCAGTCACATACTTTTAAAATTCAACCAGTAGTAACTATCGGCTTCTGACTTACCCTTGACTACTACATCGTACAGTTTAACTACAAAATTACACTACGACCAGATGTACGCCTATTTCAAGATCGTCTGTTACCCGGACAATCACATCGATCCATATAAAAAATTTCAACGAGTGTTCCTGCACCTTGCGCGTGGCGAGCCCTCTTCGCAGACAAAAAAAAAAATTAAAACCTCCCCTTGCACCTGATACTCCCCATATTTTAATCAATACATCATGTCTGGGATTACCGAAGTTGACGCCAACTTGATTGAATCTAACTACGACAATGTCGTCTACTCTTTCGATGACTTGAACTTGAAGCCCGAGATTGTCAGAGGTATCTTCGGTTACGGTTACGAAGCTCCTTCTGCCATTCAACAAAGAGCCATCTTGCCAATTACCGAGGGAAAGGATGTCTTGGCCCAGGCCCAATCCGGTACTGGTAAGACTGCCACCTTCACCATCTCTGCTTTGCAAAACATTGACCAAAACGAGAGAGCTACCCAGGCTTTGATCTTGGCTCCAACCAGAGAGTTGGCCTTGCAGATCCAAAACGTCATCACCTCCATTGGTTTGTACTTGGACGTCACCGTCCACGCTTCCATCGGTGGTACTTCCATGTCCGAGGACATTGAGGCCCTTAAGTCTGGTGTCCAGATCGTTGTCGGTACTCCTGGTAGAGTTTTCGACATGATTGACAGAAGATACTTCAAGACTCACAAGATCAAGATGTTCATTTTGGATGAGGCCGATGAGATGTTGTCTTCTGGTTTCAAGGAGCAAATCTACAACATCTTCAGATTGTTGCCAGAGAGCACTCAGGTTGTTCTTTTGTCTGCCACCATGCCCCAGGACGTCTTGGAGGTCACCTCTAAGTTCATGAACAACCCTGTCAGAATCTTGGTCAAGAAGGACGAGTTGACCTTGGAGGGTATTAAGCAGTTCTTCATCAACGTTGAGGAGGAGGCTTACAAGTTCGACTGTTTGTGTGACTTGTACGACTCTATCTCTGTTACCCAAGCTGTTATCTTCTGTAACACCAGATCCAAGGTCGAGACCTTGACCGCCAGATTGAAGGAGGCTAACTTCACTGTGTCGGCCATCCACGCTGACTTGCCTCAATCTGAGAGAGACACCATCATGAACGAGTTCAGATCCGGTTCTTCCAGAATTTTGATCTCTACCGACTTGTTGGCTAGAGGTATTGATGTTCAACAAGTTTCCTTGGTCATCAACTACGACTTGCCAGCCAACAAGGAGAACTACATCCACAGAATTGGTAGAGGTGGTCGTTTCGGTAGAAAGGGTATTGCTATCAACTTCGTCACCAACAAGGACGTTGGTATGATGAGAGAAATCGAGCAATTCTACTCCACTCAAATTGACGAGATGCCTGCTGACATTGGTTCTTTGTTTGCTTAAGGCTCCCAGCATAATTTTCACCAAACTTATCTTCTATTAAACGGTTGTATCGAAAATAAAAAAATAAAAAAAAGCAAATTGTAGAGTTTGGAACAACGTTCATTGATGTTTGTATGGACAAATTTCATGATAAAGGCGTTCACTTGGGTTGACCATTGTTGCCCATGAGGTTCTTTCGACCCAGAGCCCTTTCAACAATCAAAAAAAACCAATCCACATTACTTTCCTATTTTTAATCACAATTTTGCAACACGGAAAATTGAAACACCTCCAAATTACTCAGCGGCCAACGGGTCGTCGGGTTCGAACTCAAACTAAATAGCTTATGAAAGTTTTGAAAAAGCATTTGTTGAGAAATTGCTTCAATCCACAAGGGCTTTGCATTGGTTCTGCGATAAGAAGAACGGCTAGGAATTTTACTTTGAACATGAAGCGAAACACGACTAACAAAGATAAAGCGAAAGGAATAGAAACAACTGGAATGACAACTTGTTCTCAATCATAACTAATTTTAATTGATTCATTGATTTTATTGTCGATATGTATAGGTTAACTTTTATGCCGCGAGGACAAAAAAGACCATTCTATTCTAACCTCAGTATTTTAAAAAACGAGGAACTCTAAAATAGTTAATGTTGTGATAAGGAATGAGATATTGGCCTTAATTAGGTTTCCGGCGCTACCGAAGTTTTCACTGTTGTTTCCGATCGAAGTTGTAGAGGTGCTGGGAATCCACGCCGATCTGGAAGTCGATGACCCAAATCCAGTCATGATACGCAGTTCCAAACTATTCGCTATTGGGACGCTTGTTGAAACGGAGAGCGTAGTTACTAGTTGCAACCTGCTGGTATCTGTCGAAGTGTCTGAAGATCCATCTGTTTTAGTGAACAGAACATTGATAGTTTTACTTGACTTGTTGTTGGAGCTGTCACTGGTGACTAGACTGGACAGTATGCCAGTTGGATATTTCGAAGTAATAGAACTAAGTGCCTGACTCGAAATCGAGGTTGTCAAAGTGGTTGTTACAAAGGGCTGGCCTGTACTTGATGAAAGTTCCTTATTTGATGTAAACAGACTAGAAACAAAAGGTGAAGGAAGGATGCTCAGTGATAATTCAGCCGATGAGAAACCTGAAGAAGTAGTAATGGGAGGTATTGATGATTTAGATGTGATTTCGGTTGTAGTTGTGTTGGAAAATGAAGTCAAAGAAGATCTGGAAGATCTCAGATTTGAGGTAGTTATAGCGCTTGAGGACAATGTTCCGCTAGATGAAGAAGTTCCACTTGATGTAGAAGTTCCGCTTGATGTAGATGTTCCACTTGATGTAGAAGTTCCGCTTGATGTAGAAGTTCCGCTTGATGTAGAAGTTCCACTTGATGTAGAAGTTCCACTTGATGTAGATGTTCCGCTAGATGAAGATGTTCCACTTGATGTAGATGTTCCGCTAGATGAAGATGTTCCGCTAGATGAAGATGTTCCGCTAGATGTAGATGTTCCGCTAGATGAAGATGTTCCGCTAGATGTAGATGTTCCGCTAGATGAAGATGTTCCGCTAGATGTAGATGTTCCGCTAGATGAAGATGTTCCGCTTGATGTAGATGTTCCACTAGATGTAGATGTTCCGCTAGATGAAGATGTTCCACTAGATGTAGATGTTCCACTTGATGTAGATGTTGTAGTAGATGTTACTGTAGAAGAAGAAGAAGAAGAGCCGCTTGTCGATGAAGACAGACTACTAGAAGACAGAGTATCCGTTGTTGATGTCCCTGAAGATGACGATGAAGATGATGTTGAAGTGATTGTGCTTGAACTTGAGTCTGTGGAGCTTCCCGAGCTCAGACTCAGACTCAGACTCAGACTCAGAGTGGAAGTCAGCGACTGCAACCTTGTAGTTACCGGAATAGGGAAGTCTTGTTGGCATACACAGTTTGATGGTGGGCCTATTATTGGCGGACCTGTGTACCAAATTTTCTTAAATGCAAATAGTATTTTATCTGTTTGGAACCCGCTTGGCAGGTAACCTTTTCCGATGTGAATTGCCAAAGACCCCATGTCATAAAAGAATAGAGTCAAAATTCCGCGATTTGGATCATAGCTGAATTGCTGACCACTTGAACTGAGATATATGACGTTAGACAGTCCAAAACCAGCAACAGTCAAATCACCTGATTTGAATACGCCGACTGTTGGAAGTGTAAGGCTACTATCGGTGCTGGCTAAATATATTGTTTGGTCAACGTTAAGTATGCTTTCGTCGTTGCCCAGTAAATCCAACGAAGATCCTTCTCCAAGGAAAAGGCACCCTGATCCACTGATGTAAGAGGAGTACGCCAAGGCCAGATTATAGAGGCAAAGGGATCCTGAGTTTGCAAAATTCGAGCTTCTAGAGTTTATTGAAACTGCCGGTTTAATGGAAGACAGGCTCCGTATGACAAACATACCCTGGTTATTAAATGAGGCGCTGTCAATAGCGACTGGAGTCCCGGAGCCACTGGTTGGCGAGACACCTAAAAACATCTTTCCAGAATTGGAAAAGCTTCCAGTAGTTGCTATCTTGTAGGAGGAACTCGGACCTGAATTAAGGGAGTTGAACGAAGTAATTCCACCATTGGAAATTGAAGCACAATTCATCAGAACGCTTGCGGAGGCACTGTTCACACTTGTAACATACCACTCACCCTGGATGTTAAAATCACCCGTTGCAGCGCTATCGGTGTAGTCTACAAGCGAAAGGAAGGAGTTCAGATTGACATCAAGTGATGATAAATTGATATCGTCTGGATATATCTTGACCGTATTCTGGTCAATAATCAGACTTTCAACAACAACTAAGATAATATTAATTGCTAGCACGAAAAGCATTTCCATTTTTAAATATTTTTCTCAGATCCATAATTGAGATCTTGTGTGACTTTTATATGTAAGTAGTTGAAGTACATTAACGGTTTCGAAAAGTCTTGGGGACTGCATATAATGAATGTAACATGTATTTACGCACCTAGTACAGACATAGTTTGCACTTGGCGCGTATTTTACGACCTAGCCGAGAAAATCCGTAAAACAGACACATTTCAATGAAATTCGGGGCCACGACAGGATTGCCGATGGGGTCTCAAATACTCTCTTGAACGATTGAAACTCAAAAAAACAAAAAAAGTTCGTAGGTAGTAAGAAAAAGCTAGCAACTGAAAAGTTGTTTAGTATTAACAAGGTTGGCAAACTAAAGGATGAAATGAGGCACAAATCGAGGAATTGTATTGTTTTTACTTGCCTTGCGAGAAACCGTTTTTTTCTTGATTTTTGTATGTGCGAGCTCCTAAGGAAACGCTTCCGGCACATAATGCCTCAAAAGGAGTTTTTTGAAAGGACAAGAAAACTTTATTGTAAATTTAGTCATGAGCCTGCAAAGTTCGAGTGAGGTACTTGGCAAGTTAGCAATGAAATAGTGAAATTTTATATTAATCTTCTACATTAATTTCAGCTCCGGATTTGGTCTTTTTTTCGAACTATCTTGGTGTTGGATTCATCATATTAACGAAAGGTTTTCGACAGTATGATGGGCAGACACCGCTGCAAAGAGAACAGTCAGACATATCATATGGAGAAGTTGGATAAGACTCAATTGGCAAGTTGAGCCTGGTTTCCTCTTTGAGCAAATGCCCAAAATCGCTCTTATCTATCAACTTCAACCAAATCATGACCATCCGGTATCTTTGTATTCAATGAGTCAAATGCTTTTATATTACTTTTCACCCTAACATACGTAGCTCATGCGTTGTTCGTATAGATGATTCAACGCTCAATATTACATAGAAAAGTAGTAAATATCAGTTTGAAACGTGTAGATTCGAAGCTTAAATAGCAGAATTTTACGCTTCAAGCACATAAACTGACGACTTAACAATTTACATTTATAGGGTCTATAATGTTATCTACATCCTTAAATTAAAAGACCACAATATTAATTCTCAAGTCTAAAACTTTGCTGTCCAGTCTAAGCTAGAAGGAAATAATCATTTGATAGTCTTGTACCTACATTATCAATAACATGGAAAGGGCTGACATCATTTGTAGTCTTTCATAAGTTCGCTCTGGTCAATTAAAAACTGAGCAATCATAAAATCGTTGGTTTTATCTAACCGCGTGTTCAGTACCTATTTGTCAATGAAATCTCGTCTACAGCCCACCAGCGACAATATTAGTAGGCTAAAGCCTTGCAACAGGAGGATCAGAAAAGTCTCTACATTAGAAACTCAGAGCCAGCGATTCGGTGGAGGCCCATCGTACCAAATGAATCCGCGCGCATAACATTCCCATCACAACGAAAGTTTTCTCGGCTACACCGCATTCCTATTCAAATCTTATGAGCCGTTGTCTGAAGGTACCCTTTTACAAAATTGTAGAAGTAGATACCAAAATGTTCTGGAAATGTGATAAAGTTGCGGTTGCCAAATCCTGCAACTCTTTATTCGACTGAATAGGACGTAGATTGTGAAATTAGGGCAGAAGATTTGTTGGCTTTGGTAAAAACAAGGAAAAGTAATGCTGAAAGCATGCAGGTGCAGAGAATTTAGCATTCTACGAAAACTATATAAAGCATGTGGTTTTTCCTAATGCAATAAAAGATTAACGAATTACTATAGTATTAACATTCATACGAATTATCCAACTTTCACTAAGAAAGGCTATTAGCCCTGATGCTATTAGGATTTCTATGGGTGTATTGGAAGATGAAATGATGGTTACCTTTTGGGAACCTGAATTTGAAGATGTTTTCCAAAGCAAGTCTTTCCATTATCATGAGATAGGTATAGACGGTTTAAGTGATCTCATTGGCATACGTCCTGACCAACAGGGCTATGTGAAAAGTTTTCTCATATCTATTGGAAAATGAAATGGTATGAAGGCTGTTTTGAAACATCGAAGAGCTTAGAGGAAATTACTCTTTCTCAGTATGTACCCAATATTGCTGTTTAGCATATGCATTTGTCCATATATATGGACTTAAGGTTGCAAAAGAAGGTTCGAATGAGTACATGCAGTTTGCTAAGCAAAACAAGCTTGATAATGTCCATTTATAGCAGTGAACTCAATTCTGTGATAATTGGACGAGCATACTGCGTTGTCATCTAAGATATACAACAGTATTCACTCGGTTACAGCTTCGACTGAGAACAAGGACAACATCAAATATTATTATTGTGGTGTGTTAGACAAGAAGTCTAACTGTCCTAAAAATAAGATTTAAAGGTAAGAACCGTCACTCCGAAATTTTATTTGGCCCTTCACCATCTTCTGATAATAATAATTCTGTTCCGGAGTAGTCTCCGTTATCAACGTATCAATACAGTGGTCTTAGTGCTATGAGTTCCCTTGGTACCTCCTGTATCAAAAACTCAACTTCAGATTAATCCGATTAATCCTAGTCATAACGATGGTTCAATGGAAGTTGATGATCGTTATCCTGCTATGGAGGTTACATTACAAAATCCAAGTTTTACGGATGTTCAGATACGAGATCCAAGTCCTATGGAAGTTGTTGTACTAGATCCTATGGCGGATGTTGGCGGATCCACCTTCACCGATTTTGGTTCCGCTTCGAGCTAGAGTGAGTTTCTCCTGCGCGCCTGAGACTCCACAATTGATTTTTTTTTTCTTTTTAGCGTGGTGCGAGGCATTATCTAAATAAAGTTTTTTTTCAATATTTGTAGAGCGTGGCAGTATCTTTTTTTTGTTGTAGAGCGTGGCATTATCGTCCGCAGTGAGAAATGAATGATTTCCAACTATCCTAGTAATAGTTTAAGTCTTACAATAGCCTTATGCCAGATAATTAAGGTCAAGAATTGGTTGAAATCCTGTTAATTTCACGGTAGGTTACTCTTTAACGTATGGGTGTCTGAGGTGTTATAAATCGGTTTTTCGTTTGGCCAAATGGTCACTTTTTCGATATAGCAATACGCCCAGTCATTTCATATTTAGTTCTCCTCTCAAAAATCACCTTTTAAAATAAAATTAATTGGTTTGGCTACAATAATGACCGATGCAACTAGCAGTGTCAACCAAGAATGATATACGCCAGTTTTTCAGTGAAGATTATTCCGAATTGGCAATTGATTTCATTGCTCATGCTGGAACGTTGGCATTATCTATACAAGTAAACACTATATAAACAACACATGTCTGGAAGTTGTGCGAAAACAGGCCATACTTGAATCCTGAAAAACCCATACTTGAATCCTGAAAAAAGCGTGGTGAAGGAAAAGTAACCTCCGTCGGAAAGGAAACCCGAACTGAGCCGATCAAGAACAGGACGAGAAAACCTCTCTTTTAAGCACAACCTCCTCTAACACTAATAGAGGAAGTCAAAAAAACGAATGAATTCGGAAAAAACTTCATTTGAAGGAAAACGGAGACCGTGAAAAACCTTCGTTTCGCCTGTCGCAACAAGCAGTTCGTAGCAGCTTCAACAGTATAACGCCACTCACATTCCATCTCCACCTAAACCTGTCGAGCGTCAACCCTGTTGGAAGCGGTCTAGAGAATTTACAA